>JALIZF010001751.1:345000-685642 GCA_029948255.1 Telmatactis stephensoni | reverse complement strand
CAATAACCAAAAGAAAATTCGAGCAAAGCCTTAAATGAAGAAAAAAAAAATCGTGCACATTAAAAGTGCCAGAAAAAAAATTCGTGCAAGTAGCTTAACATTTTCAACACTTCTGGCAAGGATTGTACCTGTGATATTAGCTCGCAAATCAACCAAAAAGCAGCCATTTGTGAACGAATTTATTTCAAACATCGTCGTCGCAAAGTCAAGCTTAAGTGTCAAGCCAAGACCGAAATGAATGCTGGTTTTATGAGCAATTACTAAATATGGTCATTTCTACGTGCTTGTTGCTATATTGCACTTAATTCTGTTGATAAGAACAGTGTGATTTGACCAGCATTGATTTGGGTCTTGGCTTGACGCCTGACTTGTGACAACGGCGATTTTTGAAATAAGTGTATATCACTAGCGACAAATCTTTTAGCGAGCGCTTTGCGCTCGCAAAAACTCGAATTATTATGTTCCGAATTAGTAACCATATTTAACGTCGATAACTCGTAACAGTAATTCAACTGACAAACCTATCTTTGTTCAAAATTCTTCACAAACTTTATTTACTGGCTTCACTTAGTTCAACAAGAAAGTAGTTTTTCCAACATATTGATTTTAGTTTTTCTCTTCTCAGCAAACATTTGGTATGTTGGATATGTCGTATATAGGACATCTCAGATACAGGGTATGCCGTATATAGGACATCTCAGATACAGGGTATGCCTTATACAGAACATCCTGTATTACATGGGTTATATCGAGCACCCCTTTAACAGGTATCTCTATATAGTGATACCGATATGTTACCAATAGACTGATCCATTAGTCGGCCTGTTCGCTATTTGGGCTAACTAAAGAGTGACCCGATCTGCGACATACAATAGAATTAGTGTATATTTTAACTAGTGTAGCACCTGAGAGTACATTTTTATAAACTCTGTACCTTTGGTCTAGCTGTGAAGTGCCAAGTGGTTTCTGTCCTGTATGTGGGATATCCCGTATAAAACGTTACCTTGCTATTCTATAGATATCGGGAGCTCGTAGACAGGAAGGAGGGTATCTCATATACAGGTGCTTCCTACATGGTTCGTGGCCTGCTTGATACTTACTTGGACCGTTAACGGAAGTACACAAGACCCAGTAGATTTACTAAACATGGTTTGAAAAGAGAGCGAGCGTACCAGTAAAACTATCTCGTATTTCTTCTGTTTAACTTAAGGTAGGCTCACCCTAGGATAACTCTCTTGCTTTTAGTGTCCACAAAGAAAAGAACAAAAGAGAGTTTATTTTTATGCTCTAGTGATATTCTGTTAGAAAACATTGATGTTTTATAAGCTGGACTTTTTACACAATTCAGTATACTAATCGGCCATTTTAAGTTCTTGTAATAAGATAGGACTGTTGTTGCGACTATAACACCTCATATTAGATTCTTATCTCAACCAAGGTCATAAAGTCTAGTTTAACTGATATCCATGGCATCGCTTGATCCAGAGTCTTTTTGTATGACATCAAACATGGCCGACAGCTCGGGACTAGACTTGATTTGAGACAAGAAGTCGTTTAATAGAGGGCTTTTGTCTGAAACGACATCAAATGAGAAGAAGTGAGAAAATACAATGCCCAATAGAAATTGGAGTCCAGTATCATTTGGACATTCAATCAATAAAACTCTGTTATTCCAAACTCTGTCACTTAAAAACATCACTATCCGGAGCTCTCGAACCCTTTCAAACATTTTTCTTTTTCATTTCACTTCCTTTCTTTTCCTTTCTTCTCTTCTCTTCTCTTTTCTTTCTTTTCTTTTCTTTTTTTCTTTTCTTTCTTTCTTTGGCTTCATTTTTCTTTTCTTTTCCTTTGTCTTTTCTTTTCTTTTCCATTTCTTCCTTTTGCTTCTCCTCTCTTTTCTTTTCTTTTCCTTTTCTTTTCTCTTAACCACTTCTTGCCTGTTCCCTTCTTGCATTTTTTAGTCCCTAAGAAACCTACCACTATCTTGTATTGCTAAAAGAGCGACAACTGCTCGTAAAGCAGATCGTTTTAATTCGTCTTGTTTCTCGAACTCCTGTTTGACCGAGTTGGCTTTGACTTTGGTTTGTAGGGTTTGACGGAGTGGTTCAACAAGAATATCGACGCCTACAAACAATCAAATGTGACAAAATCATTGATGATTGGTCGACAACTGAATGTATGTGTTACAGTAGATTTCGTATGACTATGAAAACGGCACCGCACGGTCATGACACGGTTACGGCAGAAATTTCGAATGTTTTTTGTAGAGATTACGGCACTGTCACGGTTACGGCACGGCGCGGTCCGTTTCACACTCATACGAAATCTGCTCTAATGTGCGTACCGTACTGTAACTGTACTGTAACGTTTCCTCATAACCGTAACGTTTTCTTAGAACTGTATTTGTACCGTCACGTTGTCTCCGCCGTAACGTAACTGAACCACAACACTGTCTCCGTCGTGTGACTATGACGTCTACACCGTAACGTCCATATCGTAATTCTGTAAAGTTTTCTCCGTACCTTAACTGTGACCTAGGGGACCCTGGACGTTAAGGAGGAGGGAGGGGAAAAGAGAAGAAAGGGGACCTCTTATAACATCGTAGACGCCCTGGAACCCGGGATTAACGCATTCGTGGCTGGTTCCGTTTGTCCAATGCTACGAAAAGTATTCCATTCATAAGTTATCTGCTCTTTAGAAGGGGTAACCATGGTAACTATTAGGAGTTAAACTTACGTTGTAACACGACATTAGGACAAAGAGACGCTAGTCTGACCAGCATTAAAAATGTTAACATCTGAAGATAGATAAACAACTAAATATTAGATCGTGACTTCAACTAAATAGCCTAGGCAGCGAGGCTCTAGGAAGTGGGAGGGGAGGGGAGGAGAGGGGAGGGGAGGGGAGGGGAGGGGAGGGGAGGGGAGGGGAAAGAAACAGGCCCAAGGTTGTCTGAAATATGCAAGCGTACATTCACACGGTATTTTTGGGACCAAGTGCACTGGACAATGCGTAACCACGACAACAGGCCGCAACACTAGACTCTCGAGGCGAATCTCGGTACACTTTTCCCAAGACTACCATGTGGGTTTGAGGCAAGTAACTTTCAACAAGCCATGGGGAATCATTTTTAAGTAAGTGCCCAAGATTTTACATTCATTCAGTTTCAACGAAACTCTGAGTACAAGCAACCAACATTTAGGCAAAAATTGAGTACGTGCATTATCACACTTTGCCCCTTAAAAGTTTATATAAATATTAGGGAATGGTTTGTTATTCTTTCTCGCTGACCATGATTTTGTTGACAAACCACACGTACCTTGATATCATAATGGTCTTTGAGACCATCTTCGACGTGGTTAAGAAACTCAAATATATCCAGTCTATCAAGACACGTGTCTAGTAGCGTATACATACACTCAAATGCAGCCTATAAAACAACATACTTTAGTACTGAAAGGGGGAGAGGAATAACGTACAATGATAAATACTTTAACATTAATAGTAGACAAACGAAAGCGGAGAGATCGAAGAGGATAAATGGAAGAGAAAAGATGAATGGAGAAAGGTAAAGCAATAATAAAGGTTTCTTCAACACGAAGCCGGTATCCCAGGAAGCTGATGGTGCGCCCTTAACCTTCTCTCTACATATCGCTTCTGTGTTTTATGGGTATTTAAAGCTGATTAAGTTATATGGATTACGGATAGTTAGAATGAAACAAGAGTGGGGTGACTCGAACTCGGGATTCTGCGTACTTAAACTCAGCTACACGTGCTATAAATAGGAAATGAGAAGGAAGGACAGTAAGGCCTAGTTCAAACACCGTGCCATCCATGCACCGTTTTCAATTCAAAATCGAATTAAAGTCATACTATTTGTAGGCCATTCTCAATCGAACCAGCAGTTCCAAATAGACTCCAAACTTTCCTGTATTTCATTGCAACAATTTGGTACGGTACATGGCTGGTACGACGTCTCAACTAGACCTAAGGGACGAGATAGGGGAGTGGCAAGGATAGGAAAACAGGTAGGATTAAAAAAATACACAGATATATATGTAAAAAGATCGATAAGAAGGAGAAAAAAGGGTTAGGGTTAGGGTAAGGATTGGGTTCATAAAAACCTTTCTAATATCTAAGCCATCATCTACTGTATGCTTGAATGGTCCCATTTCCACTTCTCGAATAAGCTCTTTCTGCAATCAAAGTAAAACATATCATCAGTTAGTACCTTAGTGACTAGCCCATCCTATGGGATCTAGAGCGAAAGGGGGAGGGTACTACCTTAGTGACTAGCCCATCCTCTGGGATCTAGAGCGAAAGGGGGAGGGTAGTACCTTTGTGACTAGCCCATCCTATGGGATCTAGAGTGAAAGGGTAGACAGGGGGCATGCCCTTCACACCTTTTCCCTTCCTCCTCCCATTCCTCGTTTGCTATGGGTCCCTGAGGATATGAAAAGCCACCTTAAGTTATATTAATGGACAGTCCTTACCCGTATTTTGGTTTCATTATAAAGTTGAGGTAATATATCATCCAGTAAATCTCGAATAAGACTTGGTTTGTTGTGAGCTGCTGAATTAAATGCTACCAAAGCAACACGACGAACATTCTAAAGGGATAGAATATATCAATAATGGTGTTAATGAACGATACTGATGGTGGTAAATGATAATGACTCAAGACGCTGATAAACGAGTTTGAAAATACTCACAAGATCAGTATCCTGCACTGTCCGTAAGAACTGCCCAATACACGCTTTGAGCTGAACATCAATTGGTTGAGGCTAAGACAGTTCAAATGAAACAATCAGCACCATATAAACATAATCAAGCAGTTTTGTCATGAAGGACCATTGACAGTACCAGTAAAGTATATTCTTTTAGCTGTTTTTCTTTCAAAATCTTTTAACAAGATGATCTTTTTGAGATGTTTTTATTTTCACGTTAAAATGTTGCTATTGTTGCCCGTCAAAGTCTAATAACTGTTTTGCTTTGAATCGAGGCTAACGTCCAAATGCGCACGCAACTTATTGTGTACTACTCACGTGATCAGAGATGGTAAACTTCACTGCTGTTACCACAGTACTTCTTGCAAATGCTGACCCAGAATCAAGATATTTCTATACAAAATAGCAACATTTATTTAGCATTGTCTTGTAAGTTGGTCATTATTCTACATTAATGAACACATGATTCTTCAAATAACATTTAATTTTATTCCGAGCTTTCGGGCTCAGCGCCCATTTTCAGGTATGCACAAGATGCTTGATATCGTCATTCAACGAAACCTACTACACATGATTTAGATGAGCAACATTTCACCTGTTAACACATGGTAAGATAACGAACCTGTAGTTGAGGAAGTAATGTCACTGGATCAACCAGGGTTAGTTTACCAAGACATTCAGCTACAACATTTCTTGTTCCTTCTTCTGTACTCTCACAATGTCCAAACAACAACGCCCTGAAATGATTAACAAAGCATTTAATATTGCTGCCCATTTCATTGCTGACGAAGTTTTTCAAATATCCTCCCAAAAAGTCATATTTTTGGATAAAACGGCCAAGCTGTGTCCGCAACATTTTAATTGGCTAATACATCTAGCACACTAGCCAACAGACCCTTTATGTGGATGCCATCTTGAATAAATTACTTTTATGCAATATTACGGGATGTCCAGATGGGGGACGCACTTGAGTAAATGCAAGTTTGGGGCGGAATTTTGAAGAAAACCGTTTCTTTCGTGATGAAAAATTACTTCAACTTCAACATAGGGTAGTACAATAAACTTCCTTCTATGGAAGCATGCGAAACTGACACATTTTTATGATATAACTCTCTGGACTATTTCCCGGGCATCCCATATTATTGCTTAAAATTACAATTTTTTAGACAGAGACCGTATCGGTAAAAAAAGTATATTGAAATCCCGAAACACGATGCAACACTCTACGACAATTTCAAACAATCAAAAGAAAATCGTTATCACCATTTTCACCATCATCATCATCATCATCATCATCATCATCGTCATCATCATCGTGATTATTTTGTGAAGTAAGTTAATTTACTAACCATATCGATTCAATAAAAGGCCGTAAAGCTTGAATACCAGCAGGAGAGCTTGATTCACATGAGATAACCTGAAGCAAAGTAATTGTATCAGTTGTATCTATATCAACACACTACAGACAAGTTAAGAAAGAAAGCTGGAAGCAAAGAAAGTGTCAGAAACTATAAATATGGGTAGGAGAATCCCAAGAAGGTAAATAAAGGAACGGGAATGGAAGACAATACTGATAGAAAGAACGAAGGTTAACTGAGGGACAATATATAAGGGAGTGATATAATTGCTTACTTCTTTTAAAGAGTGAAGTAGTAAATATTGTTTTTTAGGTGAATCTTGAATTTCTTTCAACAGGAACGGTAAATAAAGTCTCAGGTTGCCAGCGGCTATTTTACCTACAAACACCAAAATTACATCACAAGTTAAAGTACAAAAATGTATCCATAAAAAATTGCTTAGAAGATAGCATAAACAGGAGACTCTGGGGCTTAGGCAGACAATTTTGGCATGACGCCCTCTGATATTTTGGGCTATTTTTAAAACTCGTTCGCGTTCCCTTCAATACTTTGAAGTTAATGCACTGCATCCATTCTGGGCATGCGCAATATTGGTGAATCCACAGGAAAAAATCCCTATTTGGATTTACAAGTGCTCGTAAGTTACGCATGTTCTGTGAAACTGAAAGGCGGGCCTGGCAATGCTGTAACTTCCATAACAAATTAACATGAATTACTTACCAAGAGCAAATGATGCAGCAGATTTGATTTCTTCTGATGGTGATGAGAAACAGTTAAGAATAGCTGAAGGGAGGTCTTTATGACTGCTTAGATCACTGAAATAAATCATTTTACAACACTTGATACTAATCTCGTGATCTGATTGGTTGTTTAGAGTGTCAATAAGAGGACAGACACACAGCTGATGTGTTTTGGCGCGCACGCTCGTTCTGTTGCCCCGTTTGTTGCCTCCTGATATGAGCTACTTCATCATTTCTATTCACATTTTTCCATTCCTTCACTTCTTTTTTCATATTTTCTACTTTCAATTACTTTTCTGACATTTCTTTTTTCTATCTCTGTTACATTTTCAAGAGAACTGCTCTTCTTTTTCTGTTCTATTCTACAGCACTGCTCCCCCTAATTCTGCAGCACTGTGCATTCGCACTGCGTCCTGAGTTGAGCTGGCTGTTATTTGTATTGTCTACTGTGGTGTGGTTTGCCTTTATCTGACCAAGCTGCTTTAAAGTTTCTAACCAATCTCTCAAAATAACAGAGCAGTTTTCGTATGAGAAAATAATGGAATGTTGCGATTATCATGTGATTGTCTATAAAACATTAAAGATTCCTGCTGTAGTCATGCTGTTACTATCATGCTAATACTATTTCCCACCCCTAAGTCCCAGTCACACTATGAACCTTTAGCATTATGACGTTTCATACCTCTCTCTATACCACAATCTTTTTGGAGTATCTATTGTTCATCAATTTAAGAATATAGTGTTTTCCAGGGATTTTTAAATTTGAATATGAAAGATTATTGAAGAGGATTCTGGTATAGACAGAGGCATGGAATGTCATAAAGGTAAAGGCTTATTGTTACATGATCTACTCACATATGCTTTCCTATTTCTCCAAGCGAGAGAAGTGAGAACAGTCTTACTGCATCAGGTATTTTGGAGCTCTAAAGTGGAAAAAACGCTATTTTATTTACCCACACTGAACCAAGATGTTCCACAATATTATGTCTTTTTTTCTACATTTTTTTACACTAGATTCTGCCCACGCATAAGCTACATTTTCTCAATTGCCCTCATACCTGAATATCTTTCACAAATCTGTTGACAACAACTTCACCATCTTTTGGACAAGACACAGTTAAAGCAGCTACACATTTGGCAATAGAGTAATAAGCCTTACAAGATAAATAAGTTTAATAGGTTAATAAGGAAGAATATGTCAGGACCAATGGCAATGGACATGAATGATGATGATGATGATAATGATGCCAAGATGAAAATAAGAAACAATACCTGTTTATGTAATGGCTGGCCAATGACATGAGGAGAATATATTGGGGACACAATCATCTAAAAAGGAGACAACAATAAATAAAATAGAAAAATATTGCATATATATAATAATTATACCTAAAGCCAGTACATTAGTTGAATTGACTCTTTTACCTCAAATAAGTTGCCAAATGCCATGCCTTGGATTCCAGAGTTCACAAGCTCAGTTAGCAATGTAAGCATTGCATTTAGGGCACCGCCTAGACAAGCATAAAGACATTAATATACATGTATATACTACAAAAATATATACACTGTAGGTATTCTAAATAATGCTTATACATTGCACAAGATTGATGACACTCATTCTAACCCCCTCCCCCTTCCTTCTGAGAAAGCACTCCATCCCACTAGCATCTGAAGCTACACAAGTTAGAGTCAAGTTAGGTCAAAATAATAATGTGAGAATTAGAATAACTGCAATTAGGAATCAAATCAATGCATCTACTGTTTTATGGTATAGAAAAATCTGGTTTTGTTAAAATCAGAGTTTGACTGTAACTGTACCTTGAAGAAGTGGCGACTTTACTAATTCCATAACTGCTGGTAAAGTTGTAGCACTAGCCTACAAAATGTATTATATGTAAGACAAGTACCAAAAAACCATGCACATTGCATAACAATGGTACAAAAAAACAGAAACAAAACAAACAAATCTATAATAAAACAAAACAAACAAACAAAAAGACTCACTGAAGGGATCCATGCAAAACAGAGTAAGTGACTCTTGGCCAAAACCTTGAATTCTAATTTTTTGGAGGGTTGGGGGGGGGGGGGGGGGGGAATGAGGTCTTGAATCTTTTTGTTGAGATTTGTGAGATATCTGAGATTTGTCACTTACTTCTCCTTGGAGGTGGGGTGGGGGGAGAGGAGGTCTTGAATCTTTTTGTCGACTCTAATATATCAATCATACCTTGGTCTACCGCTAAATTACAATGCTAACTCCTAGCCTGACAGGCTTTTGTTGACCAAATTTGTACATTGAACAATGCACAAGTTGGCAAGGGATAGAGGTTGCATGATGAAACTAAACACAGCTGTGAAGTAGACTGCATAATGAGAGAGAATGCCCTTACGGTTACCGCCCTTACCTTTGCCATACTGTCAGTATGCACCTTGGCTGTAGCAGTTAACAGTGACAAGGTCAGCTACAAATCAAACACACTTTATAGTATCATGCCATGGTACAAATAATGTCTCAGCTTTAAAAAACATTAGTTCTATTGGCTATTGAACACTTTAGAATGAGCGCTTTAAGTAACAATGGGCATAATAGGCAACTTTCTATTGTTCTGCAGCAATTTGAACTATGCCACATAGAAATGTCTTGTTATTCAGACTGACAATATATTAACCTATGAATGATAAATTATTATTATGTATTATAAATTATTATACATTTTAAAAATGAAATGTTAAAAAAACCTGGGGCGCTTACCATGTACCCAGAAAAACTGGAAATGCAAGTTGGAAAAACAATGGCAAGTGTCATTTCGGTCGGAAAGTTCTGAAAAACTTGGTCTTTCAATTGAGGTACCGTAATCCACTTTTCCCACTCTTTTTGGTTCTTTTGATTTTTCCCATGTTAACTTCAGTGGTCTTTTCTAATATTTCTTTTTTTAAATTGAAATTTGAAATGTCATGCAACACCTGTAACTCCCCATTGGTTGAGTAGCGTTGTGATTATAAGTGAAAGAACTTCAAAGTACCTTATACAGAATTAGAAATGTTTACATTGTACATTGTATGTACATGTAAGAGAATGAACACGAGTGTTCCATGGGATATAGAATCCAAAGTATTAGATAAAAGGCAACAAGGCTAGGGCACAGCCTCTGTCTAAGAGTATGATCACACTCACGTCTATATGGGAAAATGTCAGACCAAGAAGAAAATCATTAATAATAACTTACTTGAGAGATGTGAAGGTCACTCTCATTAATCAATGGTGGGACTTCATTCAGTACATCAGCAATGTTATCTGGGGTAAGCGAAGAACCTGAAACAACAAGCATGCATCATGGAAGACTTCTTTAGTATTCCAAAACTCAATAGTAATTGTCAATTTCTGATAAAGTCTAACAAGTCAAATCTGCGTTGGTGTAAGACTTCTTTAGTATTCCAAAACTCAATAGGAATTGTCTTGTCAATTTCTGATAAAGTCTAACAAGTCAAATCTGCGTTGGTGTAAGACTTCTTTAGTATTCCAAAACTCAATAGGAATTGTCTTGTCAATTTCTGATAAAGTCTAATAAGTCAAAGCGTTCACGACAGATGCCTTGTAAACAATTTCATTTCTATTTCATCCACAGGGTTATTTTTGTGCTCTTTGTTTCTCCAGAAGAAAGGTTCTCTGCTAGAACTTGTTCAGGAAGTAAAAATTTATTAGGATATCATTTCAACAGTCATTTGTAATTTGTCTATTGAGGTTTTTCAGTCACGTGATACTGGCGGGCAAACGTAAGCCGAGGAAAGCGAAAACAGTGGAAAAATCACAAGGAATGAATTGGTTATACAAACATGGACATTTATCAAGCTTTCCAGCGACTTTCTAAATTTCCAAACTCTTCGATAAGACGCCAAACGCATCACAAATTTGCCCGCCAGTATGGGGCGAACAATGGATATGACGTCACGTGAAAAACCTCAATATACACTAACTGGGTGTTTTCCATTTAGTGGAACCAACCGGACAGAATGGCCTGATTTTGTAGGACTGATTCCAGCCAGAGCTAGGAATTGACATGTACCATTTAAGAACTGGCCATTCTGGCCGGTTGGTCGCACTAAATGGAAAATACCCTAATTGCTGCTTAGTTGACCTGATCAGGTCAACCAATCAGAAACAAGAGAAAACATTACTTTTAGAACAAGATCTTACAGACAATGTTCCCTGCAGGGATTGTTTTTTTCCTCAACGTGAGAAACGAGCAACAGAATTATACATCCCCTGGGTTCCTGAAGATGTATTTGTTTGTTCTTTTAAAAAAGAGATGTTGAGGATTATGAAAATGGTACACGAAATATTGCATGTGCATCTTCTATATTTTGATATCAATCTAAAAAATATCAAATCAAACCCAGCTACTGTCAGTAGTGAATAAATAACAAGTCTCACAAGTATGGAGAGAATTCAATAATAGAGTCATTCAATATAAGCTTACCATAGTTATTGATAAGAACATTCAGTGTTGTTAAGGTGGCTAGTTTTAAAGCTCTCTGGTTCTTTCTTAGGAACGATGCCAGAATAGGCATTGATTCATTCTGTCAATAAAAGTCAATAAATATATAAATGACACAAATTTAATTATGGATAACTTTAGAACAGTCCACATCAGTAGGGATTAATTTGTATTAGTTTAGGTGATGAGTGCTGGCAAATACATGCCCCTCTACCCAATGCATCTGCAACCTTGCCTCATGAGTTTGTTAAAAATATAGAGCAGTTGTGACTGAAATAACCAACACAGTTACATCATGGCAGCTACAGATGACATTACTACGCTCTCACAGTATGGTCAGTTTCCCACTCATGCCAAAACAGCTCTGCTACAGAGCATACCTTAAACCACAAAGCTACAGTGTAGAGAGTACAGCTGTATAACTATTACATATTAACTGCAATTTGCTTTTGTCAGTAATTGTTGAAGCTAATTTCCTGGGTAGTGTGTATACTGCCCCAGTGCTTATGCGCAATTTCCACTGACTCTCATCAAATTGCATTGTTCCTGATTCCTGAAAGCTAGCAAACTAGAAAACTTAACAAACTAATAATAATAATCCACTAATTACAGCCAAACCACTTTTGGATACAACAATCACACAAATTCTCCAAAATTGGCCGAATATTCTGCTCCTGATCCAATCCATCTAATTGCACAAACATTGACCCTTTCAAAATCATAGAACCTAGAAGCTGAGAGTGAAATGGCACCTGGGTATACAATAGTAATATTTGGATTTTTATGTGTTCTATCTATGGATGTGCTAAATAAATGCAACTACAATACCAGTCTCAGTCACTGTTTGATACGTCGGTGTACACACGCTTTGAATTCTTTAAAATGATCTTGTCAGCAGATTTCCCAGTGTTCATTTCTATGACTTAAAAGTCATATGGTTTAAAGGTCAAGGTTTGTGCAATTAGCTATATACTTTATTAAAATGTCCTCTGAATAACACCAACTTTATTGTGACATGACAAAATTAAAAAAAAAATTAAATTTAAATTTATTTCCAAATGAGCGTAGTAGCACCAAACTTGCAATACACTTCAAATTTATTTATTATAAAGTGTCCACTTTAGCTTGTCCATCGCTGTTTATTTTTTTCCGTGGGTGGTTGCCAACACGAAAGTTGAAACTACTTTGGCAACCACACACACCTCTATATTCATCCAATAAAGTATATCTTAAATGTAAATATTTAAAATTGTAAAAATGTATTTTCTGTATATATATTGTAAATGTATCTTAAATGTAAATGTATTTATCAAATGTAAATATATTTTCTGTATATATTGTAAACGTGTGTGTGAATAAAGTTCAGTTCAGTTCAGTTCAGTGAAGGTTTGACAGCAATAAGCCTAATCTATTACACTGTACACTGTAAAGGTCATCTTACCAGTAGTGGACCAAGGTTAATTCTAAGGGGAGATCTAAGGGAAAATAAAACACTCTTTTACTCAACAAGTTCTAAACTTTTCATAAGGAACACATCACATTGTAGGGGTATCCAGTCATTTCAATCCAGGTCAATTCGATCCATCATGGGTCAATCCAATCCATATGGTAGGTCAATTCAATCCACATATTGAACATAGTAATCAAGTATTTGTAAGTAAGTGTAAGTTAGTGTTTTAGTTTAGATAATAAGTTAGATATCAAGAAGTTTCTAGGAGTTTCTAGGTCATAGTACTTTTAACCAAACAGTTACAATTGTTGTCATGATGGACCTTACAAACGTATGCTATGAACCAAATTTAGTTCTTTGTTTATTTTTCTCATAAAATACTTGATCTACTTGTATCTGTTTTCTACTGCCAAATTTTGTTATCCCACATGGATTGAATTGACCGATTGTGGATCGAATATTGACCTGGATCGAAATGACTTTGGATCAAAATGACTGGCATGCATGCACTTTAGGCTGTAAATGGGTATGGGGGAAAAATAGTAAAAATGATATTGAAGAACTTACGTTGAAGAAAAAAATGAAAGTAGAAAAAATGGATGGAAATAATGATCATAATGAAATGAAGAAAATGAGAATCTCATGTTGGGCAAAATTGGCCATGCTGTTGCTTAAGGAATATAAAACACATGCACATACTTCTGTACTGTGATATAAACTAAGACATATTTTATGTGCACAAGAAAAACAAACTTAGGAACATAAGGCATGGCCAAGTGTGTCTCTTGTTTTTTGAGTGCTCTACATGTACATCTTCCAGAGTGTTATGTCACGTCAGTACACAGACACATAGCACCCAAACAATCAGCATGCAAGTTATATTTCAAATATTTCTTTAAAATAACAGTTGCATATTGAATGGGATTGTGTCAACATAAGTCAAACTTAATCTATTATTACCCAGCGATAAGAGTATATGCTTTGACAGTAGTGAGCCTTGTGATTTCATTTCTTAGTCTATCCAGAAAGATTGGTAAACAAACAGGCAGTTCAGCTTGTAATTCATCACCAAGAGAGTGTAGGATCTGACCCCTGAAACAACATAATTGAAACAATACAATCATTGATAATAACAATGATTTGAAATAATCTACCCAATGTCAGTAACAATCCATAATAGTGAACAATCTGAACCCTACAATAAGACAGTGGTCGGTAACTTGGTTCATCGAACACTACCGTTACCCAACCATCATTACCTTACCATCACCTTAAAATTACCTTACCATATTACCTTAACTAGTACTCAAAGTGAAGACACAAATTTCCATGTAAACAGAATGAAGTAAATTAAATGTATAGCAGGTAGGATTATTCACCTATTAGGATGATCCTAGTGCTACAATGCCGGACAAAAAGGTTAAGACAAAGTGAAAAAGTGTTGCTTTGTAAGTAAACCCATCACTTTCAATTAATTTTTCTCCCCTCTCCCCCTCTCACCCAATGTTGAGGTAGGTGCACAATGTCGTTGGGCTATCATCTGGTACAACATTGACCCGGTAGGGGGGGGGGGGGGATTGGGGGGAGGGGGATTCAATAAATAACTTGTAAGCAAGAGGCGACCTAATCAAGTAGCAGCTGAAATGTATGGATTTCAGAACTGTCTCAAGGACTTTTGTCCGTGATTGTAGGATGATCTTAGTGCCATGTAAACACCCCCTAAAGAAATATACTACTTGCATATTGTACATATTTTTTTGCACCTCTCTCCACCATTGGGGTTAGTTCTTACTGTCTGCCTTATGGGGATGTCCAGTTTAGAGGCAGTTTAGGATATCTTGTACTGTAAAGGTACATTAAATAAAGTAAAAACAACATACATGCAAGAGATAGCTCTTTCTTTTACTTCTTGGTCAATATCAGCAGCCTTCAGCCTTGTTAAGGTACAACTATAGATACTGCTAACATATGGACGGTAGTCAAAGTTACTTTCAACATCTGTAATTAAACCAGACAATAACAGTCACTGGTACAAATCATAACATTTCTTGGTCAATATCTATTATACATGCCATGTCCACACATCATAGTGGATGTGTGTACTGGTCAGTCAGTTTGTGAGGGTGGAATTGAAGGGGGGTTATATATAGTTAATTTGGTCACAACAATAGCCATAAAGCAGTCTTACAACATAATATAATTAAAGTTTTAACATTTAGCTTTCTCTTGAGTCTCTCTGCTTGTCAGTCTAATAAACATCAGGACACCTTCATGCATAAGTTTTGTTTTAAAACTAATAAGTAACGTTGTTTATTAGATTAAGAATTTCACTTTTTTGTGTTGCTTTGTCATTTTGGAAATGTTGTTTGTAAACTCACCCAGGGGCCTGATTACTTTGACTAGTTGTTGTGTAACTAGCAAAGACTCTGATGTTATCTTGTAAAATGGATCACCAACAGCTTGGACTACAGGCTGTAGATATATAACATTCATTAACATAACCATACACTGACTAGTTTAAAGATCAATCATAATCACAATATATACCAGTAGAATATCAGGTATCCTGGGGAAGGGTGACGTGCAGGGACAGAGGGGGGAGGGGAGGGTGCTTGGATGGAGGAAAATTGAAGGAATGGTCCTAATATGACTAAACTAAATAAAGGAACCTAGTAAATGATCATGATAATGTACTCAATGCATAATCATATACTTAGTAATCAATGTGCAAATGTATCAATTGATCAATGTACAAAATGTAATTATTGACAATAAGAATGATATTAACAAATGAACAAAGATAACTTTGTAACAATGCTGGTGATGATGATGATTAGTGGGATGGCTGTATAAAAGGGTTGTATGATAAGGATCATTGTATTAATGAGGGTAAACCTCTATACTTACAGGGACTAAGACAGCAATATGGGGATGGAAAACATGGGGTGGATGTTGAGCCAGGATACAACCAAGGAAAGCTAGAGTATCTATTTTCATATTGGACGTTGAGCTTTTATCCCTGCAATAAGAAGAACAATCAGAGAAGAATGAACACAGTATCAAATTGAGTAGGTTAATATTACAAACAATGATATGTGATTTGGCCTAACAGGATATAACTAATGAGCCAGCTGGCAATTGGCAATTGAGTTCCAGATATGACAGCAAACAAAATGAATAAGCATTGAACAGAGGAACAGCGTGCATGGCTGACTCAGGGAAGGGATAAGAATAAGGCAAAGGGGAAAGAAAGGGAGAAACTGCCTGAAGTCCTGTGCATTTGCAATAAATGCGTACTGGACTTTTAATAGGTGTGGCAGTTTCAGTGTGACTTATGATTGGACAATATAATAATACATTAATAATTATAATAATTATAAATAGGTGACTTACATTAGAGAAAATTGGATTCCTGGGACTATAGCACTGATATGATCTGAGAGAGCTCCTGGTAACACAGCTACAAGTTCTGACATCACATGAAAACAACCCTGAAAAAAAAAATCCATCTTAGACTTCATTGTCTATGACTGACTGGGTGTAATTCTTTGACAATGTATTCTCCTACATGAATGCACCTTTAGTTATTATTTGACATTAGTCAAGGTAGTATGGCAGTAATAAGTACAGTACTGTTTCTATCCCTTGCACTTTCTTTTCAACTCCATGGGTTTTCTATTATTAGTGCTCTAGGGGGGTATTTTTCCATCCATGAAGTTATTCACTGGTCTCTCTTGCCCATTATTTCAACTATCTGTTAATACAGTCACTTTTCCATGAATCCATCCATCCATTTCCATTGTCATTGAGCACATTGCACCTGTCAATCTATGTTCATTTTTCCATTCTTTCATTCATCCACCCACTTGCCCATTTTTTCAATTTGAATTCTTTCCTTGTTTGTAATGAAATGACTAACCTGTCTAGTCTTGACACTTTTCTCTCTCAGCTGTTTATGAAGCGCTTTTACAACACTGCCTATTTGAGACTGTAACATCATCAGGGGGCTGAAAAAAGCAATCACAAAATAATACAACATCAAATGGGTATATATATTTATTCTTGAACAACAACGAAATAAGTTCATTTCTGCAATACTTGTTCACTTTACACCTCCAATTATCAGTTGCCAGAAAAGTATTAAAGAAATGTTCAAAGGAAATATAAACAGTCCTCTTATTATAAATTGTACAATAAATTTGTTTAATTTATAAAAGGTCCATTGAAAACTGTCTGATTGGAGGATTTAGACAAAAGTTGTTCTACTGCCCTGTGATTGGTCAGTTTCAACAATGTTGTCCACTCCATTTTCTTTTGGCTCATTCCAGTTTGTTAGGGGGTCTGTTGAAAGTAGCACTTTCACTTGATAAGACTGGAGTGCTTACCCACTATCTTCATCCATTGCATCTGTATCAAGGCTTTGTCCTGCAACAGGGCGTGTCTGTCGTAACAGGGTTATATATGCATTAAAGATATCCGCTTTAACATTTTCTTCTCTTTCTGCAATAATAACAAAATATTCAAATAAATTAATTTAGCAATGCATAGAAGTTAACTGCATAATATCATTCTTCTAAATTATTACTTGGTTTTGCTGCAGGGGCACACGGAGTGTCGATGTGTGATTTTCAAGTGTTGATGAGATCTCCCACGAGTGAGCGCAGCAAACGAGATGATCAACACGAGAAGATAAAATTCGTATCTCCAAGTGTACATGTAATATTCTGTTTAATATATAATCAATGATGAACTAAAATGTGCAGTCACTGTGAAGTTCACAAAAATGTAACCATGGCAACAGTGTTATCTTCACATGTGAAATAACATGTTATCTTCACATGTGAAGATATCAATCACTTCTTTGAAACAGAGAAAAACAGATAATTCACCGATGGTTATATGTTAAGAGTTTATAATGTACAACAAAAACAGGGGAAGGCCAAGTAATACACAAAAGTCATGTAGTTAATACCTTCTTCTTTGAACACTCAATTCTACATGACAATATGTATCAACCATGTAATTTCTTCAAGTATAGCATAAAGACATTACATTTTGAGATGATACAACATAAACAAAGACTAAACATAAGTGTACCATGAACTCCACTGTACCTTTAAATCTTGCTATGAGTGCAGGAGCAATATTTCTGTACAAATCAGATAACAGATCATGTCTAGATCCAACAATGGCTGTTAAACATTTAGCTGCAGCTCGGCGAACCTATAGGGAACAAAGAATGTCTAGTATTATATTTGCAATATCTTGACCTTATATGCCACCAGCAATTTAGAAGTAGAATTTAGATAACTCAGTAGACCACCTTTGATTACCTTAATGTTTTCCCAATACAGTCCTCTTGGGAACTGTATTTCTTTGTTTGAAATCCTTTAATTAGGTAGACAAGAAAGAATGTCCACCTTGAACAAAGAATCTTATTAACCAAGAGGAATTTGTATTGGGAAAACATTGAGGCAAGCGAAGGAGGTCTATTGCCCACAAGCTCTTTGCATCCTTAAATATTTATTAATAATTATAAATGTCCAGTATAAAGTAATGCACAAAGTACCAACCTTCCAGCTCATATCATCATCATCGCTATATTCATCATCATCATCCCTGAAAATAGTGAAAAACAATTAACCCTCACAGGGCATGGTGGTGGCTGCAGGGAGATGTCTGTCTGTCACTCTGTTTATCTGTTAGTCTGTCAGTTCTCCAGTTGGTAATAATTGGTAGTCAGCGAGTCAGTCAGTTGAGGTCAAACATCACCAACATCACAAGGCAACTGTCACTTTTCAATTTCTAGTTGTCTAGTTGTCCAGTTGGTCAGTCAGTTGGTCAGTCAGTCTGCCAGCCAGTCTGCCAGCCAATTTATTGGTCAGTCAAACATTATAGACAGAAGAAAACTGTCTGTCTGTCACTGTCAATTTGTTAGTCAATTGGTAAGTCAGTCAAACAGGTTGGTACATGCACATAAAATAATAAAGTAATCAAACAGCAAGGCAGGCAGACAGTCTACCAGAATGGACTTGGACAGCCAGTCATGCTGTCCATCACTAACTGTTTACATTGTCGTGCTAGATTTACAAAATTTCAACACTGCTTGCATTTTAGACAGAATTATGCTAATTAATACAGTACAAGAGAAAAAAGTTAAAATTTCCTTACTCTTCTTCTTCGTCTTCTTGGTCAGTTTCCATGTTTTCATCATCCTCATCACCATAGTTGTAGTTTGGATCATAACAGATGAACTTTAGACACAGTTCTATAATCTAAACACCACAGTATAATGTTAATCATAAAACCCCCTATCAATAGGGTACCTGAATTTCACTGACTTGATGAATCTGTTATACACAGATATATATATAGTGTGTCACAATTCAAGCACATTGGACTTACTTTTGGGATAAACAGTGTTACTTCTTTCGGACATCTATGAACAAAGGATTCAAATGCCTGGAATGTGATAGAATGTTGACAATCAAAATTAAATGTAGTTGTACAAAATTAAATAGTTACAGTATGCTATTTGCAAAGTAGTAACAGTTCTTTATAGTACAGCCCAAAACTTTGCAGCACCTTTCATAATTATGTGATCACCAAAGTACAAACAGGGCATCGATATCTGATAGATTAATTTCATTATTAAGATAAAATCCAAAGATTTGCATTTAGTTTATTGTAGTATTGTAAGAAATCCCAAGAAATATAAGTTCGTTTGCAACATGTTTCTGAACCAAAAGCAAGCAGGCGTTCTTTGTACGTCCCCACAAAAGGACTGGACACTAGTTTAGTCCACCAGCTTGTGTTGTAGAATCTTGTCTCTTTGCACAAAAACCTTTAGTTTGACTCAGATTCACTAGAAAAGTAACTTTAATGTCTTAGCTTTCAGGTTATCATTTTCTGCACCATCTTTGGGAACCCAGGAGTATTATTCTGTCGCTCATTTCTCGCTACCAGAAAAATGATCCCTGAGCACGATGTCTGTCAGAACTTGTTCCGGAAGTTAAAATTTGTCTCTTTTCTGATTGGTCGACCCCAGCCGATTGACCAATCAAATTGGTTGGATTCTTTGAAAGCCATCATTTTGAATCTCAACTTCCGGAACAATTAGCTCTAACAGACATCGTACCCAGGGGTAATTTTTCTGGGGGTGAGAAATGAGGGACAGAATAATACTCCTGGGTTCCCGAGGGTGCTTCTGTACAAATTAACAACAGTAACATGCTACAATTATCAAGGCCTTATAATTTGGTGATTTTTTTGTATAATATGCACTGACATTTCCGCATATTTTTCAATTTTTTTCCTCATCCTATCAGATGCCCTGTATAAATACTAACGTGCCAAAGGCATTTTTCACTGCCGTCAATTACATAATCAGTTTTTGATTGAAGTTAGCAAAAAATGCCTTTTGTACGTTTGAACTTCTGTGGTCACATAATATGTTATCAATAAAGGATATAATCCTTCGAAAACGAATACCAAAAATCAGCCATTTTAGCATTTGATTGTTCTTGTTGGCTTTTTTGACAGATAACATCCACTAAATTTTATAGCTTGAGCTTTTGCTCCTACTTCACAGTGTACAACATTGCTTGATAAGAAGATTTACAGAATCTGGTCAACAAAATGTTATTTTCTTCACTGAAAGTAGAATTTCTCCTCTTTTCAATAATTGCTGACTTGCTACTGCCCAACTTCCACTGGACAAACAAATGTTCTTTAATTAATAAAAGTGCACATGCTCCAGTGTGCATGGGAGATGCACAGTAGCAAGGGTCCCAAACTAGCCTTTACTAAATACCCTTAAAATAATGCATTGATGGAGAGAGTATGGTATGTCCATTTGTACTGTCAGCCTCAAGTTTAATAGTAAATGATTCATGACTATTCTAAGCAACTAATACATGTATGGTCCAATAATTGGTTATAATGATTACAACGTAGCTGTTAATATGTACCTGAATGCAATACTCTCTGAGTTCATCATCATCAGGTACTTGTGAAAACTCTACAATAAATGGAATAATTCTCTCCAAGTGTTCACCAACTTTATGACCAGCTTGACGACTACAAAAAGTATATCACAACAGTTAATTATTGTCAATTAATATTTCTTAGTTGAGGTAATGGGCATGCAAGATTTTATCAAAGTTTTCTTAAATTTGTATATAGGTTAAAATTAATGTGTTTGCTTCTTTGAGTGTGATAACTATATAGGTTGTTGTCGTTGTCATTGTTATTGTTTTTTGAGTTGAGAAAATCAAGACAATAAAGAAGATTAGGGGTCAAGGTGCTTTGGTGTAGTTTCAGTGCTATGAGAGCTCAAACATGGCAGAGTCCAACCATTTTGAATGACAACAACAGATCTCAAATTTTGCCATCTACCTCACCTCATGTTTTAGTTTTAATTAAATAGAATGCATGTAGGTTGTGGTGCTAGATTTTTAATAGTCCCCTTCACAGTCCCCTGCACCATCTTGAAAGATAGCCATGCCTTTGCATCGAAGCGAGACAAATGCTGAGCTTACAATGATATAGCCTGCGTAGCTGGTGGTTTTTAAAAGGGGATTGGGGAGAGGGGGAGGGGAGGGGAGGGGAGGGGAGGAGGAGAAGAGAAACCGCCTGCCCGAAGACTATGTGTTTTTGAGATGTTCCTGGCAGCTGGAGGACAGAGTATTCTGATTGGTCGAAAATTGATTTATCTGATTCTGATTGGTCAAAAGTTGATTTATCTGATTAACGGACTACATGTTGACAGCAAGAAGACAGCAACAAATGCCAGCCATGAGGAAAAGTGCTATAAATACTAGAGAAATCGCATCTTCCTCATCAAAATGCAAAGATTATGAACACTGTAACTTTCCCTTGCTGTCTTTTACATAGGCTGTGATGTTTATTTGCCATTTTTTCAATGGATTTCCTTGATGGAATCAGATAGCAGAGATCAAATTCCAACTTTACAATCCGTTAATGAAATGAAATTTGATTCAAGACTTTTAGTACTTAATTCATCACCGAAGCTCAAATTGATAACATAAACATTTCTTTGCCGGATAAGTGTTTGATTTTACAACAGGATGATAAAGTTTTTAAAGAAAAATCGTCCTCAAGTTCTATAAATAAAGCGTAGAAGGTGACCGAGGGTCACCTTGTATGAGGTGTTATAAGAAGGGGGCGGATCTGAAAAACACTAGTCTTCGGGCAGGCGGTTTCTCCTCTCCCTTTTCCTTTCTTTTCCCCCCTCCCCCCTAAACCGCCAGCTATGCAGGCTAACAATGATAGAGACCTGTGTATTTAATAATTATTGTCCTAGGTGTTAAAAGAAGTTATTCATCATTTACAAACTTATAATTTGTCTCGCTTCAATGCAAAGGCATGGCTACCTTTCAAGCTGGTATGCCCGGCATCCTGTTTTTGGCCGGTTTTCCATTGCTCTCATTCTAAATTTTCTGCATAATGGCATCTAGCAAAAGGCGACTGGCAAATTGTGCCTAGCAAATTGCACCCAGCAAATTTTTCAGCCAGAATCTCGAGTTGAACGAGTCTGTAAAAGGAGCCAGCAATGTTGATTGATAGAGTTGACTTTTTGCATAAAAATCCTTGATTGACTCAATTGAAAGAGAAATAGTATTCATGCAATTGCATGATCAGTTTTAGTGCCAATTAGTGCCATTTACAATGTAGGCACTAGAACAACTTAACACATTAGTAAAGGTTATGTATGCATGTAGTCAAGTATTTACTAGTCTATGCAACACCCTAAGGACAGCTGGGCAGCACACTAGTTACTCACCAGATAGCACCAATACACTGGATAAATGTTCTGGTAGTAGAGTGTGATGTGTTCAGTTGCAATTCTGTCAAAAGGTGATCCATGAGTTCCATAAATAAGTTGCTGTTAGAACTCAACACAAGGTGTCCTGAAATGATAATATTATTTTAACAACAGGTTAGGATGGAGCACATGCACTTGTAGTTTTTCGGAAAGAAGAAAGAAAGAAAGAGAAAGAGAGGGAGAGACAGACAGACAGACAGAGACAGAGAAAGAGAGGGAGGGAGGGAGGGAGGGAGGGAGGGAGGGAGGAAGGGAGGAAGGAAGGAAGGAAGGAAGAGCAAGGCACTTTCACCTTCAAAATCTTATGATTAAAGTTATATTTACCTAAAGCAATAATAACTCTCTTTCTGACTGCCAGCCTAGGACTTTTAAGCTGTGGTAGCAATGAAGCTTGGATAGATGGATGGTACGATACCAACAACCCTCCAAATCTACTCAGAAGGTCGCCAAGAATATCAAGAGCTTCTAGCTGGACAGACACATCAGTACTTTTAGATATAGCATTGGTAAGCCTTCCAGTAATCCTACGGCATATATTGGCTGCTAAAGAGCTTGACGCAGGTGGGAGTTCACCAATGACTGTCTTGAGACCAATACTAGAAATATCTCTTAGTTGTTCATGCTCAGATAGCATATTAGAACATAACGTGTCTACTATTGTTTCTACATGGTACTCTTTGACTTTACCAACTAAAGGACCAAGGCTAGGATGTAAAAACAGATACCAGATATTTACTATGTTTACATACATGGTACGGGTTATGCTTAAATTTATTGTATTATACTGATATTTACTATTGTTTCAAACATACCATTTAACTGCAAGATTTTGGACTTCACCATTTTTGTCCTCCAATAGTTTCAGAAGCATCTGCACTACCTTCATTCATGAGTTAAAGCAAATAGAATTGATATACATGGTGAACATGTATATAATATTGTAAATATCAATAATTATTATTAATAATTATAAATAATTATCCATGGATATTATTAAAAATTAATTTAATTTATATTAGAGTAGGGTGATTGCACTTAATCCGTGAAATTGTACTAGCTAAATAATTCAAGGTAGCCCTAGTAAACAATGGAAAACAAAGGATTTTTTACTTTTAGTACTACTTAGATTTTGTACTTTTTCAGGGGTTAAGTGCGATTACTCTACAAACACTAAAAGTGTGCAACATAAATAGTACTAAATAGTGCTAAATTATGTAAATTCTTTTGTTTTCTATTGTTTAATCAGTGCTATTTAGTACTAGTTAAATAGTGCAAATAGTGAAGTATTGCACACTTTTATAGTGTTTGTACTAGATACTTGAATGTCATAAATTGATGTGGAGAAACACATTTATAAATATAGATTTCGAGAATTGTACATATATTTTAATATTTTAATAATATCTTAATATTTTATCATCATTTTTATTTGTAATCAAATGCATGACCCCACCAGATATGCTGAATATTCTTATCATGTTGAAATAAAGTTATTCATTCATTCTTATTGGAAACAATAATTAAGGGGTAACCAGTCATTTCTATCCAAAGTCATTTCGATCCAGGTCAATTCAATCCACATCGGTCAATTTGATCCATATGGCAGGTCAATTCGATCCACATTTATATTGAATACAATATTAAAAAACTCATTAATAATTCATAAGGCAAACACAATGAAAATCGCCACCGTGACGAGTGTCTTTATATCTGATAAAGATTCGGCCTAATTTACATCAACTTTAACCTTGATTTTCTCTAAGATAAATAAAGATATTTTTGATTTTCTTTTAGAGAACAACTCTAATACATGTATGTGTTGGAGTTTTTTAAGCCGTATAAAGAACTCGAGATCGTGTTTTATCGGTATAAAGATCCTCGCCTACGGCTCGGATCTTTATATCCGATAAAACACTCTCTCTCGTTCTTTATACTATACATAATTATTATATTTAAGTGTAAGAAAGACAATTTTATCTTCATGTAGTTGCATGAGCTCATGTGCATACCCCATGCTTTAAATATCATAAGTGAAACAATTGTCCAAGGGCTTTATAAAGAACGAGAGAGAGTGTTTTATTGGATATGTTTATACTGATAAAACACAATCTCGAGTTCTTTATACGTCTTAAAAAACTCAAACACATATTAGAGTTGTTCTCTAAAAGAAAATCAAAAATATCTTCATTTATCTTGGAGAAAATCGAGGTTAAAGTTGATGTACGTAAATTAGGCCAAATCTTTATCAGATATAAAGACACTAATCACAGTCTGTGACAATTTTCATTGTGTTTGTCTTATGAATTATTAATGAGTTTTTTAAAATGGTAATAAATATATACACAGCAAGAGACAATAACCCTGAGTTAAATACCTTTCAGCCCGTAATACACAAGAAAACATCTAATAAGTGGTATGTAATACCTTTCTTTCACTGTCATCATCCAGTTTAATGGAGTCTTTCTGTAATTCAACCATCAAGTCATTGGTAGCCATGAACCTGAAGTCTTTATCACTAGATGTCATCTGCAAGCAAAAACTATTGTTACTATAATCATTATTCACTAAATCACTCAAGCTCTGTTTGGTCAAGAACTGAATATACTAGCTCAAAGATAGCATTCACAGTTCTAATCAATCAGTCTGATTAATTGAGGTATTTTGATAAGTATAAAACAATTAACACATTAAAAAATGTTTTGTTTACAGTTCTTAGCTACACAGCCAGTTTCCAATCACTCCATTACATGTATACTCCCACACACACACTGCCACTACATTTCTATAGACACATAAAACTCTCAGCTCACTGTCTAATTCATTTTTGCTGAAGGAAGAATACCAGAAGACTCGGAGAAAACCTTAGAGCAAGAGAGAGAACCAACCAACCATGCATTTCAAGTCACATGCTAGGAACTCAGGATCACAGAGGTAATGGACATGTGCTCTCACCCCACTAGCACTCTCACCTATTTGCCTGATCTGAGCTAGGAAAACATTTTTTTCCCTATAATAAGCAGGAAATCTGTACAAAACGGCTCTTACATTGTTATGTGAGTTGAGCAACGTATGAAAAATTGAAAAATGTAGAGGTAGTGAGTGGACAAGCACCAAAAGATATACCTCCAAATATACCTCCAACTTTATTTAGTAACATATTAATCAAACCCCTGGTATAGTGTAGCAAACACAGTGAAAAAGAAAGGGCCAACAACACAATCATTTGAATTTACATAAAATTATGCATTAAAAACTTCAAAACTTTGCAGACAAAAGAACAAATTAAGTTACTGCACTCATATAATTATGAACTCTACATGTATAATTTAAGGAATAAAAAACAGTTTCCCATGTTTGATTTAACAAATAGATTCCATTTTTCCGTGCGTCTATACTCTAATCGATGCACAGATGACGTCAAAATGTGGTGAGAACAAAAAAGTACGCCACGAGACGAAGTCGAGTGGCATGACTGTTGTTCTCACCACATTTTGACGTCTTCTGTGCATCGATTAGAGTACAGACGCATGGAAAAATGGAATCTATCTGTTTTATATAATATTTATCGAAACATTCCAACCAATCAGAGCGCGCGTAAGATTCGATGACGCCATCTATGTGTGTGTACTCTAATCACACATGGTTGTTCGACCAATCAGAGCGCGCGTAATATGCCAATTATTATATAAAGCCTGATCAAACACGTGTGATGTTAGGAGAACACGAGAGAGCATAGAGGAAGCATGAGCCATAGGCAAGGACACGGTAAATCGTTTTTTATTTCTTAAATTATAAAATAACTAACACGCAAATAGACGAAAATAAGAAAAAGAAAACACTGGCAAAAACAAACAAACAAACAAATTGACGTGAGCATGTTTGATACTCTCATCAGACACGGGTTTTCAGCCAATCAGAATGCGCGTTATATAAAAGTTATTTTATAAAATAACAACAATAATAATAATAATAAATACATTTTAACTCGAGATTAAACAGCAATTTAATTTTTTTTAATTTATAGTTATTCGGATTCAAATACTGCCAGAGAGCCACCAAAATCACCGTAAGTTGTTTAATTTGTGCTGCTCTGCAACCAAGAAATTATCTGCCAATATAAAATCTGCAAATTTAATTCTCATGACGATTTAGACCAAAAGTTTAAAACTAGTTCATATACGTCCAAAATCCTCAGAAAAAGTGAAAAGTTTATTTCACGAACACTTCTCACTTGACAGATTTCAACTCGTGCAAATCCACTCCTACAACAGCTCGACGAACGTCGACCCATCTTATCATTATCAAATATCCATTACCTTATCCAAGAGAGAAGCGATATGGTACGGTGAAGTAGTCATCTTGCCTTCCTGTGATTTCTACAGTGAAATAACAAATAAAAGGCAAGGTTTGAGGTCGAAATTTGAGGATTTTCTTTCTCCTCCACAAAAATATGGACGAGCGTGTAAAAACCTACAACACAGCGCATGTCTAGAACGATACCGCTGACTTTCATTTCTTGAGGACTAGGGTAGCGACAATTCATATTCCTACAGGAAACCCAATTTGGCTTACTATTCATCAACGCCAGACTTTATACTGTTCTACGCTGTTGAGTTCAAAACCACTTAAAAAAAGATCTCGACGAGTTTCTAAAAGTCGAGACGAAATACCAAGCTACATTTTTTTAATTAGAATTCCACAGGAAACCTAAGCTAGCTTTTCTCTTGCTCTGTACATCTTCCATCGTGTTTATATTCGGAGTACAGAGACATGCGCGCGCGTTTTATATTGCTTACATATAATTATAGTCAATTGAAGAAACGTTATCGGGTCTAAAAACATAGAACATAGAAGCTGAGACCGAAATGGTGCATGGGATTTATTCATTTAGGCTGCAACCAATAAAAAATCGAAACCAAACGGTCCGCCAACCCAGGTCCTGAACACGCCTTTGGCATTTTGGATCGAAGGCAAAGCGTAAATGAATAAATCAAAATATTATTATTGACATCCCAAGCACCATTTCGGTCTCATTTCGGTTTCTTCAATTGACTATATATATATATATGAGCCCAATCACACAAAAGGGAAGAAAAAATTAGAGAGAGAAAAGAAAGAAAAAAGAAAGAAAAACTGAAGAGGGTGTTTGTGAGAAAGAGAAAGCAAGAAGAAAGAGAGAGAGAGAGAGAGAGAGAGAGAGAGAGAGAGAGAGAGAGAGAGAGAGAGAGAGAGAGAGAGAGAGAGAGAGAGAGAGAAACCAGGAAAGGAAGACAATAGTTGTCAAGGTAACTGTCACTCTGGTGCTGTTCTAGGAGACCGAAGGCTCTCTTGTCGGTCATTTGATACATTCATATTATGACATAATCTTTGTCTATATTTTCGAAAATTTTAAGCGACTATACATGTTTGTATTCTTTTACAAAATCAAATCCGCCACTAAAGTTAGACGCACAAAATTTTCCTAAAACAAAACAAACAACAAAATTTCCCTATATGCTTTACAAAATCTAATCCGCCATTAAAGTTAGTCGCACAAAAGTTTCCTAATAAATATCAATAAATAAAATTTTCTTAAATGCTTTACAAAATCAAATCCGCCACTAAAGTTAGTCGCACAAAATTTTCCTAATAAATATCAATAAATAAAAATTTTCTTGAATGCTTTACAAAATCAAATCCGCCACTAAAGTTAGTCGCACAAAATTTTCCTAATAAATATCAATTAAAAAAATTTTCATAAATGCTTTACAAAATCAAATCCGCCACTAAAGTTAGTCGCACAAAATTTTCCTAATAAATATCAATTAAAAAAATTTTCATAAATGCTTTACAAAATCAAATCCGCCACTAAAGTTAGTCGCACAAAATTTTCCTAATAAATATCAATTAAAAAAATTTTCATAAATGCTTTACAAAATCAAATCCCCCACTAAAGTTAGTCGCACAAAATTTTCCTAATAAATATCAATCCTAATTCCTTTATCCACCACTCCAAAACGAACAGTAAGTTTACAATGCTCTTCCTGTAGATTGTGGCCTGAATTCAGCTTCTAAAGCCGCTTGGCTTGCATCATTAAGCAAGAAAACAAGAGTACCCAACCGAACCGCTCCACAAAATATCCGCTCCACATAACTTTTGTTGCTGGCTGGGAAACAAAAATGCATATATTGACCTCTGGCTCGTATTTCGGAATAACTGTGCCTGGCTGGTATATTAAGACAAAATTTTGATTTCCTGGCTGTTAAATAAATTCGCTATGTCCCTGGGAATCACTGCCAGGTCTCTGGCTAACAACGTAACTGTTGGTTTCTTGGCAAAACAACAGGAAACCCACATAACTAGTCATATGACCAAAGACCGGGAAGCCTGTGTAAATTTCTCGGGCATTTTGAGGGAAATAGTAATCCATCTGTCAACTCATCATTTTTTCGACAAATCAGACCATAGCTTGTCATGTCTGTCGTACAGTGCTAACACACGTGGTCAGCATGTATATCAGTTCTTTGGTGAGCATCGGTCCTGAGAACGAAGGCGATGTTGTTGTTGGTACCTTCAAATATTCCAGTCCTGTTTGAACGTCAGCTAAAGGTAAGCGGCAAAGCTGAAAAAATACATAGTCTGCCTATTGCCTTACTGATTTGTAAAAAATTGATTTGTAGGTTCAAGACAATCTATTTTACATAAGGATATGTATTTGGCGGGAATAATGGCATGCCTACGTTCTTGAGGTACAGATACATCACATCCATACAATGTTTTCATTCATTTCTTCAATGTTCCTCCGTGCCGTGAATAAGTGTAATAGTTAATAACCTGAATACCTAATACGTTTCCAGCTCATGCACTCATTTGACCCTCAGCGCCCTGCCGGTCTTCCCTGATAAGGGCTGGTATTGATTCACTGGCTATTTAGAGACTCTTAACATGAGGAAAAATATGGTATAATACAGGTGAGTGTGTCATTGTTTGAGATCAGCGAATATAGTCGTTATCAGTACCTTACGTATATACATTGCATTAGATGCTTAATTTTGAACTAAATTTAACGTAGTTCAATGCAACGTGGTAATGATGCTAAATCATAGCACTGGGTGACATCCACTGACGGAACTTAGCTTTTCTTTAAATGTTTGGGCTGAGATAACTCTCAAACTTGTCATCTTGTACCCAGCGAGCAGAAAAACGTTTCTGCAGGTATTCATCTTGCAGCCGTGATCCTGTTGTAGGTTCCTGAAGTAATCTTTATCAAAATATGTTGGTTAATTTTTGTTTACCCATGAAGCCACTCAAATTCCGGTTCTGTTACCCACATTGATCAAGGAGATACATTAAAAAAACGACGAATTCCTTTTTAATTTTTTAATTTTTTTACTTAGTTTCGTTTGTGTAATTTCCAGAGTTTTAATCGATTCAGAATGTAATGATCATTTTCAGTAAGGGACATAAAATTGAATCAGTCAAGTTTTGGAAATATGAGACGTAAGCTCTTATCGTTACCTAAATCTTCTTCAAAGTATCCAAAAACGAAAAACTAAAATGTAATGCCTCTAGGAAAGGTCAAGCTAATGCACTTCGATTTGATTCGTGTGCTTATTAGCAGACTGTGCGAATGTATCTCGTTTGCTGACAGTCGGCCTACAAAACACAAAATCAATCTTCAAGGAACGTTTAGCGAATGTTGACTTTTTATACTACAAAACAAACTTTTACTGCTTAAAGTTATTATTGTTTATCCACAACTATTGTTATCTGTTGTTATAATAAGGCTTTTAGAATTACAATTGTTCTAGTCAGATTCAAAAACACAGCCGTTGCAACTTTGACGACATTTGCAGTAGGATGATTAGTTTATCAGTGTCTATATTTTTCATCTTTTCCGCTTTTGTTTGGAACGCCTGTTTCGTCATAGCGAGCCAAATGTAACTCCGGAAATGTATTAAAAACACAAAGCTCATGCCGGGCTACATGGAGTGTGCTTTCACAAGGCTTTTCGTAACATTCCTTTAGGTGTTCGTTTACCCACCAACCCGCCCACCAACTCAGTGTTTGCAGTTGTGTTTGTGGTGTTGTAACTTTCATTTTAAAACAAGACGGCCGTCAAAATAGAAGTTTTTACAACCCTTAACAAGAAATAAAGATGTAGGATTCAAAATGTAGTCATTCTTTTAAGTACATGATTGTTATCTGTTTGAACTGAAAACGATTGTAGGATGGTCTGTTAGTTAACAAACATTAAGTAAATAATGTGACAGATATCTGTCACTGAGTTTGTGTGCTTTTTGCTTTACTGTTCTTCCGGAGTTCCAAAACATACCGATGTCAGGAAATGCCACTTGCTTTCTTTTGATGTGTCAAGCATTGATACACCGGCATGTAGCAAAAGGCGACTTCCTCCAAATTCTTGTCAGATTTTGAACAAAACGTGAAATTCGTTCAATTTTTCTGTCACATGCTTCTCCAGGGATTTTTTGTACGGTATTTGTGCACAGGACAACTTTGATATAGAAAACAAGAAGTGTAACTTTCTCAAAGTTTTCACTAAGGGCTTTTTTCCCTTGGGACCAAAAAGCAAAAGAAGTCAGCCAGCTTACTGGCCCAACCTGGTTTATATAATCAGGTCCTAAAACATTTATTGTCAGTTAAAACAGGGTTACCGTTGAATTCAATTTTCTTTTACAACTTTGTGTAGGTTCTGTTCACTTCTGTTCTGAGAACAGTTCTCTGGTTGTCTTTTGTTTACTAATCTGGCAGATATCTGTCAACTAACGTATTGTAGTTTTTCGCGCCAGAAGGGTAAAGATACAAGGCGGTAGGTTGCCTACGACTCACATACAGTTGACATTGAGTTGACATGTTCCAGAAAAAATCCGATGGATATCAATCAATGTGTATGTTAAATTTTTCATATTTTCTGGGGTTTTTTTGTTTGTTAATTTTTTGTTTTTTGTTTTTTTGTTTTTTTTGTTTTTTGTTTTTTTTTTGAAGGCCAAACTCAGCTCTGGAAATGTAAAACACAAAGTTACATGCCAGGATACAGTGGAGTGTGTTTTCACTAGGCTTATTGTAACATTCCTTTATGATGATGAATATTTTGAAGCATGACCTCCGGCCAAGGTCAACATCTTGACAGACCAGGATTATTTCTTATCCTCTTGTTGGTTATGGGACAGACCCTTAACTAACTAAAACGCACCCCCTTGGGTTTTCTTGTTCTTAAATTTTATGTAATGCTCGATCGCGAACAATTAATTATTTTAGTCACCGGTTGGAAACTAATTTACCGCTATTTTGACCAAACGGATAACATAAGTTAATAACCTAATTGGCTTTGCAAACAAGACGACAGCTCCTTTGAAAATTGCTTACCCAAATACTAGCAGTTTTTGTATAAAGGGCCTGTTTGCACTATGCGAAAGCCTGTTTGTTTGCAACAGCGTTTTAGTGGAGTACGTGACGTCACGAAAAGTTTTTGTATTAAGCCTACCAAACTACAAAAGCGCCGCCGTCTTGATTTGGAGGCCTCCAAATTTTTTCTAGGTGTAGAACTCCTTTGTTCGCTTGACGTACGTCTGTCAACGTACATTCATTACTAGTCGTTACAACATTCAAGTACATCAACGTTACTATAACACCCAAATGGCATTCCTCTGCGAAATTTCTAGCATTCACGTGGATTTCAAACCACGATTCTTCGGCTGGACATTGAAATGTCCAGTTGAGTTGAAATCTACGCCTTTAATTCCACAAATGAATTTACTTAAGTACCGGCGTTTCTGCTTGAAGTAGTTGAGTCTCTGAATCGCCAAAGGATAAACAAATTTCTGTCTTTCGTTCATACATCAGCATTAACGGTTTGATTGACAGGTTAACAAAGTGAAATCACAAACGCATTTGACAAACTCATGATCTCTAAGTGTTAGGTTTTGAATACACCTAAAATATTTCGTTGTAGTGCAAGCAGGCCCTTAGCCTCGCTCTCAATCTTTAACGTTTTCTTGAGGCAATTATCAAGTTACTTCAATACTGTTATCTCTGATTTGGGCATTCACTCACGGACTTTCTACTGATATTAAAAGAGGCTACGCTTTATGTATATTTTATAGATATTCTTGTACATATAGTTCTATTTTTGTGTCAGTGTGACGCTGCCGAAACATGTTTGGAATAAAAAGATTGGTGATATTTCAAGAACTGTATGTATTCGTTTTCTTCTCGCAAGACCATTTGGTTGTATTCACAGAGTGTTTTCAGTACCATATTTCTAGAGGCAAAAAGAACCTTGAAATATCAACAAGATTTTACGAACATGCAACGGTAAAATTTTGGCATTCTATAGCATTCCAAGTTTTGAAACCAGTTGTTTATGACAAAAATTGCCGAAAGTGTTCCTAAGGAAAATTTCAAGGAAACGGCAAGCTAATATGCTGGCTTCTATATATAATTAACTATATGTTCTACCAAACTACCTTAGAAAAAGATTATATAGTCTTTTGACTGTTGTAACTGGAAAAACCTCTCCCTGACGATTCCAACAGCAGTTTAATTTGTTTGAAATGGAACTTATTTATTTGAATTTTAATTAAATAACATTATGTTTAAAGGGCAATACTGAAGTGTCTATCTCAACAGTAACCCTGCTAACGATTCAAATCAAGCTAGCACTCATTTCAGGTTGTCGAAATCATTTGGCCGTATGGGAGCCGCATTGGTATAGCCTACGCAGACACCAGTAAAAGATAGAAGACATTTGCTGCGAGACTCTGCAAAGTCCTTTTGAAAATTTTTGTTGTCAATGTTAGTTAGATAGATGGCCTTTGCTTCGAAACTTTGCAAATTCAGTTTTGCGAAACTTTTGCGGCGAATGGCCGATAGGCAGATGGCCTTTGCTTCGAAACTTTGCAAATTCAGTTTTGCGAAACTTTTGCGGCGAATGGTCGCTTAGGCAGATGGCCTTTGCTTCGAAACTTTGCAAATTCAGTTTTGCGAAACTTTTGCGGCGAATGGTCGATAGGCAGATGGCCTTTGCTTCGAAACTTTGCAAATTCAGTTTTGCGAAACTTTTGCGGCGAATGGTCGATAGGCAGATGGCCTTTGCTTCGAAACTTTGCAAATTCAGTTTTGCGAAACTTTTGCGGCGAATGGCCGATAGGCAGATGGCCTTTGCTTCGAAACTTTGCAAATTCAGTTTTGCGAAACTTTTGCGGCGAATGGTGGCTTAGGCAGATGGCCTTTGCTTCGAAACTTTGCAAATTCAGTTTTGCGAAACTTTTGCGGCGAATGGTCGATAGGCAGATGGCCTTTGCTTCGAAACTTTGCAAATTCAGTTTTGCGAAACTTTTGCGGCGAATGGCCGATAGGCAGATGGCCTTTGCTTCGAAACTTTGCAAATTCAGTTTTGCGAAACTTTTGCGGCGAATGGCCGATAGGCAGATGGCCTTTGCTTCGAAACTTTGCAAATTCAGTTTTGCGAAACTTTTGCGGCGAATGGTCGATAGGCAGATGGCCTTTGCTTCGAAACTTTGCAAATTCAGTTTTGCGAAACTTTTGCGGCGAATGGCCGATAGGCAGATGGCCTTTGCTTCGAAACTTTGCAAATTCAGTTTTGCGAAACTTTTGCGGCGAATGGTCGATAGGCAGATGGCCTTTGCTTCGAAACTTTGCAAATTCAGTTTTGCGAAACTTTTGCGGCGAATGGTCGATAGGCAGATGGCCTTTGCTTCGAAACTTTGCAAATTCAGTTTTGCGAAACTTTTGCGGCGAATGGCCGATAGGCAGATGGCCTTTGCTTCGAAACTTTGCAAATTCAGTTTTGCGAAACTTTTGCGGCGAATGGTCGATAGGCAGATGGCCTTTGCTTCGAAACTTTGCAAATTCAGTTTTGCGAAACTTTTGCGGCGAATGGTCGCTTAGGCAGATGGCCTTTGCTTCGAAACTTTGCAAATTCAGTTTTGCGAAACTTTTGCGGCGAATGGTCGATAGGCAGATGGCCTTTGCCTCGAAACTTTGCAAATTCAGTTTTGCGAAACTTTTGCGGCGAATGGCCGATAGGCAGATGGCCTTTGCTTCGAAACTTTGCAAATTCAGTTTTGCGAAACTTTTGCGGCGAATGGCCGATAGGCAGATGGCCTTTGCTTCGAAACTTTGCAAATTCAGTTTTGCGAAACTTTTGCGGCGAATGGCCGATAGGCAGATGGCCTTTGCTTCGAAACTTTGCAAATTCAGTTTTGCGAAACTTTTGCGGCGAATGGCCGATAGGCAGATGGCCTTTGCTTCAAAACTTTGCAAATTCAGTTTTGCGAAACTTTTGCGGCGAATGGTCGATAGGCAGATGGCCTTTGCTTCGAAACTTTGCAAATTCAGTTTTGCGAAACTTTTGCGGCGAATGGCCGATAGGCAGATGGCCTTTGCTTCGAAACTTTGCAAATTCAGTTTTGCGAAACTTTTGCGGCGAATGGTCGCTTAGTGAATCATATTTTATTTCAATTTTTATCAAATATGAATTTTATTGATATAAATTTTCTCTTGATCTTTTCAGAATTTTTTTTTCTAAAAATACCATGAGTGGTGTTTCAACAAATCGAGACACTGGTTACGAAGCCTCCACGTAAGTGACCTATTTCTTTTCTGTTTTACGTAAGCTTTGCTTGAATCACACATATTTTTCTCCATCCTACTCTGAATGGTTAACACCATTAGATACAATTACCAAGCGTGATAAAATGGGAAAATAAAAAGGAGAGAGGTTGGAATGTATATTGATTATCAATTTATCTATTGGTTTAGAGATGTTGCTATATATGCTTAAATTAACCACATAGGACCTACAAGCTTGTAACATGTAAATGCGGGCATATAATGTTGAATAATATTTTACATAACACCTAAAATAATATTGATTTATCGCGAAAAGGATTCAGGTGAACTCCAGATTTGATTGATATTTTGTATTAATTTTCAGTTCCAACGCTACAGTGGGATTCATACTTAAGGTTAGAGGCAACTGCAATGAACAATATTTGGTTCTCTTAAATTATGAACTTTTATTTTTCGTTTGCTAAATGTTTTTACCTTTTACGAAGTAGACAGTGCTTTTACTTCGTGCAACAAAGAAAATTTGTTGCGCTCGGGGTGGTAATACGTGCAACATTTGCTCTGCAACAACAACTTGCAATATTATGCGTTGCGAGTTTCTGACTTGAATTTAAAAACTCGCAACGCGTTGCCGATGCAAAAATTGCAAGGAAAATTGTTCCAAGTGTCATGTTACACGAGAAAGATTTTTAACGCAATGCCGTTGCGCTGAAAATTGTCGTTAAAAATCGTTTCGTGTAACACCGCCTTAAACCGCTCGACCAACCTGGCAAAATGAAATAGATATTAAAAATGGAAAGCCACAGAGGTCTTGACATTTTAAAGTCCCCAAAAACGTGTAAAACAAAGAGGACCACATGAACGTCTAGTAAACATTCAATATTTCATTAAATGGTTTCTTTTCTTTGCCACTTTATTGCATGCCGATGATTGTGTAAAAATGTGCAAACTTTAAATTTTCCTGGCTAGCAAACTGGAAGTTGCATAGAGCTTGCTGGCTGGCAAATACCCTGGCAAGCCATAAACGACTTTCTGGCTGGTAAAAAAAATGATACTCCGAATGCCTGGCTGGGGAGTATAACGTTTTGGGTTTTATCTGGCTGGCAATGTGGAGCGGATATTTTTTTCCCAGCAACTTTTAATTTTGCGTCTAAAGTATGAATGGAATGTTATCAATGTGTTTTTGAGCTGTTTTGCGGCGATTTGAGCAAGTGACTCGTTGGGTACTCCTGAGAAAAGACGGCGGAGACAATCTCCTGGAAGAACTCAGGAGTGGGAAGCGACTTTACGAAGAAAGAGTCACAGTAATAACGGCGGCAAGGTTCAACTGTGATCTCCGGAGTATGGAAGCTTCTCTGGTCGTTCTGTGATGCATCCCCCAACCTAACAAGGCCATTTCGGCGATTTTTCAACTGTAAAGAGGGCAATCGGTGCAGTTAGCGAGGGGGGCTCGGCACTTTAAGAAATTTCTAAGACTAAGAGTAGGGGACGGTTGCTGTCCAAATTTTTCATCAATGCCAATAATGCATTTCTTCCGCTGTATATGAACCAGCTATGATCACAGGAAGCCCAAGCTATACTTCTGAGTGATATCTAAAGAGGAGAAAATGATTTAAATATGATAAAGTTTAAACCTCTCAAATGTTGTTGTGTATTATTTATTTGATTTAAAAAAACGATTTTTTAAAAATCCCCCTCCATCTCCTCATTCGTGTCGAGTGTAAGTAGGTCCGGCGCAAGAAAAAACGTTTTTTCACCAAAAAGCTAGCTGTTGTTTTGTTTTTCTGATAAAATAGCTCGACCCCACTCTACCCCCTGAAGATTTGCCTTTTGTTAAATAGAATTTACAACAGCAAAAAAAAAAAAAAAAAAAAAAAAAAAAAACTGATTCAAATAAAACCAGCTGGGCAAATTACAATATCTTAATTAATTCAATATCAATCTATCTACATAAGTGATTTATCTAAAACAAATAAATAAGTGATAATTAATTGTGAATTGACTTCTTTGTCTGATCAATATTTTCCTTATAACACTATTAATAGGCTCATCCTCTTGATTAGCTTTGCTATTAGGATGACCCAGTCTCTAGCTCAATATTTTATAAATGCCTATACTTTCTTTTTGTTATATGAAGACTAATTATTTATTGTGATTTATATTTATTGTATTATATTATATTTTAATTTATGAGTCAAATGTATTATTATATTGAGTGAAAAAATGTGTGAACTGTGAACTGTTAAAAAAAAAATAATAATATTCCATGCAGGATTCGAATCCGAACCCTTGCATTTGCTTCGCATTGCTTTGTACGCGCTGCTCTAAATGATTGCCTGGGGTGCCTGTGAACAAGAAAGCTTGCAAGAATTTGTTTCTTTATACGAATCGAAGCTGGACAACAACATGGCGTCTTTGCAAAACAATTCTTTGCTAAGTTCAGAGCCTTTAGGAAGAAAATTGAAAAGTTATTCTACGTATTTTTGTGGTAATTTAGACTGTTTGAACAGTGTAACACTAAAATCAAGTCGCGCAATTCTCGTAGACGATAATCTTCTACTTCAGACTGAACGGAATGTACATAGATGCTGGACGATTTGGAAGAAAATTTATGGAAAACCGAAAAGCTCACGGATGAATAATACAAACTGCTCAGGAAGAAATGATGATGCTTATTGTCAATCGTTATTGTAGCCAGTACAAAGATTTAACTATACTGTTATAGTTTTCATTCGCGCACCAAGTGCAATATGCTTACTTCGTCCACAAATACTCAAAATATATTCTTTGTCATGCATTTTCTTACAAGAAATGGCAGTCATTTTGTTTATTTTGCGCGCTACAGCGCATGCGCGTCGCCATCTTGACCCAAATTTCAGCAATCTCGTACCCAGAACGCAGGCTCTGGGTACGAGATTGAAATTTCAGCTGCATGAATGTGATTTTGTTTGGAAATTTTGATCAGTCTGCAGCTCAAGGGTGTTAAGGCTTGGATTTCTTTTTAAACTATAGTTCCCAGCCTAACTTTGTGAAAGTTAATTCTACCTAGAAACTTGAGGGTCAGCATCCATGTGTATTTTAGGGTCCTCTACATTTTCAGTACGGTACGTAATTTCATTTTTTTTGGGCGGCCACGTGACCACAGAACAATGAAATTCGATAAATTCTAATGGGCTGATGGTTTTTAACTATATTGATTATCTTTTGTTATCAACTTGTTACTTGTTAGCCATTTAGTAAGATTCTGTCCGGAATAGATGACTTTCTTATTTTACTAACAGAATGATTTGCAAAATAGGTCACGTGACCAAGGTATTCAATAAAACATTTGTAACTATCTTGCTTGCAATCACATAAAGCCAACATTCCGAACCCGGATTCTTGTTAACCTTGATTAACTTCAAAATTCTTCAAAATTTCTATCCAAAATCAAGAGACCATAATACTAAGAGAGCAGAACTCAGTATTGATTTCTGTGCGATGTTCTTTGGCGGCTAAGGCTATGTTTAGTAACTCCGCCATCGCGCACGCAAGGTTCTCAAACAATAAAATTTGATGTTTGACGTGCGCGCGCGGACGAGACCGTTTGCCGCTGTCAGTTTTTGAATTATATAATTATCAATTAGACAACAGAAAGCCTCGCGCCCATGGCGTTATAGACGCACGAGAGAAAATATAAAGAACGATTAACAAACGTAAGAGTGGCACGAGGCGTAGCCGAGTGCGACTCTAGTTTGTTAAGAGTTCTTTATATTTTCTCAGAAATAACAGAACCTAGGACGTTAAAAACGGAGCCGTGCAGCCCATGGGGAAATAGTTCATAGATTTTCAGCTAATCAGAGCGCGCGTTATATGTGTCGCCATCTTAAAAACGAACGATTTGAAAAAGACGATGATGAAGATAGTGCGCGCGCAGTGCGGCCCATGGGCAAATAGTTCATAGCTTTCTGGCCAATCAGAGCGCGCGTAAGATTGTAGCTATGTTATAATTGATTTATAACAGAGCCTAGAACGTTAAAAACGGAGCCGTGCAGCCCATGGGGAAATAGTTCATAGATTTTTCAGCCAATCAGAGCGCGCGTAAGAGTTTAGCTATGTTATAACTATTGTTTAATTAAGAAGCCTTGCGCGCGCGATGGCCAAATTACTAAATTAAAAATAGTCTTAGTCGCCGCGAACATCTCGCAATGCACAGACATCAATACTGAGTTTCGCTCTCTTAATATTATGGTCTCTTGCCAAAATATAATCATCACTGCATTCGAACTGGGAAACAATCAAACAAGAAAAAACAATATATTTTCTGAAGTGATAATTTAGCTTTTTTCATGTTTCTTACCTGCAAAACTGAGCTTTTTTTGGTCAAAACTCGTGGTCCCTCGATATGATTTCAAGCAGTGTTTACAACATGGTTCAAACCTTGTTCCATTGTGATAAATTTCACCAAAATCCAATCACCTATACGATCGTTTTATCATCTGTAACATTTATCTTGAAAATAATGAACTATTTCGATATGCGGGAAGACATACAGGTTATTCCGTATAAAACAACTTGTTATACTTAATCAAAGAGTGATGAATAGCTCACTGAACATTTGCATTTTGTCTCGAGCAGAAACGTGTTTGAAAACGTTCATAAAATTGGTCTAGATCACATGTAGGACCACGTGCTTCGACCAAAAAAGCTCAGTTTTGCAGGTAAATAACATGGAAAAAGTCAAATATTAAATAATTTTGCTGGGGGGAGGGGGGGGGGGGCGCCGTCTAAGATGTGAAATTGTGAAAACGAATTCGAATTGCAAGAATTTCGCGCGAAAAAGTACGACATTCCAGTAAACATGGCTAATTATTCAACAATCGCTCAATTAAGTCTAAAATTCCATTATCGGTTCCAATTTACACAGCAACGTGTTGGTAATGACTTCTACTGCTAAATGCACCTTATATATAAATTTAGCGCCCACAATATGTATAGGAAATAATATGGTTACGAGTGCAATTTAGAATAAATTTGCACGAGTGAGTTTTCAAAGAGTTCAAAATAAGCCAGTTCGGAGTTTAAGAATCGTTTCTTATGCGCATGCGATTTTATCCCGAATTTCTCACCTTCTTTTGTTTGATTAAAAACAAAAGAAGGTTTAAACAAAAGAAGGTGAGAAGTTCGGGATAAAATCGCATGCGCACTGAAAACGATTCTTAAACTCCGAACTGGCTTATTGCACGAGCCCGTAGGGCGAGTGCAATTTGTGCTCTTTGAAAACTCACGAGTCAAATTTATTCTAAATTGCACGAGTAAATCATATTATTTCCTTTTAATAATATACATGCAAAAATTCAAGCAAAATTTTCAAGTTTTCTGTAGCTTTTCAGTTGAAAAATCAGGTTAGCGCGCGCCCAGTGTTCGAAAGTGACCTGACGATGTCGTCACCAAGCGCGCGCTCAAGGGAAAAATTCAAAACTTTTCACCCGAAACTTGGGCACTTTTTGACATTTTTCTTGCATATTTTCGACAATTTTGGAAACAAATCCCGCTAAAAGTGTTTTATAAATTGTTTCTTTGATGAATAAAAAGAAGAATTTGACGTTTAAGTGCATTTTGACTGTTTTCTGCCAAAAGAAATTTGCACTAAATTTCCTTTTTTTGGCACTAAATTTCCTTTTTTCTGCACTAAATTTCCTCGAAACAGCACTGCTCTTAGCCAATCAGCATCGAGAAATTTTTGCATGTATATTATTAAGCTCAAAATAAAAGTGCGGAGTTCGATCTTGTCCTTCTTACCACTTTGTACCGACTTTGACGCGTGATGTTTTTCCATCTGGGGTGCCTTCGATTTAAATCATTATCCACAGCGCACTAGCGGTAGGTAGACTGCTTATATCTCACTGCAATTTAGTAGAAGCAAGAGAGCATAAATAAGAGAGGGAAACTTGTTAATGGGGCGCGCGCCGTGATGATTCCCATCTGTGCTATTTTTAGTAACCGGATGCAGTTTAATTTTCCTCTTACCCTACTCCTGTGCGTCATAATTTGACACTTCCGGACCCAGAGAACCATTTAGTGCAGATTTGAGTTTTCAAAAACAGCATTAAAATCAAAGTTATCTTAGTTCTGCTAATATCTACCATCAAAAGTGTGTACTTTCTGATTACAAAGGAACGATTTTGATGGCGAGAAAAAAGACAAAAACGTCGAGGACTTTGTTGTGTTTTTGAACGAAATTTTAGCGGAAATGCGCGCGCTACTGACACATCACATGCACGTCGATCATCGAGCACGCGCTTAGGTTTATTCAAAAATTTTCGCTCATTTAGATGGGAAAAACTCGTTTGTTCTTATAATTTTTTGATGTATGTTATTAATTGGACATCAGATGGCTTTTTCGTGGAATCTAAAATAAATTTGGTATCGATTGTGTGAGTTATGAAGCTCAAATCGCCAAATTCCACTCGTTCAATTTTTCGACGCACGGGAGTGGGGTAAGACGAAAATTAAACTGCATCCGGTTACTAAAAATGGCACAGATGGGAATCATCGCGGCGCGCGCCCCATTAACAAGTTTCCCTCTCTTATTTATGCTCTCTCTTGGTAGAAGATAACTTTGAAGAAGATCGCCAACGAAATGTCCCATGCCAACAAAAAATTTGTTGCATTCGATCTGAAATGGATTTCACACCATAAACACAGACATGCGCAGACAAATTGTATAACAATCTCGTACCTTGCTCGTACCGAAAGCCTGCGTTCCTCTTGGACAGCGACCGCTGACCAAGAGGAACGCAGGCTCTGGGTACGAGATTGATTGTATACATGCTACACCGTAGAAAGTTTCAAAAGGCACGCGCTGCTGACTGTGCACTGTTCGATATAAGAGACCTTACGCAACCACGACGGCAACGTGGACGGCGACGGCATAAAACAATGTCTTTAATTACAAAATACAATAAATGCACGTGCAAATGTGTAGAACTGCAAAGATATCGACCGTACTCTTCAAAACTACGTGAAAAGTCCAGATTTCACGCTCTACCGAGAAAGGCAACTTGTAGAAGTAAATCAGCTTAGTTTTCGTTCGCACAGAAAACTGATCTTTCATTTTCATTTATTTCAAGATTCTAAGTCTGAATGTCACATGAAAATGAACAAGCGAAAGAAATAGCGTTATCGATTGTTCTTTAATCTTTTTTGGCGTCCCGTCTTCATGCACTGACGTCGCCGTCGTCGTTGCGGAGGTCCCTATAGTCTCTAAGGCCTAGTTCAAACGTCGGATCTCACATGTGCTGAATTCAATGCAAATTAATCAAATCTTTTGTTTCTACTCATTATCATCTCATTTGCATTGCATTCGACACATGTGAGATGCAACGTTTGAACTAGGCCTAATACAACGCAGTTTTCAGCCTACCAGAGCTTGCGCACATGTATGGAGAAGGCTATATAACATAATTATATAATTATCCTAAAATACCATAAAGCTAACTACAAAATTACTTTTGAATTTTTCTACCTATCCAAATTAACATGAAATTAAGGATTAATTTGGACAGTTTTCATTTAGGGTTTTCTAAAGAAAAACTGAGCAATCCAAATTAATGAGTAATTTGGATAGTTCGTGTTTGACCAATGAGAATGCAAGAAAAACATACAATAGAAGTAAGAATTCAACCAATAGCGCGGCGCGTAGCATTCATTCACATCTAAAATGGCGGAATGTTTTGGACTGCAAATTGGCTTTTTACACCTACTTACTTAACGTTTTCTGGTTTAAAGTGTTAGCGAGTGAGGTGAGGAAAGTATCTATTATATTTTTGTGTAGTTTTTCTGAAAAAAAATGACCCATTTTGAGAGAGTTTTTGAAGCCAGTTGAAATTCAGTTGGCTTTGGCGAGTATCGGCCTCGCTGCTTGCATGAAAACACTTTCTGAATGAAATTGGTAAATGAAAATGTTCAGAAAAAGTTAATCATCCAATAAAATGTATTTCATGGACCTTAAAGTGTATATTTTTATTTTCAATAATATGTTTTTTGCATTCAAAAACTCATCATGAATAATGTACTTCTTTGTGTACAAGTTGTCTTGCTTGGTTTGCAAAGACGCTAGATGAATCGTACCGAAAATGTTGGCCAGTTAAGCTTATATAATTAATAATTAATAGGACTCCACTCCTGTCCAAATTGAAAATAATTGAACTCAAAAAATTCCTCTGGCTGCCAAATTGGACTCGACCTACGGCCTCGTCCAATTTTGGCAGTCCTCGGAATTATTTTCGTCCAATTATTTTCAAATTTGACAGCGTGGAGTCCTATTACATACACCTATTTAAAAAAACGTTGTCGGGCGAGAGGCTTCAAGCCTACGCGACTAGACCGCAAAGGAGTATGGGTAGTTGAAAAAATTACGCTCTTTTTGGCTTTTGGTCTTTATTTTAAGCATCAATGAATAAAAGACTTCGTTGCATAAGCTCAACACCACTGGTTGAGAATTGTCGTGCTGATATTTATGTGGTTTAGTAGTTCCTACCCATACCCCATTTCGGGTGAGTCGCGTAGACTTGACTCTCTTTGCCGACAACGTTAATTGAAACAGGTATATACAAATATAATAATAAATGGAATCGAAATAGCCGTTTCTCAAGATACAGTCGAGTGAGTCCTGTACCAGCCAAAGCCTCGGATACAGTGCATACGTACTATTGTATACTGATAATGACGACTGCCAATAAAGCCACTTCAGTCGCTATTTAAACCGGCCACACATTTCCACGGGAGATGTTTATATGCAAAACTATATAACAACCAACGTCCAATTAACATAGTTGCCCAAACCGGCGAAACGAAGAACATCAATGGAGGGCGGGGCCCAAGGCTGGGGATCTTAACGTGCCTCTTTACTTATGATATTGGTAGATGAGAAACAAGGAAGTGCAGCGTGGCATACTTTAATTCAATTTTCCCCTCCCACCCTTCCCCCTTTCACTTTCAGTCTCGTTTTGGCCTTTGTCTTTCCGGATCTATTTCCATTGTTCCATCATAAGAAGAATGGATCTTCGAGGCTTTGGCTACTACAATATTCAATCCACTGTATCATGGGAAACGGCTATTCTGAAGAAAAAGTTTTAAAAATATGATTACTATGGTCTGAAGGTCTAAAGTGATACATATAAAAAAGATGGTCAAAGCAAATACAAGAAGTACATTTTGTAGATGACACTGCATGGCACATAAAGTATGCACTTTTTAACAAATAGAACAGCTTTTTCCGTGCTCCGTTCAGTAATACAGCACAGAGAAGTGACGAGAGCACGAAATGAGTATAAAGAGACAACTCTTGGATGCTTTCGGTACTTCCTAAAGCCGGCCGCACAAGGCGAGGCACTTTTCTCGCCGTGTGCACTTTTACCTGCTCTATTTTTGGCCTCGCGTAGCCAAAAATGCAGCGTCTGCGCCGAGAAATCGTCTAAGCTAAGTGCCTCGCGTGGCAGTTTCCTCACGCAGTTTCTCAACGAGTGCGGCGGGCTTAAGTGCTGTATTAATGAACGGAGTACGGAAAAAAGCTGTTCTATTTGTTTTATTATATTCACTAAACTGCAAAGAAAATATTCAAGGAAAAAAGTTCGATTCCCGCCATATCAATCTTGTACCCAGCAGTGACCGAGAAATGATAGCTAGGCTCTGGATAAGACAGTTATTTAGATCACTCTGATTGGTTGACAGAATAATAGAGGAGCGTTTGAATTGTCTTCATTTATTGCTTCAAGAAATAATTTCAACAAGTAAAACTGTTCAGAGAGGCCTGAACCATTGTCAGAATTTGAAACGATTGTCAGACTTCATGCACAGGCCCCCCTAATCATTCATAAATGTTTTTTGCGCGCGCGCATTTTTGCATTGGGCTTCCTGTGATGCTTCACCATGCGCAGGTTTCGTGGATATCTGTGTAAGTTTCAAGGGATGAAACTCCACGCGATCGTTTCTGAAAACTCGTTTATTTCAAATACAAAAATCACTTGTCATCTGGAAAAACAAAAATCCATGAATTGGTTAATGTTTAAACTAGGCTTTTATGAAGGTTTTTAAGAAGAACATCAATCAATGTCTGAGAGAAAGACAAAAAGCATAAAAATCGCTCGAAACGCAATATGGGCTTACCGGAAATAAAATTTGCGGAAGTAAATTTTATGATTTTAATATAGCAACTGCAAAACCGGAAGTATGCTTGTGAGTCTTCGTCCTTCACACAGCTCATCTGATGCTGAAAATCATTCTAGCATATTTGCAGATGTACAATGAATAAAACCTCTTCAGGGCTGAAGTCGTGAGTTCCGCTACACTTATATATTTTCTTGTTTGGGGAAAGGCATCTTGATATTAAAATTGTTTAAAACCAGAACTCTATCTGATGACCCTTTTTTCTTTTCTTACGAGAGATCTTTGTACATCATCTTGATCAAAAACTTTACATATAACTTCTGAGAGGTGAGTTTTTGAGTCCTTCGTCGTTTTCTACAAAACTTTTGTAAAGTTGCGATATATTTTTAAAATTCACACAATTTCATTTGAAGGTACGAGGTTTTCATAAATCTTATAAAAATATCGTATCGCATTCCTGGTAAATCACACACTTTTTCAAATACCGTGATCGAACTTTTTTACATGCCATTTTATGTCGCGAAAGAGTTTGAAGCTATGAGGTTTGTTTACATTTCGAAATGACTCTTCATTCATCTACTTCCAGTAAGCTCTTCTTGCGCTTCAGAGCAAAAACTCTCAGAGATTCATCCCTTGTCACAGGAAAATGTTGTAAGGCGCCTAATAAGCTAGAGCGTTGATGTGTTTTTGTGCGCCATTTGCCTTGACAACACTAATACTAATTTATAACAAGTCTTGACGCAAGAAAATAGCGTCAAGTATAATGGGCAAATTGCGTGTAATTCGAATTATTTGATTGTACCAAATATTTTTTGCTATCTAAAAAATGCAAAAAGAATTTCAAGTGTAAGTTTTCGATCTCACGAAGAGTCAGCAGCTTTGCTGTTAATATAGCGGGTGTCTGCAATGCCAGGAGGGGATTTAGCTATACTTGTCTAGTCGTACTACTGGGATGTCCGTTATAGCGGGGTTCGTGTCCGCAAGAGTTTATCAGTTCATCAGGAAATATTGGGTAGACATTTATTTTCAAAGTATTTGAATATCACTCCAAAACGACAAAGCAGTGATTATCAGGGTTTTTTTTCTAGCCATGAAGAATATACAATTTCATTCCAACACAAGATTACGGCAGATATAGTTGCTCACTAACTTCAAAGCGGTGACCGACAGTGAGGGAAAATGCTATTCTTTCAATTTTAAGTTATCCTAATATGAGGTCCGGAACATCAGAACGTTAAAACTAAAAACAGTAATAAAACATTGATACTTCTCCCTAATTTGTCCATGTTAAGACACATTTCTACCTGCTTTAGTCCTAATTATCCCTTTGTTTACAACTCGACTTGAAGCGGAATAACACATCAATGCTAATTATGCCGCCCACTTTGTTTTCCGAGCTGCTAAAAACTAATCGGCTATTAAAGCAAATTACAATTGAAACTGTAAATTTTTAATAATACTTTTTGTAGATCGTTGTAGATTGAACCTAGTATAAAAGGTTAGTATAGTATATGACGATTTAGCGACAGTAGAACTGAGATCGATATCAGTCTTGAAATAATTAATCAACGTGCTCATACCAATTTGAATTTAGAATGTTCTAAACTGCAATTCAAGTCGATCACTTACATTTCCTCTAGTCGAATTTTCCATGAAAAGGCATGCAATCACCTTACTTCTCGTATCTAAAGCAAATTTCGTTGATTTCTAAGCATGTTTACGCCAAAAGGGGTACTCAATCTAATTGCAATTTAGCAATTCACCCTATCCCAAAAAATTCCGATCATGCCTAAGTCCCTCAAAACAGGTATAATGGGCCCTTAGGCCCATTATAAAAAGCAGAGCACGCGCTCTTTCCACAGGAAGCCCAAGTAGAATATTACACATGCACGCGCAAACAACAAGACTAAACAACGACGATTTAGGTACATTTTTATTACCTTTATTTTTAAAAAAGAATTCTGTTTGATTAGGGGGCCCTGTGCTTCATGTCTAAAAGATATGAGCAGGCGATTAGATTTAGGGCTGTTTGTCGTTGGAGTGTGTGTTCGAAGAGCGCCGTTGGACTAGAGATTCAAATTCACACGAGACTTCAAAACGTAAAATAAACCACACAAATGACTCATGTACATTGTAAATATCATTCTTTACCTCTGAGCATATTTCTAAATAAAAAGCATAAAAACAAGCTCTGGATCAGGGAATTTCTGTTACAAATAGAGCGATTTTGAAGCCACTACAGGTAACCCAAACACTGTCATAAGCACTTAGTTGAGCCCAACGCAGGCTCTGGGGACGAGATTGCCGCAATACATGAAAATTGAAAAGGCGCACGCGCGCTCGAGCCCGTACTGATGACATCGGAACTGTGCTCCGTTATCTTGTGGAACACAACTTTCAGCCAATCAGAGCGCTCGTATCGGGAAGACTTTTAAAGTCTTATAAAAGTATACAATTATATTCTCCTTTAATTTACGCTTGTGTATGAAAGTTCACTGTGTCTATTCACAGTATGTTGGGTAAATTAACAGTTATATACGCACAGGCACCCCAGGCTGTTTTCGAGAGGGCGTTTTACGCGCGATGATGATTGAATCACACTTTTTCACCGGTTCACTTTGGTACTATCGTTTTTTGATTCAAAAACCACTCTAAAACGTGCAAAGATACGCTCAAAAACCTGCCCAAAACTTTCATTAAGATCTAATCTAGAAAAAATAAGAGACATTTTGTTTCAGTTTGTTGAAATTTATTGATTTTTTCGTGAGTTTTGTTTTTCTCCAATGAAAAACAACACAGGTAGCCCAAACAAATAATCATCGCGCGTAAAACGCCCTCTCGAAAATGGAGCCTGGGGTGCCTGTGTTATATATACGTAGATTTTTAATCCAAATGACTGGCCATCACCCTAGCCATCAATCGATCTGTCATTGGCGAGTTTTCTTTCATAGCTTTACGTTCAGCAAGAAGTCTCCTGAAATACAGGAAAGAAAAAGAAATTCGTAGTCAAAAAGTCCTTTCTAGAAATGTAAAAGAAAAACAAGAATTGCGCACAAGGCCGCGTGTTTACTCACCAAATGAATTCTATTTTTACTGACTTTTTACTGGACACAACTTTAGAACAATTTCTATTCCATCCACTTCTATTTCAATTTCTATTCCATTTCATTTCTATCAGTGACATTAAGGGTGTACTGATATACAAAAGTTGCCTGCTGCCAATTTATAGTTTGTCTTCCTTCCTTCCTTGTCTTACTTTCACATTTTATGACGTCATTGCGCGACGTCATAGCTACAGAAAAAAGCTTTAATTTCCTTTAGCAATTATATCTAATAAATCTTGAGATCAAGATGCATAAAACAAAGCATGCATTTTAAGAATGATCTCTATTAAATAAACTTATAATTTTTTGAATGTCGCAAATAAGCAAATAACTTCCGCATTTCTAAATTCTATGTCAATCCCATGCTTGGCTTTAAAGAAAAGACTGCAGATCATATAAGTATTGAAGAAACACTTCATTTGGAAATCCGTCAAAGGTTATAGCTTTTCAAAGCGACCAGAGGTAAATGTTCCACGCATGCGCATAACAAAAATTAGTTCTTTTTATAAGGGGTGCGTCGCTCGACCGGAATTTATATTATTCCCGCCAAAAACGCGCGCGCATGCGCCTATCGCCAACTGCACGACCCTATTTTGCATAGCAACCGCTGGACAGCAACATTAAAGGCTTTAGGTTGGTGGAATCCCACATACAATCATAATATTAAACATCAATACTGAATTTCGCTCTCTCTCAGTATTATGGTCTTTTGATGCAATCCTGCAGCAAATTCTAGTCCCTGGCTGTGACTTCAAGGCTAGTGGAAACCTTGTCGCGTAGAGTATGTTGAACTCCGAAACATTGACTTATACACATCAACCCATGATGTGATTTACAATCTACTCCTCCCCCTCCCCCATCCCCCTACAAGTCTGAACCCAGACAAAGAAGAGGGCAAATGAGCAAATTAAAATTGTTACCTTGCGAGTCTTTGATGATCTTTACGTGATGACATCATTGCCGCGTTAACAAAAAACAGATTGAAGACGTCACGCTGAAAAAAAAATTAACAAAGTAAGAAACGTAAATACACTGTACAACAAGCGCCCAAATAACTCTCAGTGTAATCCCTGCAAACTCCTTACTATAAGGACACTTTCCTCGTCGGATCACTTTCTCAAGCAATGCATGTAGCTATTGTGTTTATCCTGTGAGCGAGTATTTTTCCTAATCCTCCCGTAGCTCCTTAGGCTCGGTTCTCAAGTCGTTTGGGTTTGGTAGGTCCTTCATATATGGTACATTATAATGGGTCCTATTGTATATAACGAAATACTATTATTATTATTATTATTATTGTTATATACAATAGGACCCATTATAATGTACCATATATGAGTGACCTACCTTGGGTTTCGTGCGCCCGCCGTACTCTCCCGCGAGTATCGCGGGCGCACTTGACCCCAACAGCTGGGGAACCGAGCCTACGGGAGGATAAGAAAAGTAACCGCTACTCGCACGGTACCTCTGTGTATCGCCTGCTATGACTTCCTATGTGTGTACACACGTAGGTCAATAATAATTCAAATCATCGCTAAGTCTTGTTACACGGGGTAATTTGTCTTGTAACTTCCAATACAGTGATGACATAAGCATGGCATTGCAAGTTGTTGGTGAGACTTGATAGAGCAGATTTCGTATGAGTGTGAAACGGACCGCGCCGTGCCGTGACCGTGTCAGTCCTGTGTTGTCTATAAAAACATTCGAAATTCATGCCGTAACCGTGCCGTGACCATGCGGTGCCGTTTCACAGTCTTACAAAATCTACTTTATGTCAGATTGTATAATTCATTGGCGGTATGGAGAAGTGCTCTGTGACTGGCCAGTAACTGCATTCAGGTCGCGCTATAGATGTCACACAATGGAACTTGCTCCGCAAATTTGCAAAAACTTGGAGTTGTTCATTTTTTTATAACTTGAATGCTATTTTTCGTTGTATTGCAAGTTACAGAGAAGGGGGATTACGCGCGATCTCTTCTCAACTACTCTACCTGCTACGCAACAACAATGCATTGCAACTTGCAAGAAAAATTGCCTCGTGTATACACCTATTTGAAAAAAGGTTATCATAGCTAAAGGCGATAGGCGATAGGAAATAGGTCATTCAAACTCCGAAGTAATCAAGAAGTTTTAAAAATAGTTTCGTTATTCCGTTTGTTTTGCTCCGAACATTGGATATGAATGTCTGATTGTTGACCTTCTGAATAAAAACAAATAGAAAATCCAACCGTGAAAATTGGAATGACCTATCTCCTATCGCCTATCGCCTTTAGCTCTGATAACCTTTTTTGAAATAGGTGTATAAGGGCTTTAATTGAAGAGATTCCGATGAAAATGGCTTAAGTGATTTTTGGTTGATGCCGAGATGTTTTACCTCAGGGAAGTCCAGTCTGTGATTCCATTTTGAACCTTTTAAGATATTTCGTGGATTTGCAATCCACGAGTTAAAAACTAAACGATATCATAAAAAATAAAACTTCACTTCAGCCCTTTTCACGGACAACTCTTCAATTGTCCGTCGATCAAGGATGACCACCGTCTGACGTAACCTTGAATCTCAAGGTGAAACTATTTACTACAGCATCATACAATGGGCCTAACAAACCTGGGCGCTGCTTCCACCAAGCCTATGAAGGCTGTACCGAATAGGCTTTAGAAGCTCAACAGCTTGGTCAAAGTGTCCCTGAGAAAAATAGAGGAAAAGCAAACGTCGATTGAGGAAGATAGGAAGTGGGGACGAATAAAACCAGACGTTTGCGAGGGGAAAGCATGGCAACAACACAGCAATATAACGTCTACACAACACTTAATGGAAAATTGTGATACACTGAAGTCTTGATGTTTGTAGTCAGTAATCAAGAGATTGAAATGAAGTAGAGAAAGCGTCTAACAACCTTATCTGCTAAGTCAAATGCCTCACACACAGGCACAGCTATTTCACGAGTAACTTCGCAGTTCGTTCCACTTCCATTCCTGGCACAAAACAGAGAAAACAAAAATACATTTTAGAGTAAACCACGCCCTAATGAATGTATGTGGCCAGTTTTTACAACTAAAAGACATTGCTATAGGTTCCTAGAAAAAAAAAAGGTTTTAGAATTAGAACTGTCGGAAATAATTTTACTCTGGGGGCTATTAGACGGAAAAAAAATTGGACATTTTATTTGCAACGGTTGAAAGACGAATAAATTGGAAATATTGTTTAGGTGACATACAGTAGTTGCTCTTCAGTGGTTTTATATTTCCACTAGCTACATGCATAAAACGTATATCTTGTACTGAATGACCGAGTTTTATACAAGTAGCCTCGTCTTGGCTCCTTTGTAAAAATTAGACTCTTTACGGCGTTTTAAACCAGAGGTGTAGTCATTGATTTGCTTACTTGGCATAATCTTTAAGAGACTCTAGAAGTCTTAAGGTTAAATCTTCGCGTTTGGCTCCAAGAGTACACATTATCAGATGGGCATCAACAAATGACTATCAAATATATGAATGGATAAATGGATAAATAAATAAACAAACAAACAAACAAACAAACAAACAAACAAACAAACAAATAAATAAATATATATATATATAAACAAACAAATAAATAAACGAACGAACGAACGAATGAAATGAATGGATGGATGAATGAATGAATGAAATGAATGGATGGATGGATGAACAAATGAATAAATAAGCAAACGAATAAAGAGATAAAGAAATCGATGAATGAACGGAAGGACGAAGGAACGAATGAATAAACGTACTTATTATATGGCTAGATAATTTCCTGAATTCTGATTGGCTAACGCATGGTCTGTATTTTGCCATATCAGGACCGCTGTCCCGGATGAAAAGAAAAGTTTGCGTTTGGCAATTGTTTTAGCGGGACTTCTCAAAGCCATATAATAAACAATTTATTAACCGAGCTTGCTCGGTCTGTACGGGAAAATATCAGACCTCGGTCTTTTTTGTACGGACCTCGCCTACGGCTCGGTCCGTACTGTCAAGACCTCGGTCTGATATTTTCCCGTACAGACCTCGCGCTCGGTTAATAACCCTTTAGTACGTACGTACGAACAAACGAAGGAATGAATGAATGAAGGAACGAACGGATGAACAAATGGATGGATGGATGAAACCTTGAAGGCAAATGAAAGAACACCACAATAGACATTTACTACCTACCCATAAATGAGTGTCTGTTAACTGGGCATAATGCTGCAGCATTTGATTCCATCTGTCTCCAACATTGACCCCTACGGAACATGCATTGAAGATGTTTCTTTATGTAAACATGCATAGTGTCTAGAATCCTACATCTCTAAGCACTACTTTAAACATTTCTAGTGGTTATCATTGGAATAAATAAGAATTTGACAAATAAATAAGCAGTAAATAAATAACAATAAATAATAAATGGATAGATAAATAGATTGATTAACTGCCCCATAAAGCTACGGTAATACGAGCAACAAAATCACTCAACTTGTCTCGCAACAAAGCAATGCTGTGCGTTTTCCAACCCAATTCAAACTTATTTCGCGACAAAATTATTTGTTGCAAGTTGAGGAATTTTGTTGCAGAAAGTGGAAGATCGTTCTACTTAATGCAAGAAAATTGTAAAATGTTGCAAGTATTACCACTTCGACTCAACTCGTGTTGCAGCAAATGATTTTCTCGGCCAATGCGAATACAGGATTCACTCAACTTGCAACAAACAATTTTGTTGCGATACTAGTTTGTACTCGCGTAGAAAAACGCGCATTGCTTTTCAACTCGTCTCGCAGCAATGTTGCGAGACAAGTTGAGTGATTTTGTTGCTCAGATTACCGTAGCTAAATCACAGCACAAAATGAAATAATCACCTTGCAATTCAAGTCTGTAAAGCAAAGAAGCTGAATTTGTCATATGGAATGAACAATTGGCAGTTGCACGTCGACCAACTTCATCATCAAATATAGATAAAGCTGCTTCATATTCCCCCTGCAATTATATGTTTTACAGTCATTTATCAATTTCTGCAAGTTGTTGTGGATTTGTTATTATTGAGAAGGAAGCCTTTATAGTCACAAGGAGGGCTGCATGTACGTATACACCTATTTCAATAAACGTTGTCGGCAAAAGCCTACGCGACTCACCCGAAAGGGTGTATGGGTAGAAATTACTAGAGCTATAAACCACACAAATATCCACACGCTAATTCAACTTCAGCTTGTCATGACCTAATACATCAAAGCTTCATTTGCTAATGCCAAAATCAAGACCACAATGCGAAAAAACGAGTAAAATTTTGCAACTACCCATACTCCTTTTCGGTCTAGTCGCGTAGACTTGAGACCTCTCATACGACAACCTTTTTCGAAATACGTATATGTATGATCGCTGGTCTACTTTAGCAATGTATTCTGGGACTATTAACTTAGTCAAATACCACCACACAAAAGAATAACAATGATATTTTGTATTTCATGTTATCCAGGGTTCTCATCAAGAGCTAACTACCAGCTAAAAAATGGCCAATTTTGAGCCATCTACTTTTTTTGTAGAAGGCTTAATATGTGTTAAACAAACAAACCTGTGCGAAGAGTGCTGTCACATACTTTTACATGCCTTGGTTATTTAACTTACTTTTACATGCCTGGGTTATTTAACTTACTTTTACATGCCTTGGTTATTTAACTTACTTTTACATGCCTTGGTTATTTAACTTACTTTTACATGCCTTGGTTATTTAATGAAGGTGACTGTTTCAGAATGCATTGCTGTGGCAGACTAGCAATATGGTTTACACTCAAAGAATTTCTATTCAGGCTATAGTCTTTTTCCTAAATGAGAAACGAGTTGAGGAGCGATGCTGCACGCTTTTCCACCCGAAAACAAACTTGTCTCGCAAAAAAAAATTGTTTGCTGCAAATTGAGTGAATCCTGACTTCTGACTGGATCAATCATGAACACGAAGGAAGCCATTTCGCAGTTTGCTGTGAGACAAGTTGACTTAGGGGTGGTAACACGTAGCATCATGAAATTTTGTTGCAAAAAGTTGAGCGACTGTCTACTTGCTGCAACAGACTTTTTCAACTTGCAGCAAACTATTGCAAACTATTTTGCTGAGAGACAAGTTTGTTTTCGGGTGAAAAAACGCGCAGCATTGCTCTTCAACTCGTTTTGCAGCAATGTTGCGCGACAAGTTGAGTGATTTTGTTGCTCGTATTACCGCACCTTAAACTAGTACTAATTATTCTGCTGGGGAGTAAAGTCGGGAGTGGGATGTATCAAAATTACTACCAATGAACATCAATGGAATGTGGTACAGGTATTATAAAGTATATTTTGTATTAAAGAAAGGCATAATTGGTACAGTGAACCCTGTTTCATTTCAGTTATTGGTCCTGTAAATGTGCCCCAGGACATCTACAGGTATTACAATACATACAGTACCTACTAGGTGTGTGGTTTGTCTCAGAATTTATCATCAATTTAATTTTATAGGTAAGCTTACTCCTTCAAATACATAACTTAGTCTCAATTCAATCACTCAATTTTTTCCACAAATTTGACACACATATATGCATAGTGTTCATGTTACCTTTTCAACATGGTACAATGCCCAGTGCCAGAAATTGTGACCAGTAAGAGGATGGTCAACCTGAAAGGAAAACTTAGCCTTGAAATTTTGAACAAACAAAGAAGGGAGGGTGGGTTGGGATTTACGGATAAGGTGTATTAATAATACTAATAATCATTTATTTTGGAATATTATTTTAATTTTTGCATTACTGTCATGTGGAGGCAGCAATTGGTCATGTGGTCATGAAGAGTGTTGGTCTTGCAATCCAGTAGTCCCAAGTTCAAGTCCTGCTCTGGCCACTAGCTGAGGTTGAATTTGTTATGGGTAGTCCTAGGCCAAATTCAACTTCCGAACAATGCTTGTAAATAGACAACTGGTTTGTCTCCTGGCCAGTTGGGATTCTTAAATTATGTTATGTTTATTTCAGTTATTTTGTTCTGTTTAGAGAGGCACAACTAGTCACGATACCCTCTTTACATAAAGTCAATTTATTTTCAAATCAATCAATCAATCAATCAATCAATCAATCAATCAATCAATCAATCAATCAATCAATCAATCAATCAATCAATCAATTAATCAATCAGTCAGTCAGTCAATAAACAAATAAATAAATAAATATTAAATAAATAAAATAATAATAAATAAATAAAGTTAATTTATTTTACTGTCATGAATGATCAATGAGTAAGTAAATGAATGAATGATTGAATGAGATGAACAATCAAGCTGACTGACTGACTGACCCACAGACCAACCGACTTTGTATATTCATTGATTGCTGAGAGTTTTTTTAGAAAAATAAATTTCTAAGGCACAACCCTTGCAGGAACAATATCTTAGGGTACATTTTGAAAACTCTGACAAACATTCCCAGACAGTGCTTTTATGTATGTGCATTTAATGACCCACCCCTCTAAATCAAAAAAGAAACCACCACTCCTATAGTCTCTCTTGCAGGCATGGGGTAGAAGGCTACCACCCTCGAAACCACCAAAGAAAACATGAAAAACTCAAGTCAAAAAGCCCTTTTCACTGACATCTCTTCAATTAATAAAATGTACATACATTCCAATCATTGATTGTTCCACTCATAAACTTTATTCCTTCATCCTGTCTTCCTGTGTCCTCAAAGATGTGAGCCCGTGCATGAGTTGCCCAGCAGTCATGAGGGTTCAGCTCAAGACCCTACAAATGAATACAGTTCTCACTGAAATAATATTGTCTATAATTATCATCACTGGAAATAAGGGGGAGGGGAGGGGAAGTTAGGGGAGGGGAGGGAAGGGGAGGAAAGGGGAAGGAAGAGCAAGGGGAGGGAAAGGGAGGGAGGGCAAGTTATAATCTTTAAGCTTTTTGTTGTGGTTGCTTTGAACCTCTTTCTTAATTAAACAATGACCACAATTTGTCTTCAAACCTTAATTGCATGTTTTTCTGCCTCACTATATTGTTTTGTTTCCTCTAAACTAAAGGCGTACATGCCATGTAAATACCTGGAACAAAAACAACATAATTAATTATTTTAAGAATTTAATAATTATTAATATATACATAGAAATTAATTACTGATGGAAACACTTTTTATTCCTAATTAAAATCTTTGACTAGCAAGGGATTTGTAAGAAAACACATTGTACAGTACAGTACAAGGAATTAAGGCATGCCCATCTATTCCTATTTATACTATAGAGGTATTATGGTATCAGTTGAATCCATATAATCACTATTATTGCGGCTGTGACCATACACTATATGAATGCAGAAAAAAGTAATCAGCAATCACATTTCCATTATTATGTATGGACTGTACCATACCCTGAAGCTCTTGCAAACAAAAAAAGTAAAATAGTTACAGCTGTAATGAACCATTAATGATGTGGGAATAAGTCAAGGTAAGACTCAAGACTTGCATAATAAGACATTTTTTTGTGAGGTGCATGTACTTCAGAGCTTTTTCACCAATTAATTTCCTCAATGTTTCAAAATTTGAGACTCTGAGTTGGCTTTAGCTGCAAAAGCAAAACTTAGAGATGCACCAAATTGGACCAAAACTTTGCAAGATATAAGCCGTTGTTACACTGTGCAATTTTCTCAGCAACTTGTCTCGCATTGGCATTGCAAAACAAGTTGCTGGAGGATTGCACAGTGTAACAGGGGTTGTCTTGCAATTGTTGTTGTTGTTGTTGTTGTTGTTGCGCGTAGCGTTGCATGAACTAGAACTCAGGTCTACTTTTTGCAACGCATTGCAGCAATTTGCCATTCTATATCACCTCTCCAGCAATTTTCCTCACAATTTTTGAGGCACGTTTTCTACAAGCGCATGCGCAATTTCTCATTTTGCTCTGAGGACCCATCTTGAATCTCGCTCCCAGCTTGCCTCATCCAAAAATATTGCAAGTTGCTGGGGAAAATTGCACAGTGTAACAGCACCATAATTTTCTCTGCAACTTGTTTTGCAATACTGTTGCGAGACAAGTTGCTGAGAAAATTGCACAGTGTAATAGTACATGCCTATAACTAGTAATTCTGACTTTTTGCACCCAACCACCAGATTAGTACAATCACGGAACACCATTTTTCTGCAAATGTAGACTGCTCACAGCAATACTAGCAATCACTAAATCAGCTCAATCACATTATCAAAAGATAACACATGCACTTACGAGTAAAGAGGAGTTTCTGGTTTCCATGATGGCATTACACCTGCTATTGTATCACGTAATTGTGGATACATGCCTAGTACAATGTAGGTCTCTTGGATTAGCTTTAATGCAAAGATGTCAGTTGGATGGTCTGTCAGAATGTCTTCCCATAATACACTAGCTTTAGCAGTGTTCCTGTGTCAACATGCATGCAGCAAATAATTCATAAGATGTTGTAAAACAAAACAACACAATTGTATTTAGTTCTGAGATTTATATGTCAACATTTTATTTGTATAACATTCAGGGATGGATCCAGGATTATGCAAAGGGGGTGTCCCAAATAGGCCTCTTGAGAGATGACGTCACATCCAAGATGGCGGCCTCCTAACAATGGAATCTGATGACGTCATCTTGTACGGCGCTAGGGGGTGTCCGGTGCACCTATGGACACCCCCCTGGATCCACCCCTGACATTTATTCATACAAATTCAACAATACAAATTCAACAATTTTGGATGGAACTTTACGTCATGTGATAATTTTATATGTGAAGTAAACAATATTTTGTGCAAAATATTGTGAACATAAAGATCTTACTAACTCTCTGAAGCTACAGGTGTTTACCTAAATGTTTGATGATAGTTAACTATTAACAATAAATGAAGGTCTGCCAATAAAAATGACCTAAGTGACATTTTCCAAAAATTTGACCCGACATTGATATTTGGCTTAGAAAGAAAGGCTTTTAATACCAATCTTGACCAATTTTAAGTAAGCTCATCAGAAAAGTCACTTAGGACATTTCAAACAGAAACCCTTTGATTAGTATTATTAATGGCATTTGAGTGTCTGAAAACAGCTTAGTATAGTATCAGCATTTGTAGGTAATAATCCATCAAATAATTAAGCCCATGGTCAGCCCATGGGCTAATATATTGGTCACATGGTTTATAATCAGAAAAGTTTTTTAATTGCATGTAGTTTTGGAATTTTATGAATATATATATAATTTGACATGTAATGCATCCACAATGACATACCCATGAAAACACTCTCTATAAGCCAAGGCATGTTTCTTTTCATGTTCTGTCACTTTGCCTTTGTCAACAAGGTTCATAATTGTATCATAATCTTTTTTTAATTCAGGGTACTTGTCGAGATCAGCATCAATTATTGGCAAACCAGCCTTTAATACATGGCCCATAACTAGAAAACAAAGTATTCAATTTTAACTCCTACTCCATCTTTGCATCACAGCATGGTTACCTCACATGGATACTTACATGTAGGAACTGCAGCATTAAAGTTAATTGTTAAAATGCACTGTACATAATATAACATATATATATATTAAGCTGGTACAATTTTAGCAAACAGATTGATTCTTTGTGATATAGAACTCTATGACAATTATAAAGGGTACCTTCTTCTTGACAGAGTCTGGGAATTTAAAAGCCTATTTTTGTAAAAACTGACTGCATGGGCATGCAGACATATAAAACAAGCTGTAATTTGCACCACCAAGTGAAGGGCCACATAGATGCATGTCTTTTAAAGGATAATTAAAATTGTTTATTCACATGTCTAGTATTAAATCTCTTATTACAAGAAGATCTACCAAGTATGCTGTACAATTTCTAGATATATTATCAACATTACCAAAGTTAGGATCAGCTTCAATCACTCTTGCTATGGTCTTTTCAAGTCCACCAAGACTATCATTTTCATAATACTGAACAATCTGCATATCAAAATATATATATATATATCAAACAATTGTTTTCATGACATAGATTCAATACAACACTGCTCTAATTGGCCAGAAAACTGTGAACTACGTGCCCATGGGTTGCACTGCATGTGCACTATCTATATGAATTCGTCATTGTCAGTAAGCTTTTCAAATCATTCATTTTCAAGATGGCGATAAATATTAATAATAAACTATTTCCCGATGGGCTGCACATCTCTGTTTTTCATTTTTTCATGGGCATGCAGCTTTCTGTTGTCTAATTGATAAATATTTGAGTATAATTACCCTTGTTAAAATCATTAATAATAATTCGTTGACTTGGGCATTTTATAGGATGTAGTAATTTATTGGTCAGTAGGAGAAATGATCACGATAATAGTGAAGGGTTCCCTGTGAAAAAGACCTAAGTGACTTTTTGATGGATGTCCAGACATTGAGTTTTTGGCACAGGAAAGTTAATTGATATGATCATTTTATACCATTGAAAGAAAAAAAATCATCAAAAAAGTCACTTAGGCCATTTTTATAGGGAGCCCTTTCATTTGAACATTTTCAAATTGGTTTGAATTCATAATCCTATTGTTTCAAATTAGGTAGCAAATTAACCTGAATTTGAAAATTTTCAAACCAAATTACAATAATTTCAAAGCACAACATACTGCATACAGCACATGTACAGTGCAAAAAACTGTTAGAGTCACAATTATAAGACATCTACCTGGGATACTGCGGCATCATACAGTTTAACAGCTTGGTTACTTGGAGTTGAGAACACAAAACCTTCTTTCTTCCATGCCTATATAAATAAATTATAAAACCAGTCACTGTACCAACATAATCATGATTTTATTTGGATGTATATCTTTAAAAAAAATCAGGTTAGCATAATAATTGTTAATAATTTGGAAATGGGCCACTTTGAAAATAGCACCATGTACTACCAAAGGATTATATACATGTAATATCAAGTGATATGCTAATTAGGCAGTGACACATGCATGTGTCTCAAAAGGTCATGCCCCTGGTGTTTGCTGGGAGCCATCAGGCTAGCAGCAACACTACTGTATTTACTCGAATAAGCGCCTCCCCCGAATAAGCGCCTCCCCGGAATAAGCACCTCCCCCAAATAAGCGCCCCCTTTGGACAAAAAAAATTAATAAGCGCCTCGCACCTCGTTATAGTATACTAATACCAGTACTGTTGTAGTAGTATAACATTGATATTATTGATATTAAGAGGAAAGCATATATGCATACTTTGACATTTGTGTATGCATTTCCTCCCGCTGAATAAGTGCCTCCCTCGAATAAGTGCCTCCCCCGAATAACTGCCCCGTTTTAGACATGAAAAATTTAATAAGCGCCATGCTTATTCGAGTAAATAAATCTTGGTGTGGGATTCCTCTGGGACTCATGACATCACCTCAAAATGGATCTAATGTTGGCATGTTCATGGCAAGCCTTGACATCGCAGACCTTGGTTTGGGCTTCCTGTGCAACCATTATTATTCACAACTATCATCAAGTGGTTTATGTTTCTCAAAGTATACATCAAGGTCACGAAATGCTAAGTGACATTTTTCTGAGAAGGCAATGCTCTTTTACGATCGAGTTATATTGCGTGTTATTGTTCTAATCAAAGTGTGTCTACGGGCCGAATTAATATGGAAATATGGCCAATGTCTGGGAATTATATGGTCCAAGGAACAAGGATGGCACTGTTGATTAGTGCACAGCTTTCGGTGCATGAGAGCTACTAAGAGGTCCCAAGTTCGATCCACATATGCTGGATGACCTTGCATCGTTGTTTCAACTAGTCTCTGTCTTTCCATTCTGTGTAGCTTTAATGGGACCGCTTTAATTACCTTTAAATACCCTTAAAACAGAGCACCGATGGATAGAGGGGAGGTAGAATGAGTGCACCATCAATTTCCTGGGAGACCAGCTTCTAGCTTTGCTTTTAGCTGAAGGGACTTCCAACGTTAAATATAGTGCTTTTACCATTTTTGCAATGTATGGGCCAAACCTGGCCCCAAATTTTCAAGCTAACTAATTATTTAAGTTATCAATACTGTAGGCAATGAATTAAGACACAACTAGGGTGTCTTAAAAGGTTATAAATGTCAGGCATATTTATTGTACACAGGTTTAGTACTGGAAAAAGATGCAAGTGCACCACATTTGCGAGTCAGATTAGGATTTTTGACATATTGTTGGTGGTACATGTATCTGTGGTTTCTGTCGATTTTTACAAATGCCAACACATTTAGCTATAATTTTTGTATGAAATGCGATAAATTAGGTGCGGTATAAATAAAAGCATGTCTTAACAAGTAAGCTTAACGAAATTTGGAGAGAAAAGTTTAAGCTTAAACTTAAACTTAACTTATCAACAACATTTATATCAAACTTCTGCTGCTCCTTCTTCTTCGCTTCTTCTTCTTTTTCACAGATACACGAAGTTTTTCATAAATTAGCTAAATATACAGCTTACACTGTAGGTGTAAGCTTGTGTTAAGAATGTTTTGTAATTGTGCAGAAGTACATAAACTTAAAAGCTTACTTCGAACTATCACTAACATCTGCAGCAATTAATTAGGCAAAAGATATGTTAGAAACCTTACAAACTAATTCTATCATCAAGTTCCTAACAAGCTGGATAAATAATGTTACTTACGTCTATGTCTCTCCAATTATTCCGGTAATAAGACATATTTTTCTACAAGGAACACTTGGTGCGTACTCAGTACTCCGACAAAAGACGTCGTCCAGAAGCAGTCAAACGGAACATCGCACGTGACAGCACAGGGACCCCGAACATACCGGGAACTGCAATCAACAAAATTTGATTGATTGATTTGCCAAATTAGTAAGTGGATTGTTATACATTTTTTTTCATATTACATACAAATATGGCAAGGGAGTTTGATTGGAAGCCCTAAGGCTTATCAGTGCCTATCATGATAGATACAATCATAAAAAAGAAGGAAGCAAGATCAATCAATTTATCCATCCATCAAGTAATCCATCAGGCAATTAAGTCAGCAACCGCAGCAAGCAGTCAGTCAGTCAATCAGTCTGTCAGTTGCAGTCGTTCGTGTCAGTCAAAGACCGTTTGTTTGTTTGTTTGTTTAGATCTAATGTTCATGTCAGCCAGCCATGAAATTTTGGGTGTTTTCCATTTAGTGGAACCAACCAGCCAGAAATGCCAGTTAACTGGTACATTTCAATTCTTAGTTCTGGCTGGAACCAGCCCTACAAAATCAGGCCATTCTGGTCTGTTGGTTCCACTAAATGGAAAACACCCTATGTATGCATTATTTCATATTTATTTCCAAATAGTGCTTAGATAAGTTCCTTCTTATTTTCGAATGAACTGCCCGGCACCCCCCACCCCACCCCCACCCTTGCTCCCTGGGCAAGGAAGGGGATGGAACTCCCTCATTCATTGGCAGGAAACTGTGTAACTTATATAAGTGCAGGAGAGGCCAAGGGATGTCCCCTTTAGCCCTCCCCTTTCCTTGGTCCTATTTTTTTTTTTTTGGGGGGGGGGGGGAGGGGGGGGGTGACTGAATAACAATCCGACTTAGGATTACCTTCTGATCAGAGTCTCACACAGATAAATTTGATTTGATTGATATCTGGCACAGAAGGAAGGGAAAGAGACCAAGAGATTTTAGATAATTTTTGCTTGCTGTCATCGTTAGCCGGTTGTCGTTGTTGTTGTTATTTTGTTAATGTTGTTGTTCTTGTTTATTTTCGTTTGAATTTTGTTTAAGTTTCCCTTTAGTAAGTTACAGATTTTGCCATCCTGAAAAGATTCTTGAAATTTCTACTCTGATACCCTCTCAGGTTCTAAGGATACAGCCAAGCAATGGCCAACAGCAAAAACTCCTACCTACCCCTCCCATACACGTCTTTTTGGTAGGCATCCCAGGGGAGTTGTCGCTCACCGACTGACTGTCACAAAAAGTGTCTCGAATCACACTGTCTGGCCATGGTTGATGTTGAATGCTTCAATCTTTCGTCTTTTGATTTCTAAAACGCCGGTCTTTCATTACTATTACCATTAGCCTAAGATATTTTCAAACATCCAAGTGAATTCTAGAGTGATTTTTTAGCGAAGGTGAGTGCAATTATTACTGTGTGTCTGACTGGCTGCAGTTCTCTATGCGACCTTCGCGAAGGCCGTGTTTGTCCGTTCTATATTGACAGAAAAAACCCTCAAATTGTGTCTTTAGCACTGTTTATGAATTGCCTATGCTTATGTTCGCAGTTTTAGCTATTTCCTGGGAAAATTTCTGGGCATAAATAACGCGCGAAGAAGATAGAAACGATAGCAATCGGTTCTTCACGGAGCGATCTCATGAATGTTTAATCACGTCACTGACTAGCGCTCTTCAACTTCCCGTTGAATTTGATCAAAAATTATCCTGATTTCACTATTTCCGTCCTGTAGCCATTGCTTTTGGGTTTTTCATGTATCTCAAGTAAGTTCCCTAAGCTGTGGATATGTTAGGATTCAAATTCTGGGCAGACACATGTAGCATATCGATCGTGTTCGTACATTTCTTGCTCGACATGACAGACATATGTTTGTCCACTCGATTGAATAAATGACCTCGCCTAAATCTAACCAATCACATTCAAGCTGCTTGTCAATTAAAATTGATTATTCCAACTTTCAGACAGGCTAGTGCGAGCTGACGGTAAGTGGTGTGTTCATTGGCTTAAGTTGAAGGGTATCAATTAAAAGCGATTGTTTTATTCACACATCTATTTTATGGAGTTTTGCATTTTATAGACTGTCAATTGATGCAGTTAGAGCTTGGACAAACTCCTTGATATTCTTTTCTCTTTTTTTTTTTTTTTCTTCTTCTTTTTTTCTTTTCTTTTCTTTTTATTATACTTGTATTTCAAATTCATTCATTCATTTTTTCATTTACATATTCTTTCATTTTTTCATTTGAATTTTTCTTGTACTCATCCTTTCAATTTTTTCTCTCTCTGTCCCTTTGTTCTTTTTTTTCCTTTTCCTTTTCTTTTCTTTTCTTCTCTTTTCTTTTCTTTTCTTTTCTTTTCTTTTCTTTTCTTTTTTTTCTTCTTTTTTTTTTCTGGTTCAATCTGCCTATTGCACATTTACATGTACATTAGATATTGTCATTATTTTCTTTGTTGCACAGCGTTTTTTTCTCTATCCAAAGATCCCAGTACTTGTCTCCTTTTGGTGTGTCTGGTTTTTTTTTGGGGGGGGGGGGGGGGGGAATCAGTGTGGAATTTTTTGAGTGAAACACTAATTCTTGCTTAGGAAAGGGAAATCTGGGATGGTGCCAATTACATTTTCAAAAATCATGATGACCCAAGAAATGCCTGATACTAAACAGTGTTAATCCATAATGTCCCTTGGAAACCCTGGCTCTCTGTCCACCTTAAATCCCTTTCTGTTGAGTGATGCTTTTTAATTCTATTTATAGTCCAAATAAAGTCATCATAAGATGGAAAGTATTCATCACAGAGCAGAAGTTATACATGTAATAGACAACCATAGTTCAGCTACTGTCAAGCAAGATGGTAAATCAACTTTTTAAATTATGTCTTTTTGTTACTTGATTATATTGCCTACATACTGCTACCCAGGCTAGATCATCCAACAAGTTTTATGGAGCCCTCTTTCCGATCCCCCACTCCCTAGTGTGTGAAGCTGTTGGAATTTGTGAGCATTGAAACTACCACAAAGTAGACAATCGTTTTTGCTGTCATCATCATCATCATCATCATTATTATTTTGTCAGTTTGATGATGTCACAAATAACACTTATTTAACATGGTGCTGCAACCCAACAGGAATTGAACCCAATATTATATTTGCCTGTTTCCTAAATCTTTTCTGTTCTTTTCCTACAATACTAGATCCTCCAATAGAGAAGGATTTGTCTGAATCTACCCCTGATAGTCGTTTTGACATGAGTGTCAAAGAATGTAAGTGATGGTGGTAATAATATTAGCCTCCTCCGCAGGCAACACTGCATTATTTTTGGGGAAAAAGCCGCTGTTTGGGCTTCCTGTGTAAAAACAGGAAGCCCAGGAAGCCCAAGAGATAAAAGGAGTTGCCTGCGGAGGAGGCTAGGTGGTAATGTGGTTTTCCTTACCTTAATTAATCGACAAGTACTGTAGATAAGGTTTTGAATGGTACAACAGCCAACTTTGAACAGCGGGGTCAAGTCGAGGCATGAAGAAAATAAAATGCTAAAATGATTTCTCCATTGTTAAACCAGAGCCTCATTTACAATAATTGCTTTGTGTCTATAATCACTAATGTAATAAATTATATTGAAAGTGATCTATTCTAGTTAAGGTTGAAACGTTGAGAAGCCCCAGTCAATTACAGGGCATTATAAACTTGCAACTAAGCACAAAAATGTATAATAGTACTACACTGAACTATAGTCCACCATTCTAGTGAGTTATAGGTCATAGGTGTAAAGATGAGAGGGGGATAAAAAAGGAACTCAGTATTTCATTCTTTTTTTTTCCAAATTAAGTGACTGGACATCACTTAAGACATCATGATCCCCAGGGGAGGGGGGACTCCCATATAAGAGGGCAGGGATGCTTGTCGGAAATTTTAAAAATGACCCCTAAAAGGAACCTAAGTCTTATCCTGGTGGGCGTGGCAACAATTGATTTCAACCCCTAAAAGGTTCAGAGACAAAAAAAATTGAAGAATCCAAAAAATGAAAACTCCTTTATCGATGTGCATAAGAGACACAAGTCAGATCATTTAAATTGTCCCAGCAATACATATTTTAGGTATTTTATTTAATGAAAAACACCCTAAATTAAAAGGTACCAGCTAGGTAGTCTGCACAAGTCTGAAACACCCTAAAAGGTACCAGATTGATCACTGATTTTGACCCCTAAATGGTACGATGAGCATCCTGCTCATTTCAGGTCAGAGTGCCTCCATCCCCCCCCCCCCCCCCCCCCAATGATCATGGTAACCTGACTTATATCAGAGCTTCTGAGTGAGTTATACACTGTAGGTCATAGTGGTGTAAAGAGCTGATAAAAATGTATTCAGTATTTCATTCCTATTTCCAAATTTGAAAGAATTAAGCCCCCTGCTCAAATAAGCCGCCCCCCCCCCCCCCCCCCCCCATCCACAAGGCCTATTTTTGAATGAGCCCCATTGGGGCTTATTTGGTCATTTACGGTAGCTTCAGTTCAGTTTAGAAATTGACACATAGAGGTGTTTGCCTTTATTGTGATGTTCATCTAAGATAGATATCTGCCTCATATTGGTGTCCATATCATATAATAACCCACATGTTTTGATGTGGATCTAAGCCTATCAACAACTTTTTGATGTTGTTGTTGTTGTTTTTTCAGTTTCCAAAACCTTGACACCAAGTAGTCAAAACAAAAAGGAACTGTACATCAAACTTGATGAAATTCTCATTACATCATTACATGAATCCTTTGAAGTGTATCCTGGTGCTACTGTGGACAGAGTTGAAATGGTGGAATTCCTCAGCAATATGGTCAAGAAAAGTCTTTCAATTTATCCTGATTTAGAGAAGATTTTATGTCTTCGTGACACTGTGCTGACAGCCAGGGTAAAAAGAGCCTTTCCTGAGGTGGAGTATAAGAGAAAACAGATAAGACAGGATCACTTCAGAAAAGCGTATCCTTTATTTTGATTGAATGAATAGAGTGAATGGATAGGTCAATGAATGAATGGATGGATGGATTGAGATATTGATTAGTAAAAGGATAGATGACTAGATGAAAGCATTATAAATGAAAGAATGAATTTAGGAATAAATGAACTGCTACATTGCATCAAGGTTAACATTCACGCCATTGTGGCTCATTTGTGTGCACTTCTAGCCTTTTCACAGGCTATTGAAAACCCTAAAGAATGCATTACATGCAGTCGAGGCTGCTGTTGATAACTGAAATTGTCTATTGTAGTGACCTACAAGTTGTAAAATAAATGACAAGTGATATTAACAATTTTACAACACTTGATACTTATCTCGCAATCTGATTGGTTGATTAGAGTGTGTCAATAAGAGGACAGACACACTGCTGACGCGTTTCAGCGCGCGCGCTCGTTCTGTTGCCCCGCTTCAAAAGGATTTTTAACTTTTATCTCAAATAATTGTTGTAAAAAACGAATTGAAGATGGTTTTGAGTTGTCTGTCCTCTTATTGACACACTCTTGACGTCATAAAATGTTCAAAACTCAAGTGGAATCACGAGCGCGCGCGCTGAAACGCGTCAGCAGTGTGTCCGTCCTCTTATTGACACACTCTAATCAACCAATCAGATCGCGAGATTAGTATCAAGTGTTGTAAAATGTACTATCCTAGCTATCAATTCACGTGTGAGAATCCGTTTATATCTTTATTAAATGATAGTGACTGACATAATCCTTAACATGATATAGCTGGTTGTATGTAAATATTAGAAAGAAACCACGCGTGATAGATGATGGGGATGAGAGTGTAACAGTGCTATTGGAAGGTTTGTGAATATCATTAGAAAAAAATCCTTGATTAGAACGAAAATGCACGTATTAAAAGCGTTATATATCTCTAAATCGAAAGCGTGGACGTTATTTGCCGTGATGGATTCACAAAATAAAGTTGTTGTTGTTTGGTGATCTGTTTTCATATGATGTCCTGGACTCCTTTACGGATTATCCATATGGCGTCTCTTAGTTGTTACCTTGTTTTATTTGAGCCATTAAATTGTAATAGATAAATAAATAAATAAATAAATAATACATTACACATACGAAATGTGAAGAAAATAGATAAAATCTTTACCTTTCCATTTTCACTTCTAAAACGCTTCACGTTGAATATTTTTTGGTTGATTTGTATGTGTTCATTGAAGTGCTAAAGTTGATTTATATGTGCACTGAAGTGCTTCTAGTTAAATCAATTCAAAATAGATGACCGTAATATTTGGCGATAATTTAAAGACCCTGAGTGTTGGTGTGGCTGAGAATCAAACCACGACCTCCCGCACGAAAGACCGACACTCAACCAACTGAGCCAACCAGACGGTCGATATTTGTATTATTTGCAAACAATATTTCAAGTTATTTATTCCCTAGCAAATAAATGAAAGTCTTCATTTTCTAATTTAGCGTAATTTTTGTTGATGTTGAGTTGTCAACACAGTAGGCCTCTTAAACCCGATACGGATTTGCACTCCAATCTTCTTGTGGCACACGGAATTCTGGACACGAGAGGCCTTCAATTTTGGCACCCGTGATTATAGGCGTATGCACAGAAACTTTGTTGGCTTCATATAGGTGCCGTATGCCCAAAATAATCGGTCCACGTACCAAGATTGAAGGGTAACGTGCCATAAATAGCTTGTCGTGTAAGTCGGCCATCTAAAACAATGTTCGATAGTAAGCTTTTTACTTTTTTCCAGCCCGTCGTCACGCTCCGTCCAACAAAACCAGTGTTTCCACAACAGGAACCTGGACACCAGAAGCCCCTAGGCGCCAGCCTACCCCTGAGAATGTAAGGAAAAAACAGAGTCCCCTAAATACCCAGCTACCGTCTACTGTAGACCACTTTCCAGAACCTCCTCACCGATCAGCAGAGGAAACAAAGTCCAAGCAATCTCAAGAACCTAAAAGTAATGGCAACACTAGTACCTGCAAGAAGCTCGCCCCATTGCCTTGCACAGAACCTGTTTCCATGGTTACTGGGTATAATGCACAAGAGAGCAGTGCAGTGGTGTTGGATAACTACACCATCATCAAATGGTAGGATAATATGCTAATTAAATAGTTTCTCTTCTCTTCTCTTCTCTTCTCTTCTCTTCTCTTCTCTTCTCTTCTCTTCTCTTCTCTTCTCTTCTCTTCTCTTCTCTTCTCTTCTCTTCTCTTCTCTTCTCTTCTCTTCTCTAGATTCTCTTCTCTTCTCAAGATTCTCTTCTCTTCTCTTCTCTTCTCAAGATTCTCTTCTCAAGATTCTCTTCTCAAGATTCTCTTCTCAAGATTCTCTTCTCAATATTCTCTTCTCAAGATTCTCTTCTCAAGATTCTCTTCTTAAGATTCTCTTCTCTTCTCTTCCTTTCCCTTCTTTCGCGATATTGTGTTCAATGACGCGGGGTTATTTCTTACTTTTCGATAAAGAATGGCGATAGTTAAAGCAAGTAATGCGGTGTCTCAGTTTTAATCAAAAATCTTACTTTTGTTGTTTTCCTCACCCACTGATTCTGGCACACCATTACACCCCATTAGTTACTATGTAAATTTCTTTTAGGGTGAAGATGAACTACGTAGAGGATAGTACATCGTATGTGCCCGTACAAGACGTAGTCAAAGCGTTTAAAAACTCTTATGGTATTGATATCACATACAAAGAATGCCATCAAATGATCTACTCAGCGTTCACGAGTCCTCGACAGCGAACTTGTCCTCTAAAGACTGTCAGAGTCTCATCAATGGGAGCTCAATATGTTTATAGAGGAATAGCTCCAGTAAGGACTGACAAGAATGACAATTTTGAGGAAGTAAGTTTTGCATTTGTTTGAAATGATCATTGATGCTGATTTATATGATAATTGTTATATTACGTACAATGATTAAAAAAAAAATCTTTATTTTAATGAGGGCATAGACATTATTACCGGTGACCCGGTAGTTTACATAATGGCCCTCAATTAAGAATCCCAACTGGCAAGGAGGCGAACCAGTTGGCTATATTACAAGCATGGCCGAGAAACTGAATTTGAACTAATCGAAATCGGAACAAATTCAGTCTCAGATAGTGGCCAGAGCGGGAATCGAACCTGGGACCGCCAGATTGCGAGACCAACGCTCTGATCACTCGCCCATGCTGCCTCCTCTATATTACAAGTATAGATGCACGGATAACGTCACAGAATCTCGCACGAACTCTGATTGGCTGAAATATTTTGTTAATATCATGTAACAGTTCTCGACCAATCAGAGCGCGCGTAATATACCAGTTGGTTATATAAATTTCTTGTTTCATTTTCCTCACAGGAAAACTACGTGGAAGATTCCCCGCCAGAGCCCATTGTGCACAGTGAGTTCATCCATGAAGAAAGACAAGAAATTTGGAGAAAACTTGTCGAAGAACTCAAACAAGAACGAGATCAATTAATATTGGATCGTAACCAGGCTCTTTCGGCTCTAATGGACCTCGAGAAAGAACATGCGCGCGCATTGACCGTCATTGAGCAACAACGCAAAGATTTAGACTCAAGAACTGTCGACAAAAACTCTTCTAGCAAAAGCATTACTTACACTAGTGGGGAAAGGAGTGATTTGCCCACCGTAACACAATCACGTTTCGGTCGGTTTTCAGAAACGTCTGCTTCAAAAGCAGAAAGCAACATGTTGTCGGCATTGGCTCCAACTTGCGAACATTGTAGCGCTGGCAAGCAGACGTATGAAAACTTAAAAGAAGAAAGAGATCAAATATGGAAAGATATTGTAGAACAATCATCAAGAGAAAAAGAAGAAGCCAAGAAAAGACTAGAGGTCAGTCATCAAAACGGCCTTTCCCGAAATACATGCGGAAACTAAACAGCAAACTAGTTTGGGCTTCATCGGTGTATAAAGATGCAAAATGAATGAATGGAAATCTGTAATACTGTATAAAAGAGATAGATCCTTACCCCTTCCTCGGAGTCAAAGGAGATTTCTCGAATTGAGCTTCAAAACAATGATGTCGAACATGAAGCTTCCAAAATTGTCATTTATATGGATCGTTGGCGTCGTCTTAGATAAGACGCGTCTAGCTCATAAATGTTCCTAATGTCTATCACTGTATTCTGCTGTTTGTAGGTTGTCAAAAATGAACGAGATGTTTATCTAGAACGACTTCACAGTCTTGAAAAAGAAAATCAACGCTTGCGAGACTCCGTAGCTGTCCCTTACTCGCCTTCGTCCAGTATCAACACCAAAAAAGAGCTGTCTTCCATGCAGACTATTAAGCTTGAAAGCCGTGCGCAGGCTTTGAGGAACAGCATCAAAAGCACTAGCTGTAGGGATGGCACGAGTACGCGGGACTCGCTCAATTCTGTTTTGTCACACTTAAGATCAAAAAGGTATGCTGCTTGGGTCTCTACAAGAGGCCTTTACTAGGAGCATCTATGTGATAAATAATGTGTCATGGCGCGTGCAAGAAATGAACTATTTTTAGGACATGATTTCCAGCCAACCAGAAGGTCATTCGTTTCCAGTCAGGCACAAACGAAAATTTGTCATGAAATTTTTATTCGTGTATCTAGCGCCTTGAGAGCTCGAATTGTATGCTGCTTTGAAAGGTTTGCCTAAAAAATGCTTCTAAAAACGGGTTTCTATTGTTTGTTCGTACGTGTACTTGATTGTTTGTACGTGTACTTTATTTTTCTTATCAGTGCCTCTATGTTTTTCTAAACTGTCTAAACTCTAAACTGAGAATCTGTTCTATTGTACTTGGGAAATCTATAATACCCAAACTTGTATAGGGATTGACATTTTTTTCCTGTGTGTGATGTTAACACTCTAGGAGGTGTAGAGCACTCGAAAAGTAAGAGGAACGCTCGTCTGCCCCTCGTGTTTCTACGCTTTTCACATCTCGACGTGTTTATGTCACAGTTCAGGGACATGCGCGCGTTTTATACCGCTGATTTACTTATTTTGATTTGCACAGAAAACAGAGTACACCTACCAAGTTCAGCAAAGTCCGCAGACTTTCAAACTCCGAAAACGGGGCCAATTCTGAGTCTTGCGTAACCTTTAAAGAAAATGAGTCATCGGAATTTCTGGACAGCAGTTCGCCGTCTTTTGACGAAGAATTTTGTTTTGACAAGCTTCGTCCAGCTAAGGACGCCCAAAGGACAGGTCCTTTGCAAGATACTGAGAGAGATGTGGATGGAAGTCCACCTAGCGTCGTCGACCCGAATGAAATGCTCTTGTATTTTGAAGGCAGTGACATGGTGGCCTTTAAACCCCACCCAATGGAGTGCTAAAAGATAGATTTCGACGCAAGGTGTTTTGTTGTTGTTATTGTTGTTGTTTTGGTAGTGGTTGTTGTTGTTGTTGTCGTTGTTGTTGTTGTTTGTCCTAGGAAAATGTGGAAGATCTTGGGAGTCAGGGTTATTGTGCGACGATTGAGGACGGCAATCCCAGCCCCAGCTTACGTAACTCACACAGGAATCCCATGTTTATTATTATTGACATGTAAAGTGTATTTTAATTAGAAAAAGATGTGCGCGAACATAGTAACACTATTACGCCGTACTGCGTAACCTCTTGTGCCATCGTGTTAATGACTGACGGGGCTTTTGATTCCAATTTCTAAACAGTTCTTGTAGAGAAAACGTTTTTGGACACTCGCTTTTCTCATATTTTGTCACATATTCGTATCCCCCTCGCAGTGAATTTGTTCGTTCGTGTTTTTTTTTTTTTTTTCGTTTTATTTCTTTTGTTTTTGTCTGTTTGTTTGTTTTTTCGTCTGTTTGTTCGTTCGTTCTTTTTTTTTTATGTTCGTATAAGAGCACACTGCTATGCACCAATTGTTGCTACACAGTCATACATTCTTAGTAAATTTTGCGGTTTCCAAACTCCTTTTGCTTCGAAACTACCTGAGATATCGCTTTCATATTCTCAATTCTTTGTAAATATGACATTCTCCAAATATTTATTGTGTTTGTGTGTAGTTCGACTTATACTGAAACATTTATGCTAATGAGCACAAATGTATAGAAAAAGATTTGCCAATAGAAACCTATTTCTTCTCGCTTTTATGGGAGTGTGTATCCTAAACAAACCCAAAGCCATAAAATTTAAAATTATTTGAGCACGCACTCTGAGAAACTCGCGGGAACTTTATTGGTACTTTATTGAAAGTTTGCACAATTACACGATCCGTTAGTGAAAAAATCTCGATTGGGAATGAACTTTTCCCACCCCTTGCGTGACATTCAAAGTTACGTGATTTCACTTGAGTTTTAAACATTTTATGACGTCAAGAGTGTGTCAATAAGAGGACAGATAACTCAAAACCATCTGCAATAGCGTTGCGCAGCGGTACTAAAAATAGCGCGCGTAATAGATGCATGACTCAGACAAACATTATGAATCTGTAATCGTACTGAACAGAAACGAGATACCTACATTTTATTATGAAAACGTTGCTTATGTTAAAAAAAGTGGGCATTAAAATCCAAAGTACCGAAATCGGGCTCAAGGAGATGAAAATTTGGTTTGTTTGTCTGAGTTGTGAGGTCACTGTTGCGCTTCGCTATTTGTTGTTGTTTCTGTTCGATTAAAATATGAAATGTCTCGCAAGGGACGGGAAAAGCTCATTGGATTTTTTCTTTATCAATTTCATTTTTTAAACCAATTCCTTCCCGGTCGAGATTTTAGCGGAGCGCGTAATTATGCTCACGGTGGCAATGGGTTATTGGCCTTGATAAGTTCAGTATCGATACCAGTGATTTAAAGAAACGGGCCAAAGATTTGGTCTATTTTCCCCTTACCATAACCACAAACTTGAGTTAGGCTAGGTCTGTGCAGTATTGATGTGAAATTTGAATGGTTGTGTTATGTACTGTATAAAGTACCGTAATGAAAATAGATTAAGATATACCTGTATCAAAAACCGAAAATCTAAATCTGCACTAGATCTGAATCTGATACCGAATAGAATTTTAGACTTAGTCTTTTTATCTTTAAATATACGTAATATCATCTGATCATACTCTTATCACATTATATTGTAATTCATTCCAAGGTCGTCACCAACAATTTCCTTTCGTTTCACTCAGATTCAGATATCCGTCTACGTTTTTTGAAACAGTTGTATGCTCACTTGCCCAAACATTGATATGGACGACTAGTAACTAATGTCCCATCCATACGTATTCGTGTACGTTTGTAAACGCATCGGACTATTTCTCTCCACGCGACGACCGTTTACATTCGTTTAAGTCCATACGAATACTGTTATGTTTAACGTTCATTTTTACGCGTATATTTCCGCGTGTTAGCAATGGTGAACGTCTTGCAGTTTTCGTGTGGACAGAAGGCCTAAACGTAACAAATATACGTATACGTTTACATATATACGTAAATGCATGCGTGTGAACAGAGTCTGGCAGTATATGATACGAGTGGAGCAGTTTTCGTATGTTTGTAAAAACAGCTCGGCAAGGTTATATTACGACAGGAATTTTGAATGTCTTTCCAGACAACACGGCCAGTGACACGGTCGCATGTACAGCACGCGGTGCGGTCCGTTTTACTGTCATACGAAAACTGCTCGGTATATGAATGTTAGCAAAAATCGTTGCATTGCGTTCCGTTTTAAAACCCCGGTCGATCAGTTTTTATGTCAGTTTTGTCAGATTTTTGTTTTTATGGCCAATGGTCACCCTTCAGAGTAGGGCCTTCTTCAAATTACAGACCGCAATGATTTGCACGGATTCACCTACACCCCAAGCAGTGATGGAGCTAGAATTCTGATATCAGTTTCATTTTCCGATCGAGAGAAGCTCACGGCAAAAAGGTCACTTCAGTAACTGTTTGAGTTCATCGTCTCTGTTACGTACGAAAGCTAATAATTTCTCTATTGTTTTGTTTAAACCATTAACTTTACCCCTAGGCTATAGCACTCACCCGCTTTCGAACGACTAATCCCTGTCGCTCATGTATGTCAACTGCAAACTGATATGTTTGTAATCTGACGAGGACTGGTGACCAGACAGTTCTAAACTGGTGGACTGGTGACTAATACTGCAAAGGCACGTGTCTAGACCCATCACTGCACCCAAAGCAGAACTAATGAATCGCAAATCTAAGTTGGGAAAGGAAAGCTGTAAATCACGGTGGTTTAGTATCAATAGTACTAAGTAGAATACATAGACTTTAGTTTGTATGTCAAGTTTACATATTAGAATGAAGACAGTTTATTCAAGACTTTGAAATACATGTATTAAGCTGATATTGGACGTGTCATACCTCTGTAAACTATCGTGACCCTTTTCGAAAGTTTTTTTCCCACGTTTAACTTGAGCATAACTATAGGCTCTCTAGGGAGGGGAGGGAAAGGCTCTCTAGGGAGGGGAGGGAAAGGCTCTCTAGGGAGGGGAGGGAAAAGCTCTCTAGGGAGGGGAGGGGAAGTTGAAAAGATGATGATGGAGGGCCTGCACAAACACTGTTCTTTTTAAACATGCACCACCGTTATTATTTAACAAATAGAACAGCTTTTTCCGTGCTCCGTTCAGTAATACAGTATGCAGGAAGTGACGACAGCACGAAAGAAGTCTCCACACTTCTTGAGTGCTCTCGGCACTTCCTAAGTGCTGTATTAATAAACCGAGCACGGAAAAAGATGTTCTATTTGTTTAATTTTATTATATATTTTTAAGTAAATATTCAAGGGAAAACGTTTTTCTCCGTACAAAAATTCAATAGGTGCGTGCGCGGTCGAGTTCGCGCTGCTGACATCAGAACTGTGCTCCATTTTCTGATAAAGCACAGCTTTCAGCCAATGAGAGCGCGCGTATCCTCAAGCTAAGGGTATATAATAACAATGGCTACTGGGTATCTGCATGATATAATCTTTATTATTATGTTTCTCCAACAAAACATTAAAAAATATGAAATCAAATTAAGATTTGAAATAGGCGTCCATCAGGATAAAATGGTTACACGACAATCTACTAAGACTATTCTGCCATTGTCTCTATCAGCGATGGAATTCTTGGTTCGTCCAATTGACCACGCTTCTTTCCATTTTCTTTTCAACCAATGGCTTTCCCTGCCCACGATCTCACAGCTCTCCCAATCAACTGAGTGGTTATTCTTATAAACAAGCCTTGCTAATGTAGAGTCCTCTGCGGTCCTCGATGGATAACTAGCATGCGCTGTAGACCTGACACTTTGTATAACACCCGCCGAGTATCGAATAGAGGCCAACGTGCATTTTGGGGAGGGGGGTGGGGGGACTCCTATATATGAGGATGGGTATGCTCGTCGGAAATTTTGAAAATGACCCCGAAAAGGTACCTGAGTGGGAGTGGCAGCAACTCATTTCTACCCCTAAAAGGTACCAATTTAAACAATAATAAAGAATTAAATAAGTAATGAAACATTTGTTATCGATGTGCTTTGAAGATTCAATTCAGATCATCGAAATCGTCCCTTTCATGCTTATTTTAGGTAGTTTATTTACCCCAAAACAGTCCCTAAAAGGTACCAACTATGTCTCTGGTAATCCACTTAAGTCTGAGCGAGCGAGACACCCTAAAAGGTACCAGATTGCAGATTTTGACCCCTAAAAGCTATAGGTACGACGAGCATCCCCGTCCATTTACGATCTGAAAGGGGATGTATATGGGTATAGGTTTTTACTTCTGACTCTTCTTGTTGTTGTGTTCCAGGAGACTTCTTGCCGAACGTAAGGCCTCGAAAGAAAACGCACCAATGACAGACCGACTTATCGCAAGGACATTAGCAAGCCACGATGATTAGGACTTGCCTCCGTTAGAGGAAATTTGATTTCTTGTTCGTTATTTTTTTCCCCCTTCGTCTTTCTAGAAATGAATTGCTGCTTTTTTCAAAGTGCCAGAGTTACGAAATAGAACATACCAATTGCATTATCGCATTGTATACTAAAACCACAATGCTTTGTGTAAAATAATCAACGCCAATTGTTTCAATAAATAAATTGCTATGCGCATGTACGGTTAAGCCTACAAAGTTAATTCCATGATGTCTAATTAATGTCTAATTCCATGATATCTAATTAATGTCTTATTCCATGATGTCTAATTAATGTCTAATTCAATGATGTCTAATTAATGTCTAATTCCATGATGTCTAATTAATGTCTAATTCCATGATGTCTAATTAATGTCTAATTCCATGATGTCTAATTAATGTCTAATTCCATGATGTCTAATTAATGTCTAATTCCATGATGTCTAATTAATGTCTAATTCCATGATGTCTAATTAATGTCTAATTCCATGATGTCTAATTAATGTCTAATTCCATGATGTCTAATTAATGTCTTATTCCATGATGTCTAATTAATGTCTTATTCCATGATGTCTAATTAATGTCTAATTCCATGATGTCTAATTAATGTCTAATTCCATGATGTCTAATTAATGTCTAATTCCATGATGTCTAATTAATGTCTAATTCCATGATGTCTAATTAATGTCTAATTCCATGATGTCTAATTAATGTCTAATTCCATGATGTCTAATTAATGTCTAATTCCATGATGTCTAATTAATGTCTAATTCCATGATGTCTAATTAATGTCTTATTTCATGATGTCTAATTAATGTCTAATTCCATGATGTCTAATTAATGTCTAATTCCATGATGTCTAATTAATGTCTAATTCCATGATGTCAAGAGACCATAATACTAAGAGAGCGAAGCTCAGTATTGATGTTTGTGCCATGTTCGTGGCGGCTAAGGCTATTTTTAGTAACTTCGCCATCGCGCGCGCAAGGCTCTTAAACAATAGAATTCAAACGGTCCCGTCCGCGCGCACGTCAAAAATCAAATTCTATTGGTTGAGGGACTTGCGCGCGCGATGGCGAAGTTACTAAAAATAGCCTTAGTCGCCACGAACATGGCACAGACATCAATACTGAGCTTCGCTCTCTTAGTATTATGGTCTCTTGATGATGTCTAATTAATGTCTAATTCCATGATGTCTAATTAATGTCTAATTCCATGATGTCTAATTAATGTCTAATTCAATGATGTCTAATTAATTGATGTAGAGGGCCAAATTACTCAATTCTGATTGAGAAATCAAGGGAAGCTTTTTTCCTTAAATGCTACTGGCTAGTTCGTTGCCTGGTTACGATTATAAATTTTGGTGAATTTTGTCAACAAAATGGCTGACTCAGCTTACCCGCGTTTCACTGTAGTTGACGAAGAAATGATAAACAAATTGAAAACTGCATGCAAGCGAAAATGAAAATATTAGAAAAAGTACAAATTTTTGGCTTTCCGTTTTTAATTAAGAAATGGGCCGCAGAAAGAAAAATTGACGATCGACTCTTTACTGGCATATGAAAGATCTGAGTTAAGTACTGTATCAGTTTTATGCAGACGTGCGAAAAGAAACGGGGAAAACTACGAATTAACCGGACTCTCTGAAAGTAAAGCAAGCCTGAGCACTGGATCGACATTTAAAAGATGGAAAGTACCCAAGATCAATCCTGAAAGATGTTGCGTTTCAAAACTCAAGAAAAGTCCTTGAAGGCAAAGCAAGAGATTTGCGAAAACAAGGAATGGGAAAAAAGCCAAACAGGTCCAAAAGCCTGAAGAAACAAGAAGAAAATATCTTATGGGAATGCGGTCAACTCGGAGGACTTAATCCACGTTCACTTTCTAATACAATGTGGTGGTTGCTAACACAACATTTTGGGTTAAGAGGACGGCAAGAGCACCATGGCATGGTAGTAGAAGATTTTACAGTGCAACAAGGACGATGATGGTGTCGAGTACATCACGTTTGCCGAGTGCGTCACAAAGACACGACAGGGTGGCCTTGAAGTTCACTTAAAAACAAGATAAGTAACACCAAAAATGTTTGCTACTGGTGACGAAAATCGATGTCCCGTGAAATTGTTTAAGAAGTACATAGAGAAACGTCCTGCAGAAATGGCTAATCAAGGTCCATTTTACCTATCTGTGATTGAGAATCCCACATCGAGTACGTGGTACAAGAAAACACCGGGAAAATACTATCAATGGTATTATGAAGAACATGAAAGAAAACTCACCATTAGGTGACACCTGACAATAATTAACCACTCATGTTTTTGACATGCACCACCAGCATTACAGCTAACCCCAAAAAATTGCAATTTGAAATATTTTTCTTTTTTGATGATTGTAGTAGGCTCAGATTTCAGCCGTCAGGGATTCGTGCGCCTGCGATACCACGGGGATGAGTATCGCGGGCGCACGAATCGGCCCTGACGGCTGAAATCTGAGCCTATGATTGTAGCCGCTATGCAATAATTCTTGATTCGTGATTCAAGCAAATGTCGAAGCGTCTTTCATCAATTCATAACATGTCACGCTAGATATTCAAAATGTTAAACGATGCAAAAACAGAGATCTGCTGTATTTTGCTCAACAGCATTTCTGGTGACCTGAGTGTAGTCCTCTCAGTTCTTAATAAACCTTGTTACTGGGCTTCATTCGTTCCTTAAGAGCCAAAATGTAAAAGGGGTACTTTGTACCATTGGTGTCAGTTTCAGTGCCGAGAAATCTGATCCACTAGTGATATTGGCTGTGCAGCGGACTGTAACCTTGTCTTTAGCAAAAGGTTAACAGCGTTTGTTGTTGCTAGTTTCTTTAAAGACAAACACTGAAGAAAGTTTTAAATTTACAGAAAATGGCATTTTATCGAAGTGAATGGAGAGATCTTGAGGTAGGCTAAAACGGCATCTTTTCACTTGCATAAATTAAATATGGTGTATGGTCATGGTTTGTGAATGGCTCTGTCCAAATCATGCCACCTAAAAACAAATCGCCTATATCAGCTAAATTAAACACTGAAGAACCTAATTCAGAAGGTGTACCATCTGAATCGACGAAATCTGAAATAATCACAGTCGAAATTCTTGATAAAACCTTGATCACAAGCTATCAAGAGAGCTAATCGATACCTGATTCGAACCAGCTTGGAGGATGAGATGGATTCTCTCAAGAATAGTTTGGATTTTATCTCAAACAAGTACGATGAAACCGCTAAAGCACTCGAACGTATCACCAGCGATAACGAGCGTCTGAAAGCAGAAAATATCAAGCTTAAACAGGACGTCCAAAATCTCTCTGACAAAGTATCTGAAGTATCCAACTTAGAGGAGAACGTCGAAGGCTGTAACATATCTAAGACGTGACTGTCTGGAAATACATGGCATCCCATCAGGGTGGTGAAGAGGTATTTCGTGACCCGTGATTCAGCCTAAATTAGGCTTGTGGTTCGTGAAAAGCTAAAAATTCTAGCCGTGATCCGTGAAATCATCTTTGTCCGTGACTGGGATTTGCACGGTTTTTCATTGCCGAGATTCGTGATTATAATAATAGTGCCGATTCGTGAAACATGCGACGCGCAGAAAAGAGATAACGAAAAACAGTGTGATCCTTCGATTGTACGTACTTTCGGTCCGTTTATAAGGACAAAATTCGTGCAAAAAACATTAGGAATGAAAAACCAGTATTTATTTTTGAATGAAAAGTAAAGATCTTCTATGATTTGTGAAATAGCTTATCATTATTCCGTGATCCGTGAAAATTGCGAAAAAATGGTTCGTGATCCGTGATGGGTACCCCCTCTTCACCACCCTGTCCCATCAACATCCGATGAGGACACTGATACAGTGGTTGGGAAGTTCGGGGAACTCCTTTTGATCGAAATCAAACCTGAAGATATATATAGTCATCGTCTTCCAGTGAAGAAGGGAAAAGTCGCGCCTATCATAGCCAAATTTACCAACCGTAAGCTCAGAGACAGAGTATACCAGGCCTGAAAAAAACTCAAGAATCATACCTCTGCCGATCTTGGTTATGCTCACAATAACAAATTGTATGTCAACGAGAGTATGACGAAGAAAGCAAAAGAGATCTTTATTAAGGCAAAAGAAGTTCAAAAAAAGTACATGCTGGCGGTGTCGGTTTATATATTCACCAATCTTTAAGCTATTTAATCAGAAATGATCTAAAGCTTATTTTAGATATATAGTTGTGAAAACCTTTGGATTGAAGTAGTTACTAAAACTAGCGAAATTAAAAAATATTATTGTAGGAATAGTTTACAGGCATCCAAACACCAATATTTCTAGGTTTAATGATGTATTATCTAATAGTTTGTCGGTAATTTCCAACGAAAATAAGCAGTTGATCATTTTTAGTGATATAAACATCGATCTTTTAATATGTGAATCCAATCAACTCACCTCTGATTATTTAGACATGTTATATTCAAACTGTTGTTTTCCCACAATTACTCAACCAACTCGTATTACTGATCAATCACAAATGCTGATTGATCATATTTATTTAAATACGTTGGATCACTCAAAACCATTTATTTCTGGAATTTGTGTTTCTGATATCTCTGATCATTTTCCAGTATTTCTAGTAATTCAAAATATTAGTCACACTAAGAAATTTAAAACTAAATTAATACGGAATTTTAAGGCTTTTGATGAAGTTAGTTTTCTAAATGAAATTAGTGAAGCAAATTGGAACTCAGAGGCAGATGATACAAACATTGTGTATGATACTTTTTTGGATACATTCAATTGTATCTGGTGAACAAACACGTCCCATTTAAGTCCATATCGAAGAAACAACAAAAACAAATCCAGAAACCTTGGATTACTAAAGGTTTACTTAAATCAATAAAACACAAGCAATATCTCTATTATCATTACTTCGTTAGAGGAAATGAGAGTCAAAAATTATTTTATAAGAAATACTCCAACAAATTAAACCATTTAAAAGAATTAAGCAAAAGACTATATTTTAAAAATAAATTAATTAGTATTAAACATAACACGAAAGAAATTTGGAGGACAATAAATTCAATAATTAAGCTAAAATCCAAAGGATCTTATATCCCAGAAAAAATTATCAAGGACGGTATCGATATAGTTAATCCTCTTGATATAGCTAATAATTTTAATATTTATTTGTTGGCCCTAACTTAACACTATAACACTAGTTATAGCGGAGATAGTTGATCATATGTTGAATGCTATAGACAAGGGCCTCTATACATGTGGAGTTTTTATTGATCTCTCTAAAGCTTTCGATACTGTTGATCGTGATATGATATTCTTATTTCTAAGCTTTCTCATTATGGTATACGGGGTTGTGCATCCCCGGGGGGGACTCCTATATATAAGAGGACGGGGATGCTCGTCGGAAATTATAAAAATGACCCCTAAAAGGTACCAAAATCATATCCGGGTGGGCGTGGCAATACATGTTTTTACCCGTAAAAGGTACCAACTCAAAAACACTAAATTTAACATTTTGCATATTTTTCGAATATTTTAGTCAATCAAGCGATCAATTGTGTCTATTTATATACGAACAATTTGATGGTCGTGCAATCCGATCTTTGTTTCCAGTATTTAATTGTTGATGGAGGAAAAAAATTACCCTAAAAGGTACCAGCTAGGTCTCTAGTAGTCCACTAAAGTCTGGGACACCCTAAAAGGTACCAGATCGCTGATTTTGACCCCTAAAAGGTACGACGAGCATCCCCGTCCATTTCCGATCAGAGTCCCCCCCCCCCGGGCGTGCATCAAACTGGTTCAAGTCATATTTATCGAACCGCTCACAATATGTTGATCTTATAACGGTGCTCATTCATATGTTACTAACTCAGTTTGTGGAGTCCCTCAGGGATCAATCGTAGGGCCTTTATTATTTCTTATCTATGTTAATGATATGGCTAACAGTTTTCGACTTTTTGCCGATGATACCAATATATTTTTAAAGGACATCAATATTCCTGAAATAGAAGACTCAATGAATACTGAGCTTGAATAAATTATCTTTAAACTTAAAAAAAATCAAAGTATATGATTATTTCCTCATATCGTATATGACAAGCCACGCAGTGCACGTTTTGGTTGTGGAAACAAAGAAATCACCATTTATCGACTTAGCTTTTACTTTGCGTGACTAAAACGTAAGGTATCAATATTTTACAGTTGTAGAAACGATCTACATAAAGGGATTGAATACTGGAGAAACACGCCTCGTAACTGAAGTAACTTTACTGGGTTTTCGTTCTTGAATCTATATCGGCGATAAACTGTTGAATACATTGGCGACGATTATCATGGCGGTTCTAAGTAAAGCCGTTAAACACAATAATTTACAACTTGAAGTTCGATTAATGTCAAAAGAATGGTTGAAATACCTCATGGTATTCTCTCCTCATCAGCTTGAACGTTCTCGCAACGGAAACTTTATACACGAATTAACATGAATTATGGAGATTAAATTTGGCGGCAATTTCCGCTGACCAGTAACGCTAGATTCTACAACAGTAATCGGTAGATCTGACCTTCTGTATAGAATGGAGTATTCATATTATATCACGTATTGCATGCTCGTCGCATAAACACATTCCCTGATATATAATCTATTAACCACTGGTTGTTATCAACATCACATCCGGTAAATCAATTTCAATGTTTGTCACCACATCGGGCGTTGAGTCGTTGAGTTTGCCAATACATTACATCGGGCATTTTTATAGTATTTCTCCTATTTATTTCGTGAATAGATTTGTTGCTGTCTACCACGTCCGGTAGAGCAGTATTTCTATGCGCATCGATCAATTCATATCGACTGCATTGTACTGAAACTGGACATTTAGTTGCTGTTGATGTCCATACCTCACTCGATAGTTTGGTTGACCTTTGCCGGAGAAAATGATGATGACTATAGTTAAGTCTTGTAGGTAGATATTCTAATGCTATCAGGCATTTCATATACTGTCCTCTAAAGCAAAGTAAATTCACATTCGACATTTTCACATTACTATTTCGAACTAACCAAGAGAATTAATCGCTGGAGGAGCAGAAGTTAGACCACGAGGAGAAAGAGACGCCAACACGGTATCAAATATATTCCCATCAAGTTACCAAGATAGTTGCGACAGTTGCATGTTAGCAACAAAAAGAACCGCTGACCAAAGAAATAACCGCTGTACAGTACTCGACATACGGTCCTCGAAGAAAATCTCGATTTCCCTCGCCATAACAATGGATATTCACCCAGGCTCTCACGTCCATAGGACTCCTGCACGATTAGTTTCGCTGCTCGCTGCGCTCGCAGCAATTATACTGATATATCAGTCGTCAGCGTCGTAGGTCGTCTCCAGCTTTCCACGATAAATACATGTCACTATTATAATCACGAAACTATCAGTTAACAAGACGCACACGTGCGTTCACTCGTGCCCCGGGAGCCCTTCAGTGACCGGCCTCGTGCGTACTCTTCCCCGAGCCGTTTCACGCATTCTTCACTTAACCGTAACATAATAAAGACCTTTTTTGACCTTTTTAGAGAATATCTGATTAGTCAATTTGTCTGTCAGCAGCTTAGTGTTTGCCTTTATCCCAACATGCAAAAATATACCAGTTTATTTAACTTTTTATTTCACTATATATCTCAATTGTTTGCCGTAAAGACTTCTATAACGACGCTTTTGACGCTATTTTTTGGGGTGTCCGCCATCTTGCATTCCTAAAGTTCCTGACTGGCGTTCACTTCGAAGACCTTCGAAGAGTTCGCACTCGCTCAAAGGTGATGAATGAAGGGCATTGTTTCTTACGCTCTTAACCAATCAGGAGTGCATCACGTCACCGATTGCGCAAGAATGCCGCATTCTCGTGGACGACGAGAGGAAAAAAAACCGAAACATTTGCAGTTTATAACTCGTTCCCGGCCTAAAGGCCTGGGCACGAGTAATAACATCAAGTAGTGCACCGTCATGTATCAGAACAACTTACCTAAAGAAGAAGACGGTTGTTGAAACGTACAGCCCTCCCAAAACGCGACGTCGCAAATGTTGCAAATGTTGGCCTCCCTTGCCTTCTTCATAGAAGAAGGAAACGCATTCTATTATGCTTGATTTACTGATCAAGGAAATGTGGCACACTTCTTTACTGAGCATGATTACAATAAAGAATAATGCTGAAAAGGTCTGTAAACGCACGAGATTACCAGGTCAAACCAGATACTTGCACGACCTTGCGCTACTTACGTGACTCTACAGGTCGCTCACGTTACATTTAAGATATCTTCGTTCATGATTGGTTCTTAATTGAAATATGACATATGATATCCAATTCCTTAGCTTGAGATGACAAAAAGGTCAAGCCAATGTAACTAAAACTACAACGACTACAAAATCCCGCATACCTGCTGGGCTAAAATGATATCGCAATACCGCAATTCGAAAATGTTTTTCCCGCAATCTCGCATCTTAAAAGCTGTAAATATCGCATATCGCACGGATCGCAAATCCCGCATTACCGCAAGATTTTGATCATTTTACCGCAATACCGCATTAAAAAATGGTCAATACCGCAATACCGCAAACACATTGAACTATCAATACCAATGTGCTCACCCCAATGAATGCTAAAATCAACTAGCTAAAATCATTTTAGCAAATGTTTTTTGCTTCCTAAAACCAGCGTTTTCGCGGACTTGTCTCCGAACTAAAAATCGACAAAACGGCCTGAAATCGCTACCATCCGGCCCAACATTAATTGCATTTGTCTTTTTTGAACCTAAACTAGAATTTGTCACTCGTCATTTAGGCATGGAAGAAAGAAGGTTTTGTGTTCTCTACTCCAAGCAACCAAGCTGTTAAACTGTATGATGCTGCAGTATCACAGGTAGGGCGGGAACTATTAAACTCAATGGCGACTTCCTCATAGAGCATTCCACCGCTATAGCCGACCATCACGATGCGTGTTAACCTTGCTTTTAAAGGTATTAATAGAATCACTTAATATAATTTCTAATGCAAGTACTATTCCACAGTCTAGGAGCACAAATTGAAAATACTTCACAGCCATGCCTATCAAGATTATCAGATGCATATGGTTCAGTTAACATAAGCTTAGATGATGATTTTAAAGTACGACGTAGAACATAAGGTTTCAATAAATCAACTATACTAGTCGTTTGAATGAATGAATGAATGAAACTCCTTTATTTAAAATCAAAGAAAATACAACCAGGGTAGTCCCTTCAGAATTAATGAAAACTCTGCTATCAATGGGAGCCCTGGCAAAAGATTACAAATAAAATAAGAGAGATTTATAAATGGAGATATACTTTATAAATGGAGATATACTGTCTAACAGAAAGTGAAGTGCTGCGAGCTGATTAAGTAATGTATATTGTACGAAGGCTTAAAAAGTTATTAATTCAGCGAAAAGTTTGTACCAAAAAAACTCGTCTACACCGAACAGTGTCTTCCCTTGGAAAACGCCACAAATTAAAAGCGCCCGTGAGTTTGATGAGTATTAGTTCGGTACAAAGATATGACGTGGGGTCATCAATTGAACCAAGGGAGCACAGCAGTCTGTTGTTTTAGTCTGTTGTTGTTAGCGTTCGTTGAGTCGCCATCATTTTTTTTGGATCTATTCGCTGACAAATGTAAGCGCGGGCGCTATTGTGCTCTGCTGTTAGCAAGAAATAGGGAGTCGGAGGAAACTCCTCGCCCCTTCGGGGCTCGCTCGGTGCAATGCTGCGCCTGCACGTTTGTCAGCGGATAGACTTGAAAAAAAGATGGCGACTCAACAACAACAGACTAAAACAACAGACTGCTGTGCTCCCTTGATTGAACTGTCAAAACAAAAGTGGTTTCAAGAAATGAAATTCCAAGAACTGAACAAATTTCGCCTTCAATTGACTGATCACAAACAACTAGTGTTAGCAGTGATTTAAACAATCCTGATTGATGTCATTAATAACTGGCCCTAGCAGCTAAAAAAGTACTTGATAAATATCTTGTTACAGAGAATCTAACAAAGAACTGTTGCTTAGATCATGCAGTATAAATATTTGTGGATTTAATTACTGAGCTGCTGAGAGTAGTCTGCGTATAAAGCAAAATGTCGATTCACAAGAAATTTTAGCGATATCATATGGCTTTCTAGAGATTTTATCTCTCAGAGGATATTCAAATGCAACTTATCGTCTTGCTTCGATCGATTGATCAACGGCCATGAAAAACTCATAAACACATTGTCTTTTCCGAGAAATATCACTAAACAGTTCGTGACCTTGTTGAATGCTTCCAACAGCATAAAACAATGGTTTCAGTGGATTCCCGGAGTATGATAACTCTGAATATCGATAAGACCAGCTCCAGTTTTGAGTGATTCACCGCTAACCATAAATTCTGATCATTCCAAGCGTATTTTGATGACGTCACGTGCCAAAATTTCGAGATCGCAAGCCGACAAATGGCCTAGACCACCTCTGTCGTAAGTAACACAGGAAATTCATCGTCACGAATAGTGTCGCTACTCGGTTCGCTCGCAGCAATAACCTCGTGCCAAACCATTATAGACAAGGCGCATTTCCGAAAAATCAGATACCTGGAGGCATTTTGAGGTAGAGGCTGGTAACATGACTATTCTAAACCGATTTTTCATGCTGAATGCGAATATGATCGTTACCAAGACGTATTCTGCAATCTTATACGTGTAAATGACGTATTTTGTGAATTGTTACAGTCATTTCATACTAACGGCTTTTTCATGTAATTCCAAAAGTTCCCAAACTTAAAAACAATTACCATAGCTGGAAAGAGCACATCAAAATCAGTAAAACTGTGAAGTTTGAAGGATATCAGTTGAAAAATCAGGGAGTTACGAATTTTCAAAAATCGAAATTTGTTTGTATCTCTTGCATAACTGTAAGTGTTTTCATACAAAATTTCGTTTTTTGAAAATTCGTATCTCCTTGATTTTTCAACTGATATCCTTCAAACTTCACAGTTTTACTGATTTTGATATGCTCTTTCCAGCCATGGTAATTGTTTTTAAGTTTGGGAACATTTGGAATTACATGAAAAAGCCGTTAGTATGAAATGACTGTAGCAATTCACAAAATACGTCATTTACATGTAAAAGATTGCAGAATACGTCTTGGTAACAGTCATATTCGCATTCAGCATGAAAAATTAGTTTAGAATAGTTATGTTACCAGCTTCTACCCCAAAATGCCTTCTGCACTTTTTGCGATCGATTTTTTTAAGTTTTGCGCCTAGCCTATTAAGACGGCTGTCGGTAAAACTGTGTAAAGGCGATTTGTTGTGGGTAGCTGGTTAGCTGGTGTCGTGGTAACATAAGTACGCCTGGGATGTCCCCGTAATATGGGTATCCTCTACAAGATTGACAGACGTAATTTGGGCCAGTTTCCCGGATACCCTCAAATTACTGGTAATGTGAGCATCCCTTACGGCTAAGTGAATGAATTAGATAGGCTTAATACAGAACTCGTCTTTCCAAAAGCACACAAATTAAGAAAAGAATTCTGTTTCAGTTAAAATTACTCTTCTCGCACTCTTCATTTTATAGATTATTCAATATCATAATGATGAAATTCTTGGTGGACTTGAAAAAACCGTCGAAGGAATGATTGAAGCTGATCCTAACTTTGGTATGTAAAAATCCACTCATTAATTCTGTACCGTGTCGTGTCTTAGCGCTTAAATTGATTAAGACATCAACGTTGACCAATCACAAGCTGATATTGGCACAACATCAATTAAGCCTACAGTAGCTCTTTCTGCTATACAAATCGTCCACTCTATCCACTCTATTCGCTCCTGTTTATATAAAGACCTTTGCAGCTAAATGTCACAGGTTGAGCTATTTTTAGAATCACTTCAAGCATGCGCAATTGACTTGTGTTTGTAAAGAAGGTTTAAAAAAAACCAATTGCAAATCGCAGGACAGCATTTCAAATCACACAACGCGCATGTCTCAGTATACTGGTTATGGTCTGGGAAAGTCATTAATTGCTTGTTCTGTTTAAGTGATGGGTTACATTGTTGGTGGTGGTTTGCCTGTCATTGACTTTGGTCAAAACAAATTCCCTGAGCTAAAGAAAGATTATGACGTAGTTATGAGCCTTGTTGATAAAGGCAAAGTGTCAGAGATTGAAAAGAAACACGCCTTGGCCTATAAAGAGTGTTTTCATGGGTAAGTAATTTATGTCAGGTACCGTAATTCCGTGAATAACCTCCACTGCTCGAATAATTGTCGCACATGGGAAGAGCATTATTTATTATTATATTCACAACCAATGGATATGAGCAAACGCGCGCGCTGATTGGCTACTCTACTACTAGGCTATCAGCTCATATCCCGTGAGTAGAGAAAAACAAAATGGCGACGAGATTTTTGACAATTTAAAATAGCTTTAAAATAGCTCGAAAATGGCTTGAAAATAAAAATAAAATTCGTTATTGCTCAAAATCAATTGGTTGTGAATATAATAAAACAATTATTCCACTCAATCTCGTCGTCCATGGCTGATAGCCGACTCGACGAAGCCTCGTCGACTATCAGCTCATGCACGACTCGATTTCGTGGAATAATTGTTAAGGTAATTCCGTAGTTTTGCAGTGCGCATCTCTACTGCGCATAGCATAGTTCAGCCTATTTTGATTTGTTTGATTGTAAAAGACATATATTTGACTTAAAATGATACAAGCTTTAGTCTTATGAAGTTTTGAACAGTAGACACGCTATAAGAGGCGCTTTAGTGGTTACTCGCCTCAGTCCTCTTCGGTCACAGGCTGTTTACGACGTCTTGTTTCACACTTTAGCGCGTCGTAGCGCGGAAACAAGCACGGGCACCTATTCTTTTTATTTTTGCAAATCAACGGTAATTAGGTTCTCTATCATATATATAATTATAGTCAAGATTCCATTTCCAGTTTTTTAGATATTTTATAAAACGTGCGGTCGGAAGGTGCTTTCACGCTGCTTCAAAGGCACGTACTATCAACCAACTTTACCTTCTTTCTTGTAGCAAACGCATTTTTACAACAATTTATTGCATCATAATACTAGGCTATTGCCCAAAGAGAGAAAATGAGCTCATATTAGTCAGCTAGCACTGCTCAGATTTAAGAAATTAATTATTTTTGACACGATTTTGATCTTCGAATCTTGAGCCCTCAAGACACAAAAGATGGTGTACTTTAAAGCAATCTAGCGCAAAAACGGCTACGGTGACCCCCATTTTTTATTTCATTTTTGGGATAAGCAACTCAAAAATTATCACTGTGTGAAGTTTTATGAGAATTCCATTTCTAGTTTTATTTCTACGGAATTACCTTAAATGTAGTTTATAGTTGGTTATGATTGTTGGTTGTAAACTATTTAGATAGTACGCACATTCTGATTGGCTGATTAGCTCTATTTGCCTGTCAAGATCGTGGAAATAAATAACGTTACGACCCGTCGCGGCTTTAGACAGACAGACAAACAAACAAACAATTAAAGAAACGAATAAACAAACAAACAAGGTCAAACAAATTAAACAAGCAAACAAACGAATGAATTCGAATGAACGAACAAACGAGCAAACAAACCAACAAACAAAGAAACAATCAAAACAAAACAAATAAAAGTAAACAAAAAACAATCAAACAAACTGAGTTTAAGGAAAGCATCTACAGTCAAAGCCAGATGTAAAATTCAGAGTGTTTTTGGACATTACGCAATTTAGTGTCCTTCTTGTTGGATCCTCCACCACCAAAAAATATTGCTGGTAGCCGTAAAATCTGTTTTAGGGGAGGAGGTACTGAAAATTAATAGCACAGCTATCATTAAGTGGTACCAACGTAACCATCAATCGTTCTGTCAAATGCTAGTCATGGCCAGTCATAAGCTACCTGATTAGTGCATATATTGTGTCTAAGGTTGATTTGTGGCTGAGAAGCAGAAAGCTATATCATATGGGCAGGGAACCAAAAATAAATGTTCATTCGCTCGTTTGTCTTTTGTTTGTTTATTTGTTTGATTGCTCTTTTGTGTCTTCGTTCGTTTGTGCAGGTTTTTGTGGTTTTCTTTGCTTGTTTGTGTTTTGTGGTGTGCGAGCATTAGATACCTACACTAGAATTGACTTATTATTGTATGTTTATCTTTTATTTGTATACAGAAACATACTTAAAGCCTGTGAGATTTGGCAAGAAATTCTAACAGACAACCCAACTGATATCTATGCTCTGAAGCTATTCAACGATAGCTCCATCTTTTTCGGCTTGTATCCACAATTAAGTGATACACTTGCTGGTATAATTTCTTTGTGGAAACCAGAAACCCCTCTTTACTCGTAAGTCATAATTGATGTTTTAATAAAAACATATAGAAGCTAGAGCTGTAGAGAGCCGGAACTGAGAACTGCATGACCAAACGACGGAGATCGTGTCTACTAGACTAGAGCGTTTATCTAGGTGGTGTTCAATTTTAACAATGATCACATATTATCTATCAACGTGTCTAAATTAGGTTAGTGCTCAGTCAAACACTCATGCAAGTCTAAACGGCCTAACGCGCATATCCAGTGAAATCTTTTTAAAAGCGAGCTATCTAATCTTTATCCAGTGAACAAAATAATGGGGGTTACCAATAAATTTATCCAATGGATAAGGATTCGTCCAACACATATAGTGCTATCGACCTAGCTTCGTGCGACCGTAAAACCTGTGAAATTCGTTTCTCAAAACATCACAGTTATAGCTTCTATTCCAGCGAATAGACCCTTTGCATAAGGCCGCTACTAATAATATGCAGAGACACACTTCTCCTTGCTTTGGCTCTGGACCAAAGTGAGGCGAAAGGTGTATTTTCAGATGATCACAAGTATTATGCAAAGGGTCTATAGAGTCTCAATAAAAGGGTTACGCTGCTACTGACTTGGGACCAAGAAATAAAGAAACATTGTAAAATAATGTGCAATGTGTAAAGTAGCAAACTAAGTTGTGTATATTCTATTTGGTCCAGGTATTTGCATGGAATGTATGCATTCGCTCTAGGGGAAACCAAGCAGTACAGCAAAGGCGAAAAACATGCAATTAAGGTATAGATTTCTCAATGATAATGATAAATTGGCCAGTGAGAATAGATATATACGACAGCCAAATATGAAGTGCGTGCTGCCACGTATTTTGCCATTTTAACGACTTCTGCTCGTACACGTTCCTTATAGTTGTGCACTGCGCAATTTTCTGCGCATAGATAAAAAAAAGCTAAAAAAACCGCAATTCTAAACATTTACTTTAAACTTTGAAGTAGTAAATAATGGCCTTTAGAAAACTCGCCCTAGTTCCCACTCAGAACAGTGTCATTTTAGCTCCATTATGATCATGGTTTTTTTAAAAAAGATATCTCGCAAACGAGCGTGGTAACCCTCATTTTTAACTCGTGGATTGCAAATCCACGCGTTCTAGTGAGGGGTCGAATATGCACATGAATCACTCACTCACTCACTCACTCACTCGCAAATTATTAAATTATGTAACTGCGCATGCTCGACCTGATTGACGGCAGACCGAAAGTAACGTGGGCTCTGGGCCGGTACGATATTGAAGAAAATTTTATTCCGGGACTTCTGTGTTATTCAAATATGCATAGATGCATGGAGCAATTGTTCAGACTTCATGTGAAACGTGCTTTGGAATAACGATGTAAACAATGTCTCTATTTAATCATGATGATGTTTGCTTTTACATGGAAGACCTTGTTCGGATCAATATTTTTTAGGTTTGTGTACAAATTACAAAAGTTTTTAGACCTGAACACGTTCTCGGTAATACAAGTTATTTTAAGATGACTATAAATTAGAGTCACAACTTCTCTCATTAGTGACATCATGCCTGTCGGATGTTAGGCGGAAAAAATACTGTTAGTTAATTGCTTATTGCTTGCTTCATTTAGTATTGTACTACTTTGCTTGGAATAATTTTCATCGCATCTCCGTTGAGCGTTTCGATACTCGGACGTGAAAGCCTTTCTGAATGAGCTTTGTACGTTGCTGTCGTCACTGAAGCAACAAAAATCGTCGCATCTCCACCATTAAAGTCATCCAAGCTTTTAGTTTTTGTACTCTATCAGCACGAGAGTAAATGTTGAAATAAAAAGCAAACGAAAATTAAAATTTTGAGTATCAACTGCCGCCTGAAACTAGTCTATGTAATTCAAGCAATGTTCAAGCTAATATTTTTGTGTTTATATGCGCTCTCACTATTTGACCCCAACTACCATTTACGTGTTATATAACCAACACTTTTATCTGGGAACATGTCACGTCACGTGATGAGCGTCTTAGTGTCCTGGTAAGGAGTTCCTAATTTAAACCGACAACCAACAAATCACAAATATCAACTCCGTTACAATAAATTTGGTGCTAAATTTTAGGCAATTGATCTGAACCCTCGTGACTGTTGGGCAATACATGCACGGGCTCACATCTTTGAGGACACAGGAAGACAGGATGAAGGAATAAAGTTTATGAATGAAACAGTTGAAGATTGGAATGTATGTATTACGCAATCAGTTATATAACTGTTTTATTCCTTTACAACTGGGAAAAAATCTTATTCAATCCCATCCCTTCTGATATTTGTTTGTTTGTTTAAGATCATCAATAAATATGTCTATGAGTTCAATTACAAAGTACGAATGCCATTGTGCGTGGGCATATCCATTTTACAAAATAACAATTTCAACCAACGTTAGATTTAAATTTAAGATTTAAAAATTCGGACACAGCGTTCATCATCAGGGTAAGAGAAAATGCTCAGCTTATTGAATTGTAAACATAACGTGGTTTGAAATTGTTATTTTGCAAAGTGTCTATCATGATTAATCTTTTCACTGAAATTTTGTACCCTGCGTTACAGCCGAAAAAAAACAAACAAAAAAAAAACAAGTTGGCTTCAACGTCAGCTTATGTTTTGATGCTCATCTGAGGATGCGTTTCGTTTACATGGACGATTTTTTCCGGGGTTAAGTTCGTCACTATAGACGATTTTCAGCTCGAGACGAGAAAAGCGTGTTACTTGTTGTCATGGGTAGAAAAGACTTAGGAATAAGTTAAGTAAATCCTGTTCCGGTTTCATTATAAACGTCTCATCTAAAAATCCTGTAAAATTTGTCCCGTAATCAAATTATTGTCTGAAGATGACGTACATCTTGCTCCGTGAGGAACTTATTATATCATTTAGTGAATCAAATCACGTATAACTAGTACTCGTCCCGTACGTGACCAAATCATCATCTGCACCTAAAGCCCGCCGCACACGTTAAGAAACTGTGTGAGGAAACTACCACACGAGGCACTTTTCTCGCCGTGTGCTTGTTCACCTGCTTTGTCGTTGGCCTCGCGTAGCCAAAGACGCAACGTCTGCGGCAAGAAATCCTCTGAGCCGAAGTGCCTCGCGTGGCAGTTTCCTCACGCAGTTTCTTCTAGCGTGCGGCGGGCTTTAAACTCACTCTGTGACATAATCCTAGGACGAAATTCCCGTGAATATGCACTCTCTCTGTCTAGTATAACATGAGATTCTCTTTTTAGATCAACCATAATCTCACCGGTCACAATTGGTGGCATTTGTCATTATACCATGCTGAAAAGGTTTGTTCTTTTTCTTTATCGAAAACATTAGCGTCAAACTGGAAGAAATGATAAAGCCTGAAAGAGAAGATCTACTTTTAAATCTGTAGAAGTTACTGTCAAAGAGAACATCGTGAACACCTGAAATATGCCTGCAATACAAAAATCGATTTTGGAAATATATGGCAAACAATTTTGGTGTGAGGAGCTGTTTATATGGAGGCGAGCCAGCCCGGTAAGCTGGGGTTGACTTCTTTTGTTTACCTTAATTTCCCTGGGGGGCACAGAACAAAAGAAGCCAGACAGCCCCTAAAACTGATCGACCTGTGATTAATAGCACTATCTAGATACACTCCAATAATTCTAAACAAAGGTCTCAATTCGAGGCTATCAGATTAAAAGGTAAAAAAGGTAATTTATTTTACTTCGAGTCCGCGGGGAGTGGTTGCCCAGTCTCCCGAGTCAAAGGCTCATGTATCAAGCGTTCGAAGGTGAGCCCTCTACCCCCTCTATCCATCAGTGCTCCGTTTTAAGGGTATTTAAAGCTAATTAAAGCTACACGGAAAGGAAAGAAGTCGAAACAAGGATGTGAAGTCACTGAGGATCGAACTCGGACCTCTTGCACTGAAGGCTGCGCACTAACCAACTGTGCCATCCTTGCTCCTTAAAAAATAAACAGATTAAAAGTACAAGAAATCATCATCATCATCATCATATTTTCCCTCTTGGTCCATCCTTGGCCTTAGGACACATCTGCTCCGGGAATCGTCCTCTGAGCAGATGATTGAACTTGATTTTGTCCATCATGATCTTTCTAGCTTGCATTGAGTCTATCTGGAGGAGGTCTTCAACTCGCTTCCAGACTCTTGACGTGGTTCTTTTATCAAAAAGGACCTGTTTTTGGAGGGCGTCATTCTCCATGCAACAAACATGGGCTGTGTATTTAAGATGTTGGACATGGCAGTAATCTTGGAGAGAACTAGATTTTGTTATTTCCCGCAGCCGCTCATTTGATATTTTATACGCCCAATTCAGCTGTCCTTCTACCACAGTAGCTGGATCAATACCCTTCATTAAATAGACCATTTCACGGTTCTCGTAACTCAACCTCAGCCTCGACACCGTGTAATATATTCTTTAGAATTTGACTACAGCCCGTGGAATTTTAAAGTGTTTCGATTGTTTGTTGATGTGTGCATTCATTACATTACCTTGGGCTACAGTCAATTTCTAAAGAATATATTACATGCTATCGAGGCTGAGGTTGAGCCAGGACAACCGTGAAATGGTCTATTGGTACGATGAGGGACATTTTTTCTTGCGTAGCCTCCTGATACCATCTTCCTTAAAAAACTGTTCCATACACTCTCAACCTTTTTTAGCTCTGTCGCAGATAGGTGACATGCCTGTATGCCATACAATAAACGGGATCTGACACATGAAGTAAGTAATGTTCAGAAACTTGCCCGATAGCCTCGAGCTGAAACCCTTTTCCAGAATCATTGGAGTGTGTCTTCGATGAGTGCTATTGATGTAGTTTGCATGTAATTGTTTGCAGCGCAATGAGCATTCCAGACATATTTTAAGTATTCACGGTTTTCCTTTGACTGTAAAATGATGATTCAGTTAGGAATTAAAAGCACCGGCCATCTCAGTTGCTGTCGATGCATATATTAAACAACTTTATTAGACAAACAAGAAATAACATAATTGAAATGCAAGATAAATAAGGTAGAATAACAACAAAACAAATTTTAACATAAAACAAATTAAAGCGTTGTCCAAGAGGTGGGTACAGACGGGACACGAAGTCCCAAACGGCATATTAAACGGTCATCACAGGAATCTAGAAGTCTTAATCATTACATCTTCTCATGCTACTACTTATCTTCACAGGGAGACTTTGAAGAAGCTTTATCTGTATTTGATAATGAAATGCTCCCATGGGTATTTCCTAAGAATTTTTATCACGTGTCCAATGCAGCGTCTTTACTCTACAGACTTGAATTGCAAGGTATGTAAGAAACACGGGTAGTAGATCCCATTTCATATAGTGCTTTGAATTTCGGAGAGGGGTGGTTGTATGGACTTTGGTACGTGACATCATTTGCAGGGGGGAATTTTGACCTATAACGTCACTAGATGGGAATATTTAGCTCATTGTCATCGTCCTTTGGCCTCCCGTAGACGTCTAGAAGCAAACTGTCAAATAAATTTACAGTAAAGCCTGTTTCACACTAACGACACAAGCATAAGCGCAAGCATCATATGCAGACTCAGTAGTTACTTGTCATTTATTTAGCAGTGCTTGTCTTTTCACACCAATTTGATGAATTTTATACTTTATAATGTTCTTTAGGGATCAATGTTGGAGAGCGATGGGACCAATTGTTGCACCATTATGGCCAGTTTATAGACCATCACTTATGGGTAGGTAGCATACACACACTGTATAACTTTCACCTACAATTGTCGGCACGATTTTGTCGGGTGCGCGCGCAGTGGATGGTAATGAGATTGGCTCCACCCACAGTCCATGTACAATGTTGCGGTGAAAACACCTACTACTCGGTAATCAGTCCGACATACCTTTTAGCTACCAGCAACATTGTGCAGCGGGAGGGGGTCCAATAATATGGCCACAAAGTGTATAATTGTAAAAAATCGGTAAATTTCACATCGGGCCAACTAATTTTGGTAAGGATCGTGGATATCTATTCCATGGTATCTATCTTAGTATACTGTGGGTCACGATTTCTTTAGAATCGATATGTATGCAGTATATGTAGCCACGTGACTATAGTATTGATTGTATGCGATGTATATGCAGTCACGTGATAATGTAGAAACAAATGGCCTCAAATCTATTTTATACCCGTGAAGCCCTGATGCTAGGCTATCAGGAAGTATACTTCCATAATTTCTTTGATGCCAGTCATATATTTCAGGTATATAAAGCAAAAAAAGCGACAATTTTTTTGCATTCATTGTGAATTTAGACTTTTTGGCTTTTAACTTTCTGTTTCATGGGTTGGGTGCCATCACTCTTTATAACCGTACATTTTTTATTGACAAATTAGTACAGTATTTTTATATTTTTATATCAAATTTTTATAGAATTTATATATATATATAGTTTATATGGCATAATTTTTTAAAATATTTTTTGTTTATATTGTTTTATTTTGTACTCAGGGCTCCTATTGATAGCAGGATAGCCTTTTTTGGTACCTGACAGGACTACCCTGAGTCTTATTGTTGTTTAGTTTAAATAAAGGTGTCTATCTATCTATCAATCATTCTTTTTTTTCCCATTATTCCTAAAGGCTTTCTCTGATGTCCATCTATTAATGTGTAGCCTTGGAGCCAAACGTGAAGACTTGACACTAACATTTCTAGATACGCTTAGAAATTATGCAAGGTAAGATATAGTCTCCTTTTGTTCTACCAATCACACAGGAGATGGATGCCGTAACTTATTAATGTCGTGTTGTCTCTCAAATCTCAAATGGCATGGAAACATGGATTTTTGTGGAAATGATGGAAACACCACCTTTTCATGTGATGATGGTTTAATTAGAGATAAATATTCTCTTATAAATATTTTCTGTTATTCCAGGAATGGAAGTGGAACGAACTGCGAAGTCACTCGTGAGATAGTTGTGCCTCTGTGTGAGGCATTTGACTTAGCAGATAAGGTTGGTAGATGCTTTTTCTATTATACTCCATTTCAATCTCTTGATTATTTTATATTGACTATAAACCATGAAATATGTATTGCATTGACTACGCTTGGGACTCACATAACTATAAGAAAATTTGGCTTTTGCTTTGTTTTGCTTTTGTTTTTCTTTCCTTCTTCTTTCTTTCTTTTTCTTTCTTTCTTTCTTTCTTTCTTTCTTTCTTTCTTTCTTTCTTTCTTTCTTTCTTTCTTTCTTCTTTCTTTCTTTCTTTCTTTCTTTCTTTCTTTCTTTCTTTCTTTCTTTCTTTCTTTCTTTCTTTCTTTCTTAGTTTTTGTAAAGTAGTAGACTTTATTATACATAGTTACAAAAATCCTAAAAAGTCTAGGACTTAAAGGACTTAAATTCCATGCAATTAACGCCGTAGTCTATCACAATACTCGATATTCTATACCTGCACCACTCAACTCACATGAGGGGTAAACCGTAGAGAAGCCCCCTTGGAAGGTAGGAAACAACATTTCAGGCCAATTTGGTCCATGCAATGTATTGTGCGAGCCGGGACTGAATCCGAGACATGAAGTGAAAGTGAACACTGAACGTCACTACGCCACGTTTGCCACTCCATCAAGTGCTATCTTTATTAGCGATGTTTCTTAGTTGAAAAAGCTAAGTTCACTGTAGGAGGCAGTTTTCACATTTCGTAGTTCTCCTGAAGTAACCCCCTCCCTTGAGATGGATTTTCAGTCGTGATAGTCGGTATCCTGATACAAATCGTTCTTCAAGTGTGGACACTCTAACCCACCCTTTCCCCTTCAGGTTGGATCCCTCTTGGTTTGTGTGTTTCTAACTGTGATTCTGTTGGTTTGCTCTTTCTCCCTGTTTAGGGACATTTTGACCAAGCCGTTGAACTTCTTAAACCTATTCGTTACGACCTTTATAAAATTGGAGGAAGCGCTGCTCAGGTAGGCACCTAGACGTTGCGAATCTACCCCATGATGTAAAGGCAAGAGTGGTTTATGTACTATTGAGAAGTACTCGGTTAGGCATTGTACTGAACATTTCTCTCGTGTTCTGATCAATCCCCTCGTGCACGTGTACTTTGCGCTTTCTATCTCTTCAATAATTTAGCTCAACTCTAGGTTTCTATTACATATGAAAGTTTCTTACTTTGTGGATTGCTTTTCTCTAGCATGACGTCTTCAATCTGTTTTTTGTTAACGCGGCCATGATGTCATCACGTAAAGATCATCAAAGACTCGCCAGGTAATCAACCAATCGCCCTGTTTTGGGTCATTCCATCTACCACACCTTCGAGCACACCTTCGAGCACAAACATATATTCACTACTGAGAGCAACTGAAGAAGGACAGGTCATTACTTGTCCGAAACCGGTCTTGCTAAAGTGATACAAGTGTAAAAGAACTCAGACAATTTATAAGTCATACTGAATCTTGTCCTACATGCTTAGATTCATAACAAACTTTTGACTTTACGAGTGTCTGTCAAAAACCTTGTCAGGATCTTTTGAGATCTCTTTAGTGTCTTCACAACAATGAAAGGAAAAACTCTCGCTGATGATTTGAATCCTGAATCAGCAAAATAACGCCTTTCCAGTTTAATAATCAGCTTTTGAAAACGGCGAATGCAGAATGTGTGGCAATGCCATCTTTATTACAAAATAAAACAGTTTATGTCAAGAAATAATAATATCAAGAACAAGATAAATGGGAAGTGAACCCCCTCAGTCTGAACCCTAGATCCGCCCCTGTATAAGGTCGTCATGCAAAAGTTCTTGCGAGGTAAAAACAGCGAAGTGGCTGTTTCCGTAGTTATTTCATAAACTGATAATGAAGCATGAACAAATTAAGAACTACACTTTTACAGGCTTAAGTAAAAACCTTTTAGAAAATCTTGTGACGTTACAGTAAAGCGTCGCGGGATATTTATTGAAACAAGGATTTTTCTTCTCTTATCAAATGACACCTCTCCCAAGTACATCTCCGAAAGTGATATCTCAGAGACGCATGCACCAAATTTTCATATTATATTATTTGATATTTTGTTACGCTTGTTCCACGAAGCTAGTTTTACCTCTGTGTCCGTATCATCCTTGTTGCTTTTCACATTTTTAGATAAGACTACTCCATCACTGGGACGATATTTCAGCACGGGAAGAAATGTGATACAAAATTAAAACGCGATGCGACTGGGACCGAACAGGCTGCGTTTACATGAACGATTTCGTCCCGGTCAGCGTTGTTCACGGAAAGAGTTTTAGCCCGAAAAGATCTTCGTGTCGTCCCGGGTAGATGGCGCGTATAATTCTTATCCTGGCGCGGTATGATTTCAACTCTTAGCGAAATTATCTCAGTCTCCACGAAAATACATTCAATACAAACATCATCATCTGAGGCGCCAGGGTCAATTGAGGATTTACGTAACGGTAACTTTTTATGGAGCAAACTGTTTCTGCCTCACCATACTATTTGGATTTGCAATGCTTTGTAAAATAAAGACCCGAGAGGGGATGTATATGGGTACAGGTTTTTACTTCTGACTCTTCTTGTTGTTGTGTTCCAGGAGACTTCTTGCCGAACGTAAGGCCTCGAAAGAAAACGCACCAATGACAGACCGACTTATCGCAAGGACATTAGCAAGCCACGACGATTAGGACTTGCCTCTTTTACTATATAGTCAATTGAACAAACGTTGTCGGATCTAAAAACATAGAAGCTGAGACCGAAATGGTGCATGGGATGTCAATAATTGCTGCGAGCGAAGCGAGTAGCCTCCTATTCGGAACACAGTGTAATCTGTGGATGTCACTAGACGAACATGCGATACATACGATCAGCGGTTCAAGTCCATAGCGTATCGAGTCGATTCAAGGATGTCACTAGACGAACACGCCATACATTCGATCAGCGGTACAAAATTTTTGCATGTGAGATATAAAGGCAAACGCTAATAGCTCTTGACAGACAAATTAAAGGTCTTTACTACTGCGGCTTGTTGAACTACAGGCAACCAGTGTACGGTTCGAGGTGCGTCTTAAAAAGTTAAAAAGTTTATTAACATGTAAATCGCTCTTACTCTAGCGGCAGCTAATCTAAATGTCCTTTTTAAGCCGATTTTGGGCTCCCTTTTACATGGGCACGAGTGAACGCACGAGTGCATCTAGTTCAATATTGAAGGTCAACTAGCAGTGTTTGTCACAGGAGATAGACAAGAAACATTTCATATATCAGAGAAAGCGGTGTACTTTCGTGAGTTTTAGGGGAACAGTTCTGCTAACGTGGATACACCAGCTGTTTTCTGCTCGCAGCACTTCACTTTCTATTAGAAATAGCTAGTTATATTCTGATTTATTCATTTAAGCTGCAACAGATAAAAAATCGAAGCCAAACGGCCCGCCAACCCAGGTCATGAACACGCTTTTGGCATTTTGTATCGAAGGCAAAGCGTAAATGAATAAATCAGAATATCATTATTGACATCTAAAGAACCATTTTGGTCTCAGCTTCCATGTTCTATGTTTTTAGACCCGACAACGTTTCTTCAATTCACCATTCTGAAATTAGAGTTCCAGTTGAATTATGGGAATTATTGCTCCAAATGAAGAAGAAGTCTTTTTGGAGTCCCCAAAAACCGTCCCGTAACTCAGTCAACTGGAACCCTAAATTCGGAACGGCGAATTGACTATTGCTGGGGTGCATGCATCCATACCATTGGGAATCCAAAGACAATGAAGCGGTAGCCATGTTGGATAACCAAACAATAAACGCTAATGAGAAATCTTTTGTTGAAGGTCAACCAAAATGGCTACCGTGACGTCACATGCACCCCAGCAATATACATTGCTATGCACATGAACAGTTAAGCCTACAAAGTTAATTCCATGATGTCTAATTAATGTCTAATTCCATGATGCCTAATTAATGTCTAATTCCATGATGTCTAATTAATGTCTAATTCCATGATGTCTAATTAATGTCTTATTCCATGATGCCTAATTAATGTCTTATTCCATGATGTCTAATTAATGTCTAATTCCATGATGTCTAATTAATGTCTAATTCCATGTCTAATTAATGTCTTATTCCATGATGCCTAATTAATGTCTTATTCCATGATGTCTAATTAATGTCTAATTCCATGATGCCTAATTAATGTCTAATTCTATGATGTCTAATTAATGTCTAATTCCATGATGCCTTATTAATATCTAATTCCATGACGGATGTCTAATTAATGTCTTATTCCATGATGTCTAATTAATGTCTTATTCCATGATGCCTAATTAATGTCTTATTCCATGATGTCTAATTAATGTCTAATTCCATGATGCCTAATTAATGTCTAATTCTATGATGTCTAATTAATATCTAATTCCATGATGCCTTATTAATATCTAATTCCATGACGGATGTCTAATTAATGTCTAATTCCATGATGTCTAATTAATGTCTTATTCCATGATGCCTAATTAATGTCTTATTCCATGATGCCTAATTAATGTCTTATTCCATGATGTCTAATTAATGTCTAATTCCATGATGTCTAATTAATGTCTAATTCCATGATGTCTAATTAATGTCTTATTCCATGATGCCTAATTAATGTCTTATTCCATGATGTCTAATTAATGTCTAATTCCATGATGCCTAATTAATGTCTAATTCTATGATGTCTAATTAATGTCTAATTCCATGATGCCTTATTAATATCTAATTCCATGACGGATGTCTAATTAATGTCTTATTCCATGATGTCTAATTAATGTCTTATTCCATGATGCCTAATTAATGTCTTATTCCATGATGTCTAATTAATGTCTAATTCCATGATGCCTAATTAATGTCTAATTCTATGATGTCTAATTAATATCTAATTCCATGATGCCTTATTAATATCTAATTCCATGACGGATGTCTAATTAATGTCTAATTCCATGATGTCTAATTAATGTCTTATTCCATGATGCCTAATTAATGTCTTATTCCATGATGTCTAATTAATGTCTAATTCCATGATGTCTAATTAATGTCTAATTCAATGATGTCTAATTAATGTCTAATTCCATGATGTCTAATTAATGTCTTATTCCATGATGCCTAATTAATGTCTAATTCCATGATGTCTAATTAATGTCTAATTCCATGATGTCTAATTAATATCTAATTCCATGATGTCTAATTAATGTCTAATTCCATGATGTCTAATTAATGTCTAATTCCATGATGTCTAATTAATGTCTTATTCCATGATGCCTAATTAATGTCTTATTCCATGATGCCTAATTAATGTCTTATTCCATGATGTCTAATTAATGTCTTATTCCATGATGTCTAATTAATGTCTTATTCCATGATGTCTAATTAATGTCTAATTCCATGATGTCTAATTAATGTCTAATTCAATGATGTCTAATTAATATCTAATTCCATGATATCTAATTAATGTCTAATTCCATGATGTCTAATTAATGTCTAATTCCATGATGTCTAATTAATGTCTAATTCCATGATGTCTAATTAATGTCTTATTCCATGATGTCTAATTAATATCTAATTCCATGATGTCTAATTAATGTCTAATTCCATGATGTCTAATTAATGTCTAATTCCATGATGTCTAATTAATATCTAATTCCATGATGTCTAATTAATGTCTAATTCCATGATGTCTAATTAATGTCTAATTCCATGATGTCTAATTAATATCTAATTCCATGATGTCTAATTAATGTCTTATTCCATGATGTCTAATTAATGTCTAATTCCATGATGTCTAATTAATGTCTAATTCCATGATGCCTTATTAATATCTAATTCCATGATGTCTAATTAATGTCTAATTCCATGATGCCTAATTAATATCTAATTCCATGATGCCTTATTAATATCTAATTCCATGATGCCTAATTAATATCTAATTCCATGATGTCTAATTAATGTCTAATTCCATGATGCCTTATTAATATCTAATTCCATGATGTCTAATTAATGTCTAATTCCATGATGTCTAATTAATGTCTAATTCCATGATGTCTAATTAATATCTAATTCCATGATGCCTTATTAATATCTAATTCCATGATGCCTAATTAATATCTAATTCCATGATGTCTAATTAATGTCTAATTCCATGATGCCTAATTAATATCTAATTCCATGATGTCTAATTAATATCTAATTCCATGATGTCTAATTAATGTCTTATTCCATGATGTCTAATTAATGTCTAATTCCATGATGTCTAATTAATGTCTAATTCCATGATGCCTTATTAATATCTAATTCCATGATGTCTAATTAATGTCTAATTCCATGATGCCTAATTAATATCTAATTCCATGATGCCTTATTAATATCTAATTCCATGATGCCTAATTAATATCTAATTCCATGATGTCTAATTAATGTCTAATTCCATGATGCCTTATTAATATCTAATTCCATGATGTCTAATTAATGTCTAATTCCATGATGTCTAATTAATGTCTAATTCCATGATGTCTAATTAATATCTAATTCCATGATGCCTTATTAATATCTAATTCCATGATGCCTAATTAATATCTAATTCCATGATGTCTAATTAATGTCTAATTCCATGATGCCTAATTAATATCTAATTCCATGATGTCTAATTAATATCTAATTCCATGATGTCTAATTAATGTCTTATTCCATGATGTCTAATTAATGTCTAATTCCATGATGTCTAATTAATGTCTAATTCCATGATGCCTTATTAATATCTAATTCCATGACGGATGTCTAATTAATGTCTTATTCCATGATGTCTAATTAATGTCTTATTCCATGATGCCTAATTAATGTCTTATTCCATGATGTCTAATTAATGTCTAATTCCATGATGCCTAATTAATGTCTAATTCTATGATGTCTAATTAATATCTAATTCCATGATGCCTTATTAATATCTAATTCCATGATGTCTAATTAATGTCTAATTCCATGATGCCTAATTAATGTCTTATTCCATGATGTCTAATTAATGTCTTATTCCATGATGTCTAATTAATGTCTTATTCCATGATGTCTAATTAATGTCTAATTCCATGATGTCTAATTAATGTCTTATTCCATGATGCCTAATTAATGTCTTATTCCATGATGTCTAATTAATGTCTAATTCCATGATGTCTAATTAATGTCTAATTCCATGATGTCTAATTTATGTCTAATTCCATGATGTCTAATTAATGTCTAATTCCATGATGTCTAATTAATGTCTAATTCCATGATGTCTAATTAATATCTAATTCCATGATGTCTAATTAATGTCTAATTCCATGATGTCTAATTAATGTCTAATTCCATGATGTCTAATTAATGTCTTATTCCATGATGCCTAATTAATGTCTTATTCCATGATGCCTAATTAATGTCTTATTCCATGATGTCTAATTAATGTCTAATTCCATGATGTCTAATTAATGTCTTATTCCATGATGTCTAATTAATGTCTAATTCCATGATGTCTAATTAATGTCTAATTCAATGATGTCTAATTAATATCTAATTCCATGATATCTAATTAATGTCTAATTCCATGATGTCTAATTAATGTCTAATTCCATGATGTCTAATTAATGTCTAATTCCATGATGTCTAATTAATGTCTTATTCCATGATGTCTAATTAATATCTAATTCCATGATGTCTAATTAATGTCTAATTCCATGATGTCTAATTACTCGCGCCAGGCCGCAGGCCGCGCGAGTCTAGGTTCCCAACAGGTTTCGTCGTCGTAGTTCATGTCACACTAGAGAACCTACACATGGGTTTCCTGTGTTTAGACAATGTTTCCTGTCGCCTTGCGAAATGGCCATTCTTGCGCAATACTGTACACGCGCAATGCATTACTGGGTGCTTCAACCATGCTTCAAGTGACCAAGCTCCGCCATTAGACATGAGATTTCGAAGTAAGTTTTTAGCCTTTTTCTCCGTGATTATTGTTGTTCTTTTCATATGTCAGATAGAATTACCGTTTACAAATCTAGAGGAGATGTCTTGTTGAATATTTTGCTGATTCATAGAAGATTTTAAAGCTTCATCGATCGTACTTGAAATAAGACGGCGGGGACTTCAAATCGGTCTTCTCAAAACCTAACCAAAGCATTCTAGAATCTATCAGGAACCACACACAGTTCCATTAGACGTAGTACTTTTATTGTCAATAATGAATTTAAGAAATATACATGGAAATAAAGCTTTTGTTTTTTTTCAAAGTCTTGTTTTGAACAGTGATATTTTCATGTGCGTGATCGAGAAAGAATACCAGTCTCGAGAAATACACGCATCATAAATAAATCCAGGAAAACTACAAGTCATCTGTTAAAAATAATTGAATTATCACAGAGCAGTGAATCATTCCAATTTTATTCTGTCAAGTGATATAGAAACAAATCATGGTCCTATTGATCCCTTTAAGACTATCTAAGCACCTTATAGTCAAAACAAAGTGGTGTTGTTTGGGTTCAATGTACTTGTAGGTACCAAGTGCATGTGTACTGAGCCATGTCCCTTACATCACTAATATTTGCCCACAGAAATAATGGTATTTCATCATCAATAACTTAGTTCAAATAATGAACATTGGTAATGAACTGTATGGTAGTTTATCTAGACCATCCTGACAAACATTTTTAATGTTATAAACAAGAACCTGAAATAATTTCCATATTTACTACAGGTACAGTCCAAGCTACAATGGTATATTCGGTATATTCATGACTGTTGTACACTTGTCTAGAAATTTTTGATTACTGTACATCATTGGTGAATATAATGCAGTCTTTAATCACACAAAATTATATCTAATTCATAATAACAATTAGTTGTAGTACTGTGGCCATGTACTGTACCTCAGATGGTAAAAACTATTTGATTCACAGGGTAACTGGGCTACCTGTGGCTATTGGCATTGGGTGATACAGATATCAATGTGCATCTAATTATAGGCTGTTCAGCAGAAGTATTAAGTGAACTGTGGAATTTTGTTCCATGTTCTACAAATGAGCTTAAAGTCTCTGAATTCCAATACCAGGTAGATTTTATCAGAGAAAACCAAAGAGCATACAAAGATATACCACAACAGCATTATAATAAAGTCAGGTTCCTTGAGGGTGAGGCATAGCAATCAGATTGCATTTCTAGCATGTGAAGCAAAATAGTTTTTACCCTCTGAGGTACAGTACATGGCTACAGTACTACAACCAATTGTTATTATGAATGAGATATAATTTTGTGTGATTAAAGACTGCATTGTATTCACCAATTTGTACAGTAATCAAAAGTTTCTAGTGTACAGTTTATAGTCATGAATATACCACTGTAGCTTGGACTGTAGTCAAGTATATAGGTAGTACTGCATATGGAAAATATTTCAGGTACTTTTTGACGGGACAGTCTAGATGAACTACCACACTGCAGAGTACCTGCATTCAACCCAAACAATAGCACATTGTCTTGACTATAAGGTGCTTGGATAGTCTTATATCACTTGAGAGAATAAAATTGGAATGATTCACTCTGTGATTCAAATTCAGTTTAAGTAGAATGCTTCGCATCCACGAGTTAAAAACCTCACTATCACCCTCTGTCAATCCCCCCAGACTATCCACTTTCTATCATACTTGCTCAAAGCCCGCACATCTTAGACTGCGAGCAGTCCCACTTTTCCCTCCTGAATCACAAATAAAAAAAATGAGTGTTGCAGGATTCCTGTACCGGAAGTATTTCGTTCGGGTCTTTTGCACTCCCAAGACCCCAACGAAATACTTCCGGTACAGGAATCCCGCAACGCTCGTTTCTTTTTATTTCTGATTCAGGAGGGAAATGTGGGACTGCTCGCAAACTAGCACATCTTTTAGGCGCGAGTAAGCTCTGCTGCGCAGTGTCTAGTTAATGTCTAATTCCATGATGTCTAATTAATATCTAATTCCATGATGTCTAATTAATGTCTAATTCCATGATGTCTAATTAATGTCTAATTCCATGATGTCTAATTAATATCTAATTCCATGATGTCTAATTAATGTCTTATTCCATGATGTCTAATTAATATCTAATTCCATGATGTCTAATTAATATCTAATTCCATGATGCCTTATTAATATCTAATTCCATGATGTCTAATTAATGTCTAATTCAATGATGTCTAATTAATGTCTAATTCCATGATGTCTAATTAATATCTAATTCCATGATGTCTAATTAATGTCTTATTCCATGATGTCTAATTAATGTCTAATTCCATGATGTCTAATTAATGTCTAATTCCATGATGCCTTATTAATATCTAATTCCATGATGTCTAATTAATGTCTAATTCCATGATGCCTAATTAATATCTAATTCCATGATGCCTTATTAATATCTAATTCCATGATGCCTAATTAATATCTAATTCCATGATGTCTAATTAATGTCTAATTCCATGATGCCTTATTAATATCTAATTCCATGATGTCTAATTAATGTCTAATTCCATGATGTCTAATTAATGTCTAATTCCATGATGTCTAATTAATATCTAATTCCATGATGCCTTATTAATATCTAATTCCATGATGCCTAATTAATATCTAATTCCATGATGTCTAATTAATGTCTAATTCCATGATGCCTAATTAATATCTAATTCCATGATGTCTAATTAATATCTAATTCCATGATGTCTAATTAATGTCTTATTCCATGATGTCTAATTAATGTCTAATTCCATGATGTCTAATTAATGTCTAATTCCATGATGCCTTATTAATATCTAATTCCATGATGTCTAATTAATGTCTAATTCCATGATGCCTAATTAATATCTAATTCCATGATGCCTTATTAATATCTAATTCCATGATGCCTAATTAATATCTAATTCCATGATGCCTAATTAATATCTAATTCCATGACGGATCTCTCATTAAATGTTCTCATCGACATGATTATAGTTTTGATCAAAATAATAAAAAAAACTAAATATTTTTACAGCTTTGCTAATATATCTGTTAAAATAATTACTTCAAACTGTCATTTTCAGCAATACTACTGATAAGACACTCTCCAATTAATACATGATTATACGTGGTTGGTTCGACAAGGAACAAAACCATTCATTTACAATTAAGGACGTTCGCGAAATTAAGCTCGAAAGCGCCCCGTGTAGCCAATTAAAACAAGTGTCGCTACGCTCTACGTAATGCTCAGTCGTTTGATGTGTCCAGATTTTCCGGGCTCCCTGTAAATAGCGTTACGAGTTACAAAGTTACGAAGTTACGAAGTTACGAAGTTACGAAGTTACGAAGTTACAAAGTTACAGACACCTCAATAACACCTCGCGGTCACAAACAAGGCAAATGTCTGTCATCATCATGTACGGCATGTCACGATATTGATCCCGTGAGAGAGAGAGAGAGAGAGGGGGGGGGGGGGGGGGGGGGTTACTCGTATTAATTGTTGTTCAGTTCAAGAAAGAAAATCCGAATCCCACCCGTCACGAATATTTTCATTCAGAAAACTTGATGACCTAGGTGCCAGAGGATCATGCATAAACAACAAATGCCAATATGTCAAGTGGCCTTCATTAGCCGCCGTAGGCCTTCCAGGCAGCCCAGAAAGTATTTGTAAATATAATAATAATTAAAAAAAACTAGCCTGCGGTGCCTCATTTACTCAGAAGACTCAGAAGCGTTTTGGCTAACGATCGTACGAGAAATTCGGAATTCTGCTTGTACATGTGACAGTATGGGAACATTTCGTGATCATGTTTAAAAAAAATATATTTTGACGTGCAAACTACAAACTTTATTGAAAAAACTAAGAAAATTTACAAGAGATCTATAAAAACTATTTATGTATAAATATCTGAATAACCAATTTATATGCAATTGATATAGATTATAAAATTTGTAACAACTAGAGTGGACCTATATTCAGTACCTTCAGGCCATATATCTAAGCAATAAATTCTAATATAGACACGTCACTCTATAATTCCAAAAAAATTAATAACTCCTAATATATGAATAAAAATAAATAAAAATAGAAGACTTTACTCTAAATGTTAATGCTGCTGAAATTTATTAGAATTCTTCAATATTTTTAGTATATATATATTTTTTTCCATTTTGTAAAAAATATATATATACTAAAAATATTGAAGAATTCTAATAAATTTCAGCAGCATTAACATTTAGAGTAAAGTCTTCTATGGAGTCACTGTTATTATTATGAAAAGGCACTCTTGAGCCTCTAACGCTTGTATGGACAGATCTTAATATTTCAAAGGACAAACGAGTTCTTAACCACGTAATCACCACGGCATATGACTCCCCATTCTTTCTTGAGTGTATCTCGGCTAGGGTTTTCAAAAAGATTTGCCATTCGACACCCATTTATTCGCCGTTTGTACCAAAGACCAAAGGGGTGAGCTACCCCATTTCGACATCCAGTACTCGCTGTTGTTTCTTCTCATTCTCTTGTTCTTTGAAGATCGTAGACTTTGACTTATTCTGGTTACACTTGTAATTAACATCCGTCACTCTGGCATCAAAAAATGCTGTAACTCCTCATGTCCAGAACCCTCCAGCCTTAATATCTAGTCTCGCCTCAGAGCTTGTCACTGCTGTTCGTAGATCAAATCTTTCATTATCCAGTGGTTGAAGGTGTGGCTCCGCCTCTACGTTTTTGCAAACTTTACTGACTGTTGAGGTTAATAGATCGCGAATACCATCGTGCCTCTGGGCTACAAAGCCCCCCTTTTTGCAAGAAAGGGCGTGGTTGACCGTGAAGTTGTCTCCGCATGCACAACGGCTTGGTAAATCAGGCAAAGGCAGGTTGTAGCGTAGACTCCCATTCGTTTTACGACATTATTTGCGGTGTCCAGGACGGTCGACTATGGATTCAGACTCGGACTTTTCTCTAAACTGAACATTTGATTGTTAAACTTAAAACAGATAAAGGAGGTAAATTTACCAAGTCCATTGCATATAATTTTTATTTAATTTCTAAATTCTTAGTATCCTCGATACGCACAAAATAGGCAGAGAAACTTCTACTTTACTACTCGAAGAGTAATCTATTGATATTGACATTAAGAAAATGATATATTTGATAATTGTTACTGTAGCATTTAAATTCCAGTGTGTAATAATTTCGATGTTAAAAAAGCTCCGATTTCAACCAAGTTAGTATCATTATAAAATTCGGTCCATTTGTAGTAGGTGTGCGTAAAAAGTTTGGTCAACTTAATTCTGTAACGCGATTAATAGCCGCTTCAATTCGACTACCCGCGCACTTGCGAAACTGGGTCGAGCCACCTTAAAGAGTGACAAATCCGCCACAATTCGAATTAAAACAAAAACGGAAATTGACATTTTTTGAGTGTTTAAAAAGTTTACATGCATGTACTAAACAACAATCAAAACGAGCAAAAACCCTCTGTCCCTCCCACTGGATCAATATCGTGACATGCCGTACATGACGATGACAGACATTTGCCTTGTTTGTGACCGCGAGGTGTTATTGAGGTGTCTGTAACTGTTTGTAACTTCGTAACTTCGTAACTCTGTAACTTTGTAACTCGTAACGCTATTTCCAGGGAGCCCTTCAAAAGTTACTTATTCAATGGGTATCCTGTGGTATTAATTAGAAAAGAATTGAAGAGAGAGGTGTGGGGCAAATTTTATCGTTGATATCATAGTTTTCTTGAATTTGTTGCTGTTGTTGATGTTCATTATTTTTTCGCTTTGTAGTCAACAAGAACGATAATTTGGTGAACTATAAGAGCAGGCAACATTTCTTACCAACGTGTAAAAAATGGTGCAATGATTCCACTTACCTGACGAGCAGCGGTGGATCCTACTCCTTGTGCTGTATTTCTGAAATAAAAACAACAACAACAACAACCATAAGAATACCTAAGACTGACAAACAAGAACATCTTTACTAATGCATTTAAGCTTAAGCTAATTTCAAAACTTGCTAACTTAATACACGGGCATTAAGATAATAAAACGGCGATATTGTGTTATTAAAGTGCAATTATAGTGAAAAATGTTTGTGTATCTATACAATTTATCTTTTAAAAAAGATTCCAAATATAAGACGTCTAGAATTTAAATTGTCGATTTTACAAGCCATTAAAGCTCCAACAATAATGACGTCATTTTGTTGCCAAATATCAATAAATTTTGACAGATTAAAAAAAAAAGTGTTTGGAATGCAAGCTAAAGTAAAAAGTAAAGTAAAGCGAACATATTTAACGTCGATAACTCGTAACAGTAGTTCAACTGACAAACCTGAGGTCGACGGTGCGCTCATTTTACTCCCCTCTCTCCATCAGTGCTCCGTTTTAAGGGTATTGAAAGCTAATTAAAGCTACACAGATTGGAAAGAAGTCGAAACAAGGATGTGAGGTCTGGCTTGGGATCAAACTCGGGACCTCTCGCACCGAAGACCGCGCACTAACCAACTGTGCCATCCTTGCTCCTTTAGCTGCATAATTAATTCAAAATTTGATGCTTTGGGTGCCAAAATAGGGGTTACTCTCTATGATGCCTGCACATTGATGCTCGTCCGAAAGAGGTAACCATTACACGCTGGGATATCACAAATGATGTCTTTTTCAGCCAAAGTGTTACTTTTTTTCCTTCGGCGACATAAAAGGTTTCTTATTTCTTGAAACGGCATTTAGCCGTGACATGAATGCATCCTCCGCCATATTGCCAATTTAATCTACTTATAGAGGAAAGTGTCAAGTGTCATGGACAGACACTAGAGGCAGACGCCTTGGGCGCAATCCTATTTCCTGACTCATTTAAAAAATATACAAGAAAGGTAACTTTTCTCTCTGGCATATAGAGAGATAAGCGTTTCCATTTCTGGTGGATCCTACCCATCCCCTCCCAATGTAAGAATTGATTGAGTATTTCCCCCGGAGTTGGTTAGGGTGAGTGGAGGGGGTAACACTAAACTGTTAACAATTATCGTATATAATAGCTGTAATAACACCAAGTTTTAAGACAACAGGGTGTAGTGCTGAACTGCTCTCCACTCCAACTCCAACTCCAAAATGCTCTTCAAAGTTTGACTGTTGTTGTTGTTATTGTTTGTTGGTTTTTATGCTTTCCTTTAACAACATCTCACCTTAAAACCGTTAGAAATAGCTCTAAAGTGATGAGATATACACTCTGGTCCATTCTATATTTGTCATCACCAGCCTTACCACAGTGAAGCACGTGACTGCTATCTCATACTCTGAAAATTGCATTCGAATAGATATGTATAAACTAATTCTTGCTCGTATCGTCCACTCTTTAAAAGGTTTTGAGAGCTTCATAACATTTTATGTTTTACTGTTTTCAGGCTTGGTTGTCGCCTGACTCACGCCTCTTTTATGACTGCTACTGGCGTTCTTTTGCTGTTGTGGTCATCCCTAACGGTATTCCCTTTCATGTTCGTGCATTTAGATTCAACTTATCTTCATCGTGCAGAATGGCGCAACATCACATTCGGATATTCATCCTTAGACTTGTCACGGCTTGCTTATTTTTTACACTAAACGTTTGTACTAATAAGTACTTATTATTTTTTCATGGATAATATTGTATGCACTCTACAAATACTGAACATCAGGGAAATAAAAGTAAGTACCTTATAAATTTCATCTCTCTATTAAAACTTTGTTTGGTTCGCAGTTTTTCTGAATAGATGCTGCTTGTTGATTGGTCACAATGTAAACACGTTTCTATTTTAAACATGATAATATAAGCTAACAAATTTCTGCAATTTGATTGGCTGAGAGGAGTGGTATTTCAGCTTAGTTTTGAAATACCAACACGTGAAAATATGTTTCATGGAACTGCTTTCTTTCTTTAACAACAACAACAACAACAACAACAACAACAAAACGGCTAAAGGAAACACGGCAAGTAACATACGAAGACTATAAGTAGCCTGCTGTACGTCGCTAGCAATACTAATTTCTCTTTCAGAGCTGACTTACTGACAAGCGAGATACTGAGTCTGTATGTGTTGCAATCTTGCAATCTTACTACGACAAGTCTTACGTGTTCATAGAATACCAGACATAGGAGTGCAGAGTCCTGACAAAGTAGGAAAAATCAAGGAAATGGCGTAGAGATTACCAGGAAGTTTTGTAGTATTTATCATCAGACCAAAATTGATTAATCACTGAAACGGTGAACCTGTAAAATTAAAGTACTGGATTAAGATATTTAATCATTACTCGATATTCACTAATGATTTGTAAAATCTAGAGCAGAAGTATGCTATTCTGGTAATCAACGTAAATACGGTTAAAAGTATTTGTACTCTTCACAAGTTTCCATTGCGGAAATTCGCCTTGGGCTTTTAAAACTGATTTGCAACGTTATTGATTCCATATTGGTTGGATCCAGGAAAAGATTCCTCATCAGCATCTGTTGGTTGAGCCGTGGTAGTCCCTTAAGCAGATTCTCCACTTATCGCAGAAATCACTCGCAGCGATCATTTTTACTCGCAGCGAAATTTTGAACAATAGATTTTATTCCCAACGGGTACTCGTTAGCTCGCTGCGAGTGCTTTCGGCCAGAACTGGAGGATAGCCTCCTTACCCCCCTCTCCAGTTCGTTATCTTACCATCCAAAACTCATGATAATATAGTCCAACAACGTGACGTTCGAGTTCGTTAGAGGTTTTCAGTCGAGGTCCGTTCAAGTTGAACATTGTGGATGTCGGTCCTACAACATTAAATGGAACTGAGCAGCTCTGAATGACATGGCTTATCTTTTTTACCCCGTATTTCATGATGATTCAGTTGCGGGCACTTGTTAGTTTTCTTTTAATGACAAACCAGCGTGGAAACTCGGGGTAAACGCTAAATAACAAAAGTATTTAGATCACTCTCAGTAAAATAATGTTTTAAATTGATCGTTACTTTACCTTACTGCGAGATAAAAGAAAGCAAAACAAAAGTCGGAGTAAATTTAACATCGGCAAGAAGTAAACAGCTACTATTCTCAATGGGGGACATGTCCAATATCGTAATGCACTGACACAACTCCACACTGCACGAAACAATTAAACAAGTTTAAACTCATGCGTCTTCAGTGCCTATAGAGTAAACGATATCAATTTCCGTCATAAACGTAGCTCTTAGTCAAGCCCCACATGTAGGATTTCACCGCAGTGCACACGATATTCACTGCGCTCTATCTGTGTAACCAAACCAAACCAACTTTAATGATTTTGACCATTTAAAAAAAGCCTTTACTACTAAATATGAATAAGTTTTCTGACCTTAAAATGGCAGGTTTCCTGAATCAAATTGTGTTCACTACTAAATATGACCATGAAATGTTTTTCTAAATCAAATTCACTCACTATGTATAAAAACAAAACCATTTGAACGTTTTGGCTTCTCTTCATCGCATCTCGTTCGCTCTGTCTCCTCAGTCCCCTCACAAGAGCCGATACACAAGCTATGGAGTTAGTGAAATGAGCGGTCCCTGACCACCAGATATAATTTAGCAGCGATCGGGATTCACGTCAATTTCCCAGTCCAATCTGAGTCTAGTCCATTTCGAGTCCAGATTAAGTCCCTTTGAATCCATTTTGAGTCCAGCCTCAGTCCAGTCCAGTCCAATCCAGTGAGTCCACATTGTACAACTTATCGTGCTCTAGTTGTGAAATATGATCAGTTTCTCTCGTGGCCAGTAGCCAGCAAAATCATAGACGTTTTAGTACTGTGCAGTCTTCACTTGCAAAAGAGTCTGTAGGTAAGTACATGTAGGTAATTGAAATTGCTCCCATAAATTTGATGTTATCTAGTATTTTGACTCTAGCTCGATCTACCCAGTGAGAAAGCAAGAAAGAATTATAACTATGTTTAACTTATATTCTGACTTCTGCGACTACTCCGCTTCTGTAACCAATTCGATACACTACTTATTTTACAAAACGTCTCCCCGCTTGTGATACCCAATCGTACCGAATATAGTAGGGCTTTTTTTTTTTTTTGCTGACCATGTTGGCAGTTCAGGACTGTTTGAGGATTTACAGCATCAGGTCTCTATTTAATGCCAATGTCAAATGGAAAAAAAACTGTAGTGTCCTTTTGATCATTTGTGATCTGCCATTGTGATAGCAGTTAATACTAGCCGTTTCTAACAGAAAGTGCAATGCTGCAAGCCTAAAAACATGCAATCAAATGTATCCTATTGCCTTCGATGAATGCATGATCTACACCAGGAAAACAACTCCAATTGTCGAGAGGGCAACGGGGAAAGACTAATTGCAGAATAACAGCGCTGAAAAACTCCTAAAAAAGGACTCTCGGTCTAGTGGTCGTTCGCCGAGCTTGTGTGGAGCGGCTCAGTAACTTTTTCGTGAAGAAATCTTTTAAAACCCCAGGGAATCTGTTAAAAAAAGTTGCCGAATCGAACAACAATTGTGTTACTTCCAGAGCCTTACGTGACGAGACAACTAAACTATTATTGCATAAGTTCTTTTACTTGTTCTTTTACCTTCTCTGGGTAATTTTAACTTGCTATTACATTTCTACTGGTTGCTATATAAAGCAAACAAGTCTAGATCAACAGCACATGTCTCTTTTTTCAGCGCATTTAATTTTTCACACACACGTGCCACGTCAGAGCCTGTGCGAACTCTTCGAAGTGATCGCGCGCGAGGATGTAGAAGAACTCGAGATGGCAGACAACTGACAAAATTGCTTTCAAAAAGAGGCTCTTTGAGCAGAAAAAGATGTAAATTCGAGCTTGTGGTGTATTTAGGATAAATATTACTAAATAGAGTTATTCCGTGTTAGACGCTTTTGATACCGTTGAGATGCAATATGTTATATGTGCAATATGTTATCCTTGCGCATGCAAGTACGAATACTGGCTCAAAAGCTTCTAAATGATCACTGCAGACAGATAAAACTCTGTTGGTTCGGTATCGGGCAGCCTCGTCGCCAGGATATATGGACAGGTGTATTAAGAATAAATGTACTAAATAACCCAACACACGAGGTTCAACTCAGGAAAGGAATTTTACTGAAAAACCACGTGACTATACTTATTAACATAAATTTTACATAAACGCATATATGACGTTCACATTACAGGTATCCAACCAGGACACCCACCCATCTATATTATCAAAACCCATGCTTTTACCACTAATCACAACTACCACCCGGCTTCGTGCTACGAAAAGCTTGTTAACCAAAAATAATCCGTACGGCACGGAAGACTTTAATAACTTGTTTATTGAAAATATTGATTGATTGATTGATTGATTGATTGATTGATTGATTGATAAATGGATGGATAAATGGATGGATGGATGGATGGATGGATGGATAGACTGATGGATTGATCGTTTATTTCTGCCCATGACTTAATATATCTAGCTAGCTACAGCATAACGAACACGATGGAGAAAGAAGGCAAAGGCAGAAAGTATGCCGAATACGACGATATCTACAACCACGTCAAGTCGTTTGGTACCTATCAGAAGAAAGTTGCTTATGGAACCTGTGTTATGCTGATTGGCCAAGCCATCCAATTCGCACATCTGGTCTTTGTGACTGGAAGCCCAAAATTTAAGTGTTCAACTCCCAATGTAACGTGTGGTGGTATCAATAAATGTTGTACAAACTGTACTTCGTACGAATTTGATACCATGTATACTACCGTCGTATCTGAGGTCAGTCTTAATACCCATTTATTCGTTTGGCATTCTTATTATTAATATTCAAACTTCGTGCACATTCCAAAATACTGGAAGCTAAAGCTTTTTCAAATTTGCTAATTTTACAGGCAAATGTATTAGCCACTTTCATACCGTGAAGACGGGGTACGAGACCCCTAAACTTTGATGATAGCAACACTAAACCTATGTAGTCAGAAAGAGCAAATCGAGCTGTATATAATCCCGAGGTTTGATGTTAATCGGATATACATTGAAAGAGATACAGCAGTTCAAACATGCTAGATTTTACAAAGAAACGTATGGTTGTAGTACAAATGTCCCTACAGCCATACATTTCTTTGTAAATTCTAGTATTTTAGCACGGCTGTTAGTCGTTCAATATTAAACCGATTAACACCAAACTTCGGGATTTTATATAGCTCGATGTGCTCTTTCTGACTATATGATTTTTGCGTTTAATACCATCGTCAAAATTTGAGGGACTCGTGCCCAGTCTTTGCGGTATGAAAGTGGCTAATGTCTGGAGATATAGCATAACTCCTATATATAGCCATACATTTTCTGTACAATTTCACAATTTGAAAAGTTCATTTCTCTGCGGATTTTCATTGGAACTTTTTAAGTTTTTGCATAGTTACTAAGTGAAGCATACTCTTTAGTATTTTAGGTAACAGTTGGGTCTATGTTGACAAAATATTTCCAAATGAACGTAACTGAAGCACTAAAGATGCAATACACTTGATGTATACGAAAATACGTTAATGAGGGGGACCTTGGGGTTTGCGGTATTGCGGTATTGACCATTTTTTAATGCGGTATTGCGGTAAAATGATCAAAATCTTGCGGCAATGCGATATCATTTTAGCCCAGCGGTATGCGGGATTTTGTAGTCGTTGTAGTTTTAGTTACATTGGCTTGACCTTTTTGTCATCTCAAGCTAAGGAATTGGATATCATATGTCATATTTCAATTAAGAACCAATCATAAACGAAGATTATCTTAAATGTAACTCGAGCGACCTGTAAAGTCACGTAAACAGCGCAAGGTCGTGCAAGTATCTGGTTTGACCTGGTAATCTCGTGCGTTTACAGACCTTTTCAGCATCATTCTTTATTGTAATCATGCTCAGTAAAGAAGTGTGCCACATTTCCTTGATCAGTAAATCAAGCATAATAGAATGCGTTTCCTTCTTCTATGAAGAAGGAAAGGGAGGCGAACATGTTTGCGGTACGCGGGATTTGCGATATTTCTACGCGGTATTGCGGGATTTCCGAATTTTTTTTGCGGTTTTGCGGGATCCAGAACCCCCCAATGTCCCCCTCGTTAATTAATACTAGACATGCATGTTTCGGCATAGCCCATGCCATCTTCAGTAGATAAAGATTACAAAGACAATAAACTTCCATATATATATGCGTAAGTAACTTAACTGATGACAATATGAATAACTGACAGCTAAATCAAAGTAAACAAAGCACAAGATAATTAACCACTTAAGGCGGTTTGGAAATGTTTCGACTGTTTATTTAAATCTGGTTTAAGTTTGTTAATGTAAAAAGCTTCTTTAACTTTTAGGAAAAAGGGAGTTTTAGCGGAGTCTAATATTTTAAAGCAATCATTAGAAAACTTTTCTTACAAATGGATGAAGAATGTAGATGTTTATGAAATTGTGAGAATTTTTATCAGTCATACTATGTTCTCTGATCCTGGTTGAAAGATGACGAGCTGTCTCGCCAATATACTGGGCATACTACAGCCCGCACAAGTAAAATGATAAACAACACAGGACTTGAGTAACTTGGGGATGGGGTCTTTGAAACTGAAAAAACTCTTAATTTTAAATAAAGTAAAAACTAATTTTATGTTAATATCATTATAAAAATGTTTAAAATAGGGTTTTAACTTTTATTTCTGTTAGTCTAGAATGTTTACCAATGTAAGGTAATATGAACTAGACGCACACGTGCGTTCACTCGTGCCCTGGGAGACCCTTTTAGGAGAGGCTTCAATGACCGGCCCCGTTCGTACTCTTCCCAGAGCCGTTTCACGCATTCTTCACTTCACCGTAACATAATAAAGACCTTTTTTGACCTTTTTAAAGACTAGCCGTTTCTAATAGAAAGTGAAATGCTGCGAGCAGAAAACAGCTGGTGTATCTACGTTAGCAGAACAGCAACTGTTCCCCTAAAACTCACGAAAGTACACCGCTTTGTCTGATATATCAAATCTCCTGTGCGTTGTGTGACGAACACTGTACGGAAGCCCAGGAGGGCCACTAATGGTTTTTGTTTTTGTTTTTAACTTTTCAGTTTTTGTTTTTTGTTTTTTGTTTTCGGTTTTATTTTTTGCTTTTCGGTTTTTATTTTTGAATTTCGGTTTTTATTTTTACATTTCACTTTTATTTTTTTGCTTTTCGGTTTTTATTTTTACATTTCACTTTTATTTTTTGCTTTTCAGTTTTTATTTTTACATTTCACTTTTATTTTTTGCTTTTCAGTTTTTATTTTTACATTTCACTTTTATTTTTTGCTTTTTGGATTTTTATTTTTGCTTTTTGTTTTTATTTTTTGCTTTTCGGTTTTTATTTTTACATTTCACTTTTATTTTTTGCTTTTCAGTTTTATTTTTACATTTCACTTTTATTTTTTGCTTTTCAGTTTTTATTTTTACATTTCACTTTTATTTTTTGCTTTTCAGTTTTTATTTTTACATTTCACTTTTATTTTTTGCTTTTCGGTTTTTATTTTTACATTTCACTTTTATTTTTTTGCTTTTCGGTCTTTATTTTTGAATTTTGTTTTTATTTTTTGCTTTTCGGTTTTTATTTTTACATTTCACTTTTATTTTTTGCTCTTTAGATTTTTATTTTTGATTTTTGTTTTGATTTTTTGTTTTTCGGTTTTATTTTTTGCATTTTGGTTTTATTTTTTGCTTTTCGGTTTTTATTTTTTGCTTTTATTTTTTACTTTTGAAAAAAAATTCTTTTTTTGAAAAAAAAATTTCTTTTTTTGAAAAAAAAAATCCGTTTTAGAGAAAATTTTTTCTTTTTTTGAAAAAAAAATTCTGATTTTGAAAAATTATACGGGTATGTTCCACGCTATAGGGTATGGTTTTCCGGCTTTTAGGTCTGGGGTAGGGTATCCTTTTTGTGATATGATTGCGATATGTTTTGAGATATGGTGCCGTTACAAAATGTAAAGGTAATTGTTCCTATATTACCCCGTGGGGTGGGGGTGGGGGTGGTACTACCACCCCAACTTGGGTAATGGTGTGCCGCCAGGACCTCAAAACCCAGTGACCCTATCCCAGACCTAAAATTTCAATTTTTCATACTCTACCCCAGACTAAAACTAAGAATTGTACACCCTATCCCAGACTGAAATCAATATTTACTAACTTTTAAATGGAATTTACATTGTTTCTGTGTCAAAAGAAAGCGTAGCTTATTCCAGACTAAAAAGACCAAATTGTAACCCTATCCCAGAAAAAATCATACCCTATCCCAGACAAAATATCAAAAAGGATACCCTACCCCAGACCTAATTAGCTGGAAAACCATACCCTATAGCGTGGAACATACCCGTATAACCCCCCACACACACACACACACCCGGGCATATTACACATATTATTGTGACCATATGAAATAATTTGGTACTTATTGACTGACTGAGATTTTATTGGACTGAATCATCAGTAGCCATCAAAGTAAACCCCGAAGGTGGGAGAAGTGCAGACAATTTTTTTCATCAAAATCCCGAGGGTGTTGGAACTTGAAACTTTTGTGAGTCTCAGAAAATGATCAAATGATTTGTGAGTCCCAGAAAATGATCAAATGCCCGACAGGGGGACTGCAAATCCTCATATAGATATAGATATAGATACATATATATAGTCAATTGAAAAAACGTTGTCGGGTCTAAAAACATAGAACATAGAAGCTGAGACCGAAATGATGCATGGGATGTGAATAGTTATATTCTGGTTTATTCATTTACGCTGCAACCGATAAAAATTCAAAGCCAAAAGGCCCGCTAACGCAGGTCCTGCATACGCTTTCAGCATTTTGCATCGAAGGCACAGCGTAATTGAATAAATCAGAAAGTAATTATTCACATCCCAAGCACCATTTTGGTCTCAGCTTCTATGTTCTATGTTTTTACACCCGACAACGTTTTTTCAATTGACTATATATATATATATATAGAGAGAGAGAGAGAGAGAGAGAGAGAGAGAGAGAGAGAGAGAGAGAGAGAGAGTCAGAGAGAGGTAGAGAGAGAGAGAGAGAGAGAGAGAGAGAGAGAGAGAGAGAGAGAGAGAGAGAGAGAGAGAGAGAGAGAGAGAGAGAGAGAGAGAGAGAGAGAGAGAGAGAGAGAGAGAGACTAATTTAAGCAATCCTTAATGTATATATGGGCCTGCATGTTGCACTTAAGTCTGTTTGTAGTCCGTAGTTTACAAGATAAACTTCAAAAACTACAGAAACGAAAGAAAGCTAGTAATAAAGAGCAGATAACAAGCAACGATTGATTTTCCTCATCCTTCTAAGCGTCCGCCATCTTTGTTGATGTCGTGCCGCAGTGCATCATGGGACGGCCCAGAAGGGCCACTCAAAGAAAAAATTTTTCAAAATCAGAATTTTTTTTTTCAAAAAAAGAAAAAATTTTCTCTAAAACGGATTTTTTTTTTCAAAAAAAGAAATTTTTTTTTCAAAAAAAGAATTTTTTTTCAAAAGTAAAAAATAAAAGCAAAAAATAAAAACCGAAAAGCAAAAAATAAAACCAAAATGTAAAAAATAAAACCGAAAAACAAAAAATAAAAACAAAAATAAAAAATAAAAATCTAAAGAGCAAAAAATAAAAGTGAAATGTAAAAATAAAAACCGAAAAGCAAAAAATAAAAACAAAATTCAAAAATAAAAATCCAAAAAGCAAAAAATAAAAGTGAAATGTAAAAATAAAAACCGAAAAGCAAAAAATAAAACCAAAATGCAAAAAATAAAACCGAAAAGCAAAAAATAAAAACAAAAAGCAAAAATAAAAATCCAAAAAGCAAAAAATAAAAGTGAAATGTAAAAATAAAAACCGAAAAGCAAAAAATAAAAACTAAAAACTAAAAATAAAAGTGAAATGTAAAAATAAAAACCGAAAAGCAAAAAATAAAAGTGAAATGTAAAAATAAAAACCGAAAAGCAAAAAATAAAAGTGAAATGTAAAAATAAAAACCGAAATTCAAAAATAAAAACCGAAAAGCAAAAAATAAAACCGAAAAGCAAAAAACAAAAAACAAAAACTGAAAAGTTAAAAACAAAAACCGAAAAGTTAAAAACAAAAACAAAAACCATTAGTGGCCCTCCTGGGCTTCCGTAACACTGCTAGTTGACCTTCAGTATTGAACTACAGAACATAATTCCGTCTAGGTTCAGTGTCGGACACACACAGTTCAAAATATTTAGCACTTTGAGTAAATTAATTAAAAAAAATTGGGGTAGCTCATCACCCTTCCTCGCAGCCAAGTGCTGAATTACGAAGGGCGCAGCTCAACGTGATCGAGTCGAAGGTACGTTTACAAGGGCGCTTTCATTACGAGACAATTGAACAATCATACATTTACATGCAAATCTACATACACATACACGTAGCAGCCACCATACGACCCATGTCTGCGGATCACGGAGATCACGGTTTTTCAAACAATCACAAACGGCTAGCGATGGCAATGATTATAAAACTAACTGACTACGACAACACAAGTTTTAGAAATGTGCAAGTACATTTTATTCACTGAAATAAAATTGCTTTTTCAAACAATCACAAACAGCGGTGTTAGGAATGATTATAAAACTAATTGATTAAAGTTTGTTTAGTAAAGGATGTGTATCGCTCCCTGGCAGCTTGAGAGTGCTTGATAAATATCTGACACATAATTTGCCTTGTAATGTATAGAGAATGCATAAATATATGTGGATTTAACTGAACTACTGAGAGTAGTCTGCGTAAAGAAAGCAAAATTTCGATTCACCAAAAATTTTAGTGATATCGTGTGGCTTTCTAAAGAGATTTTACCTCTTTGAAGAGGAGAACATTGGAATGCAACTTTATATCGTCTTGCTTCGATCGAGTGTACAACGCGGCGATGAAAAACTCATAAAAGGACATTGTCTTTCCTGAGAAATATCACTAAACAGTTCATGACCTTGCTGAACACTTCCACGAATACAAAGCAGGATTCAGTGGATTCCCGGGTATGATAAATCTGAATAACAACGACAACTTAGCTAGAAAACAAAGACTCCAATCGCGTGGTCAGCGATCATTCCAAGCATATTTTGATGACGTCACAAATCATCGTTCGCTACATCCACCTACGTACGTGCCTACCAAGAATCGAGTTCAGAGCTGGTACATAAACATGCCGCGCATGTGCAAGATTAGTGTCGCTGCTCGCTTCGCTCGCAGCAAATATCTTATTAGTCAATTTGTCCGTCAGCAGCTATTAGTGTTTGCCTTTATGCATGGATATTAGATATCTCCAACATGCAAAAATATACCAGTTTATTCAACTTTTTATTTCACTGTACATCTCAATTGTTTGCTGTAAAGACTTCTACAACGACGTTTTTGACACAATAACAAATCGTGTATTATTTCGTTCATGTTTCGGATGTTTTATCCATTACGTGACCAAAAGCATCAGGTCAAATAGAGCCTTGGTTCCATGAAAATATATAAATATATAAAAATTCAGTATAAAAACCTCTCAAGATCTCTTGAATGCTTGAATGAGAAATATAATTGACTTGCCTCTATATGCGTTCGTTTAGCAACATGTAGGGTGAGAAATTCGTAGATTTCCAGCTCAAAAAAGGAATCACTTCTTTATCGCGTCTCGAGAGCTTCGGTTTCAAGTACTCCATTGAGAGTTCGATATTTGGACAAAGTATTGGAGATCAAGCTCAAAATAACAGCCCGTTCTGAAGCTCTTATAAGTATATAAGTATATCTCGAGTTAAAAGCTCCAAATTACATTGTGCTACTGCAGGAAAAGCCCGTCTCTGAAAGCTATTTCCTTTGTAGTCGGCCATCTTGCATTCCTAAAGTTCCTCGCTGGCGTTCACTACGGGGGTGATGAATGAAGGGCATTGTTTTTTACGTTCTTAACCAATCAGGGGTGTAACACGTGACCGATTGCGCAAGAATGCTGCATTCTCGAGACGAAAAGCGAAAAAAAAAACCATTTGCAGTTTATAACTCGTTCCCGGCCTAAAGGACTGGGCACGAGTAAATAGCGCGCGGACAAAAGAGTCGTTGACCTCATGAAGATTGGAGTGACTAGGCTTATCATTTCCAAACCGCCTTAAGTGGTTAATTATCTTTTGCTTTGTTTACTTTAATTTAGCCATCAGTGATTCATATTGTCATCAAGTTACTTATTGCTGCGAGCGAAGCGAGCAGCGACACTATTTGTGGATGGATTTCCTGTGTTACGTACGACAGAGTTGGCCCAGGCCATTTGTTGTGGGCTTGCGGTCTTGAACTGTTGGTAGACACGTACGTACGTATATAGATAGAGTGAACGATGATTCGTGACGTCATCAAAATACGCTTGGAATGATCGCTGACCACGCGATTTCACGATCAAGTTTCTAGCTAAGTTGTCATTGTTATTCAGATTTATCATACCCCGAGAATCCACTGAATCCTGCTTTGTATTCGTGGAAGCATTCAACAAGGCCATGAGCTTTTTAGTGATATTTCTCAGGAAAGACAATGTCCTTTTATGAGTTTTTCATCTCCGTTGTACGCTAGATCGAAGCAAGATGATACAAAGTTGCATTCCAATGTTCTCCCCTTCAAAGAGGTAGAATCTCTTTAGAAAGCCACATGACATCGCTCAAAGTTCTGGTGAATCGAAATTTTGGCTTTCTTTACGCAGACTACTCTCAGTAGTTCAGTTAAATCCACATATATTTATGCATTCTCTATACATTACAAGGCAAATTATGTGTCAGATATTTATCAAGACTCTTTTAGCTGCCAGGGAGCGATACATAAACTTTAATCAGTTAGTTTTATAATCATTGCTAACACTGTTTGTGATTGTTTGAAAAAGCAATATATTTCAGTGAATAAAATGTACTTGTACATTTCTAAAACTTGCCTTGTCGTAGTCAGTTACATAATCATTGCCAACGCTAGCCGTTTGTGATTGTTTGAAAAATTGCTTTACTCAAGGTGCTAAATATTTTGAACTGTGTGTGTCCGACACTGAACCTGGAGAATTATGTTCTGTAGTTCAATATTGAAGGTCAACTAGCAGTGTTCGTCACACAACGCACAGGAGATAGACAAGAAACATTTGATATATCAGACAAAGCCGTGTACTTTCGTGAGTTTTAGGGAACAGTTCTGCTAACGTGGATACACCAGCTGTTTTCTGCTCGCAGCATTTCACTTTCTATTAGAAACGGCTAGTATATATATATATATATATATATATATATATATATATATATATATATATATATATATATATATATATATATATATATATATATATATATATATATATATATATATATATATATATATATATATATATATATATATATATATATATATATATATATATAGAAGTTTATTGTCTTTGTAATCTTTATATACTGAAGATGGCATGGGTTATGCCGAAACTTGTCTATTTTCGTATACATCAAGTGTATTGAAAAAATACTGCCCACAATTTTCATTTCTTGTTCATTCTCCAGGTTTTCCAGAATTGAATTTTTATCTTTAGGCTTCCTGTTTTTGTAAACATTCTGAAATTCATGGAGTTTCAATGTTTGCTTTTTCTGAAATAAAATCGTTTATCGTGAAAACTCACATATACCTGTCTCTCATAATATATGAAAGTCTGACAGTTTAAGATGTTTCAGTGTAGGTGGTTTCTTGGCTTTGGGTGGTTGTTTTAACCGATTTTAGGGAAGGCCGACTTCAGCAGTTATGCTTGAAGTAATTTGTTAATGTTTTTTTTGTGTGCATTTTTTTCCAGTGGAACTTGATATGCGATCGTTCCTACCTCGCTGCAATTGTGCAGTCCATGTTCTTTGTTGGCATGTTGGTGGGTTCCTTTGTGTCTGGTATTTTATCTGATGCACTTGGAAGAAAGACTGTCATCTTTTCCACCCTTGGAATTATGGTAAATATATTAAAAAAAAAAAAAAACATCGAAAAACTAAATTATGTACCGTAAAATCCAGGCACAATCTTTTTGGTTAAAAATTATTATTTTTTGAACAAAGTAATGAATATGGCCCGATGCTCAAACATTCTGAATGTAAGGAGTGAAGTGTTTTTTTAAACAGTGTCTGCTTCTGCTTTAAGTGATTATAAAAAGTGATTTGAAACATTTTTGAGTGCCGGCTATTATCAGAGACCATGCCTTTTTAACTTAACTTACTTGCTCGAAGAATGAATTGATGTTTCAGGTTTGTCTCTGATTATTTTTTCTTGTAATAGTCTAGACTTTTTAGCCATTGACCAGTCTCATTTGCATAAAGGGAGACCTTCGAGTTCTGGTTGTTAGCAGTGGCTTGTTTATGCTCCATTATGCTGGTCCTTAACGCTAGCTCTTTCGGTTTGACCGTAATTTTCAAAAATTACACCTCAATCTGATGAGGCTTTTCCGCACGACCTTTGGAACGGGGATAGAGGTTGCACGTCTTAAATTGTTTTAGGGGCGATGGGCTACTTTGATGTTTTGTTGTTGTTGTTGTTGTTGTTGTTGTTGTTGATTTTTTTTAGAATTTTGCTAATACTTTCTGACACCTCTTTGACATAAGGAAGAACTACTGTCGGCCTTTGTTGTTGTTCGTCTTTTTTTCAGCATGGCCATCTTCTTCTTCCTTCCTTCCTTCCTTCCTTCCTTCCTTCCTTCCTTCCTTCCTTCCTTCCTTCCTTCCTTCCTTCCTTCCTTCCTTCCTTCCTTCCTTCCTTCCTTTCTTCGTTCCTTCCTTCCTTCCTTCCTTCCTTCCTTCCTTCCTTCCTTCCTTCCTTCCTTCCTTTCTTTCTTTCTTTAATTTCTTTCTTTCTTTCTTTCTTTCTTTCTTTCTTTCTCTCTCTCTTTCTTTCTTTTTTTCTTTCTTTCTTTCTTTCTTTCTTTCTTTCTTTCTTTCTTTCTTTCTTTCTTTCTTTCTTTCTTTTATTTCACAGTGTAACACTAGCTGCTTACATTATTTTGCCGGGAATTTACCCTATTCCTAAGACATTATATTCACTAGGACTACTTACGCTCAAAGACCCATTGTCGAATTCAAAATACTCAAAATCTGACAACATAACAAGGTTTTGTTTCCTGCTAACTTATTTAAGTCTTCCTTACATTCAAACTTCCAATGTCTGCATGAGCGAATTTCATCCCTCTTTATTTTTTTAAGCAAGGGTTATATTTTATTTTCCATTCTAACTTTATCTTCAATATCATCCATTTGCTTTCTGCTAACAATTCCAACTCTGTCTAATGACAGTGTATCAATCACGCATTAGGTTGAAATCACATGCAAAAACCTCTAAGAGCTCTTGAGATGCTGTATACAGCAAAAACTCAGTTCTGTTTCGGCCAATCAAAACGCAAGAAAAACAATAGAAGTAAGAACTCAACCAATCAGCGCACAGCATTCATTCACATCTGATCGATAACCAAAGCAAGTTTTGTGGAGAATGTTTTGGACTGCAAATTTGCTTTTTTTCAGCTACTTACTTAAAGTTTCATGGTTTTAAGTGTTAGCGAATGAGATGAAAAAAAAGTAATAATGATATTTTTGTGTAGTTTTTCTGAAAAAATGACCGATTTTGAGAGAGGTTTTGAATTTTGAAGTTTTGGCTTTGGCGAGTGTCGGCCTCGCTGCTTGTGTGAAATCTACGTCTAAATGGACGGGGATGCTCGTCGTACCTTTTAGGGGTCAAAATCAGCGATCTGGTACCTTTTAGGGTATCTCAGACTTTAGTGGACTACTAGAGACCTAGGCTGGTACCTTTTAGGGTGATTTTTTCCTCCATCAACGATTAAATACTGGAAACAAAGATCAGATTGCACGACCATCAAATTGTTCGCATATAAATAGACACAATTGATTGCTTGATTGACTTAAATTTGCAAAATGTTAAATTTAGTGTTTTTGAGTTGGTACCTTTTAGGGGTAAAAACGTGTATTGCCACGCCCACCCGGATATGACTTTGGTACCTTTTAGGGGTCATTTTCAAAATTTCCAACGAGCATCCCCGTCCTCTTATATATAGGAGTCCCCCCCCCCCCCCCCGGGCGAATTTCATTCATTTTAGCATTGTTCTCGCCGGCCTTTTATTTTGATCAGTAAATTCATCAAATGTTAAAATTTGAAACGCTCTTTATTGCATTAAAAGTTAAAGTTAAGCAAATAAGAGCTAATGTTTCTAAGTGTGATCAAAGTAAGCGTTGAATAGAAAACAAGCAAATTCAACTATTGCTAACTAGACGCCTAATAGGCGTTTAGTCGGGCTACCTATTTAATATAGTGAAATATCATTAACAGCTGTGCAGAAAATTGGGGAATGGAAGCTTTTACAAGCCTGCAGCTGCTTTGACTTGTCAGTAGTTTATGATCGCAAAAACGCACAACAGGAACTTCCAGGAGGGGGACATTAATAATCAAAACCGCACAAATGATCGTCAAAAACTGCGACTAAATTCCCGAAAAACCAAAAGTGCATCTGAAAAATCGCGCCTTTCTATCACAAGTGATACAAAAACTGGAAACTGAAAAATCGCAAAGATAATTGGATTTCACCGAAAACTGCAGTCCGCAAAAACTTCAAAATCCGTGAACGCAGGTCTCAAGAAAACCACTAAACCGTGGGCAAAACCCGTAAAACCACGTTATAATTGCATGCGAAAACTGTCAATCCCAATCACCCCCTTCTCCCAGAGCTAGAGTAGAAGAGAAATCGAGAGAACTGTGCCAGCTGACTGGCGTATTTTCTTAAAAAAGCAGCTTATCTAACATATGATCTGGCTAGTGGTTTTTTTATCAGTTCAAGAGTTAGTCAATAATTAAATAAACATTATCAGTTCAAGAGAATAAACATTGCACTAAATATCAAGTAAATAATACAAATCATTTGCTTAATTGCCCGGCGGGGGAGGGGGGGGGGGGGGGACTCCATTCGTAAATGGACGGGGATGCTCGTCGTACCTTTTAGGGGTCAAAATCTGCAATCTGGTACCTTTTAGGGTGTCTCAGACTTAGGTGGACTACCTGAGACAGCTGGTACCTTTTAGGGACTGTTTTGGGGCCAGTTAATAAACTACCTAAAATACGCATGAGAGGGACGATTTCGGTGATCTGAATTGAATCTTCAAAGCACATCGATAACAAATGTTTCATTACTTTAATTCTTTATTATTGTTTTTGAATTGGTACCTTTTTGGGGTAGAAATGAATTTAGGGGACATTTTTAAAATTTCCGACGAGCATCCCCGTCCTCTTATATATAGGAGTCCCCCCGGGCTTAATTGTATATTCTTCGGTATTTTGCACTATAAAAACCCTTACTCATTCATGTCACGTGGCTGACATTGAATGCCCTGTTTTACGTTATTTCCATATGCTTTAATTATGAGATAAATTGATGAAATATCGAGTAGAACAAATGTATCTTACATTGTTTAAAGCTAGGTCAGAGGTCGAATCGTTTTCAAGTACTGATTAAACTGCCATCCTGTCTTGAGTTTGTGTTCTTGGACAATCCAAAAACATGATAAAATCTGGTAAAATTGAGAAATCCGTATTAATGATCTTGTGTCGGCCATGTTGATCACTTTCAATCCCTCGCGACGATTTCCGACCACAGGAAGCCTCTGTCATTTTTCATGACTATAAAGGCTTCTGGGTGATCTCTGGTGATCTCTTAGGGATCTGCATCGTTTTCATGGCCCATATCCGACGTTGATAGATAGGATCTTTGGATTGAAAGGTAAACCTAGAGTCGCGCTACCACAGGTAGCCCGACTAATGAATGAAGGGCATTGCTTTTTACGTTCTCAAGCAATCAGGAACATAATACGCAAAGCGTGTTGGGACCTATTGCGCAACTTTTCCACTTTGCGCCACAAACGACAAAAAAAAATCTAAATCTACATGGCTTTTTACTTTGTGTGCTTACATGTTGAAATTTAAGACTAAAACATGCTATTTCTATTTTGCCCTTAAATTTGACCTTCTGTTGTAGCTAAAGAATTCACCACCGGGAATTCACCTAGAAACTGTATACAAAATTTACTAGAAGCACTCTGTATCTGGTATGGTTTGTCTTTCAAAAGCCTCGAGGTACATAGCATCTCCTTCTATCAATATTTGATCGATTCACTATACAAAATTACTCGATTCTGATTGGACGAGAGGAGTACAATTATATCGTTAATTGTACTCTGCAGAGTACCTATTAAGTCGCTATGGCAACGACTATCGTTAATTGAAATTTTGTATAGTGTATTATAAATAAAAAATCGCACGATCTTCTCGTACAATTCAGAATTAATAGTTACTCGTAATGTTTTGAAAACTCTCAAATAGGCGGACTCGCCTAAAGGCTCGTCCTATTTTGAGAACTTTCAAAACATTACTCGTACCTATTAATTCCGAATTGTACTCAAGATCGTGCGATTTCCTATACAAAGTCCCGAAAAACCTTCCGAACTTCGCGAGGTTTGCAAAAAAATGTAATTACCTCGGCATAGAAATAGAGAACACTTTACGCTGACTCGTTGAATTGTTCATGAACGTGTCCAAACCTCCTGGACATTTTGCGGAAAGCCTGGGCCATATCGCAGAACCTGCGCCCTGGGCCCTATCAATGAACACCCTACCGTCAAGGATGCAGTTCTAGCTTTGTACACCACTGCAAACTATCATTAAGCCCCATTTGAATTGTCACTCAAACTTAGAATAGGATATTTGGATATGACAATATAATACAAAATAATTGTTGAAACCACATGAAAACCTAGCCTATAATCAATTAACGCTCAATACAAGATTGAAGGGTTTTAAATATTCATTTGTATAGAACTTTGTGCGTGTGTAGGGGTGGGGGTAGGGATGAAACCTTTGTCTGTTAAACCATTATAATCTATTGTCCATTGCCGGATTTCAAGCCGTTAGGGACTGGTTCGAGTCTCTTAATATTGCAATAATCAATTAAAAGACCTACATAGTCAGAACGAGCACATCGAGCTATATAAAATTCCGAAATTTGGTGTTAATCGGATCAATATTGAACGAGATACAGCCACTCAAAGACTCCAAATACTACTTGTACAGTTGTTCATACATTTCTTATTAGTAAGTACTAAGGAATGTATGAACAATTTTATTAGTAAATTTTGGGGTTTTTGAATCGCCGTATCTTGTTCAATATAATTGATCCGATTAACACCAAACTTCGGAATGTTGTATAGCTTGAAGTGCTCTTTCTGACTATGTGGGTCTTGTTTGGTCCTGTGTTGATTATCGCAATATATATTAAAGGACTCGTCCCTAGTCCCTAACGGCTTGAAATCTGGCAATAATCATCTCCTATCTTAACAAATGCATTATACGTTTCCTTCAGTGAGAAGGTTTCCTTTTTATTATGTTTGGGAAACATGAAATTTAACAACAAATTAAAAATGAATTAAGATACAAGTTAAAATAACAAAAACGAAATTCATTAGTTGTAGATTGTTGGGGGTAGAAAACATTGTTACAAGCATTCATATAATATCATTTTCCTTTAGCCGATTTGTATCCATGGATAGTTCCTTACTTGGATGGCCAAGCAGATTTATCGGCACAGCTGAAACCCAACTGAACCCTGCCGTTACAACAAATGCTGCCGAAACTCTTTCTGACCTTTCTGTAGCCTTTCGTACCACAGCATGCATTGCCTGACTGGACTTTCCCGCCACAACATATCTTGAATTTTGTGCTGTAGGCAGCCTTACCGCAGCAAGCGTTGGCGTAGAAACGTTTAGAATGCACTTTTCCAGCACAGCAAAACTTAGACCCCGCGTCGTAGGGGATTCTTCCGCAACAAGCATTGTCGCGAGCGCCTTTATATTGCAGTTTCCCGCCACCACAACGACCGATTGCCACCTCTGTTAAGAAGTACAAAAAATATAAGATTAACAATAAAATACATGTGAGGGATTCACGGGAGTGGGCGTTGCGATTCCTTGTATGCGGAAAAACATTATGAAATCTTCCCAGTCAAAAAAATATCTTTATTTAAAGGAGAGTCGATTAATTTTTCTTCCTTTCTTAATTTTTAAAAACAGAATCGGAATTCAATTTATAAGCTTTTATCAATTGCTTTTATTCAAAATGCAGCAGGAGTTCTTGGTATACAATTTCACTTCAACCCTATGCACGAATCCAGACCATTAATTTTGACTCCACTACGCATTATAATGACGCACGCACAAACACAGCTGTCATTGACGCTTGGGCAGGTTTGTCAGCCTGGCCCATAAACTCTTTATTATTCGTGAAAAACAACATGCAGACAGAATCCCAAAACTGAATGATTACAATGATACATGACTTAACGTAAAGCATCATAGCCGGACACGTAAAGCCAAAAACCACTTTGTGGAAAAAGGGACCGTGTACCCCCAACCAATGCTAAGATGTGAACCTTTGAGGGGCTATAAGGTTCACAAAGCATAAACTCAACTAACATATGAACAACTGAAATTCACAAAGAAGTACAGCGAGGCTGACCGTAGATGACTAACAAAACAGTCAGCACGCCTTAAATACTGTACTTTTCTCTAAGGACCCAACGCTAAATGCGTACGAGGATAATGCCACGTGCCGGCAAGTATTAATTTCTGCTTATCCGGTTGTTTTGGTTAACGTACGTACCCTTGCCGAGTTTATTTAAAACAACGATCTTCATTGCATATTTTGTACTTCTTACCAGAGTTAGTAGAGTTAACTCTGTTCTTGCGAGATGTTTCTACGGCATGGGTCGTAGTGGTCGTGTCTTTGTCCTGACTATGAGCTTGTAAGTATAGCCGTGCTAGCAATATACATGGTATCAGCAGCAATGTAAAGAGGAAAACTAGAAAACAGACTTCCTTCGACTTGAAGTAAACACGATGGTCGTCAACCAATGTTTCTGTACTAGACATGCTGATCATGATTTACTCTTCGATACCCCGAATGGATATTACAAACTTGCGGAAGTTCTTACCTTACCGAACCACACGTGCTATTTCCGAGATTTCGTGAGCATTTTTTCTATAAATATCCAATGTCGTAACCAACTGTACACCTGCAGGGACGGATCTAGCATTTTGACTGAGTAGTTTCCAACTCGACCGAAACTTAATATCATTATATCCTATGATACCATTTACACTTTGCATATTCTGAGCATTAGCACCCACAGTAAACCAGGCTCGTAACATGGTATATTTTCATCCCACTGATCCCGGATTTGTGCGGAAATTTTGATCCCTGATCCTTGCTTAAATTTGCTTAAAACAGTATTCAAAAAGTTGACACTTGTTTACATTGAAGCTGTGTATAACATAAAATTCAAATAAATAAATTAAGATATAAATATAATATATAAATTAAAATAGAAAGGTGAAAAACTAATGAAAATTATTTATAAACAATAATTAGGCGGAAAAATATCGATATATAGTTAATTGTGATTTATTAATTTAGTATGAATATTCAGATTTCGAAAGCGAAAAAATATATATATGTACTGATAATTATAAATATTGACTTAGAATTATTTTAGGTTTTGTCAGCTTATTGTGGAGATTTAAGGTAATTATTTATTAAGATATCAATATATAGCTAATTCAATTAACGTTGTCGCTGAAAAAAGCCTAAAGCCTAAAGCTTTGAGAGCGGAATTCATGAAAAATTTTATCACCGTGACATCATTACAATAAAGAACTCCCTGTATGCTTGCAAATTCTACAACTTGGACACATATTCCTTGATTTCTCAGATGACGCACAGAGAAGTTTGTGAGCACACAAAAGATATTTGAAAGGCTTTAGCCTTTAGGCTTTTCAGCGACAACGTTAATTGAAATAGCTATATAAGTTATGATAAAAAAGTGTGAAATTGGTGCCAATATTGATCCCTTTGGCATTTTTTTTTTTCACGTAGTATTTCTCCTCTATTGTTAAAGCTCCTACCACCCATATTTTTTTATTTTCAAAATTAGTTCATTTTAGAGAGCATAGTGAAGATGTTTTTATCCTGGTTTTCCTTACCCCGTATTTTCTGAGATATGAACCAGGTTTCAAATGTCAAAATCCAAATTTAATGACGTCTGAGGAGGCAACACTGCAAACGTCTCATGGATTTTACAAAAAGAGGTCTCCAGATTTTTTACTAAACAACAGACATTACCAATGGAAATGAGTTACAAATTGAAAAATATAAGTAATTTAAACTATCTTGCTTTTGTATAATAAATGATTACTCCTCTTACGTCATCACATTTGCATTTTGACATTTGAAACCTATATATCTCAAAAGATATGGAGTGAGGAAAAACAAGATATAACGATTTACACTAAGCTCTCTACCAAGAACTGAGTTTGAAAATAAAACGAAAGTGAACTACCGCCTGAGTCTGTCAAGAAAACAACAACAAAAAGGCGTATTGAGTTTAACACAGATTTAATACATGCTATGCGCCCGACAGATAAAAGTTCATGAGGTTCTCTTCCGTCAATCGACTAATTACTTGAGGCAAAAAATTGCTGTGGAAATTCTTACAATCATAAATTAAATTAAAAGTTAAAAATTGTCGAAGAAATAAATGATGTGAACTATTTTCAGTATATATTAGGCCACGTGCAACATAATGACTGCTCACGAGACTTCAAAATCATGACAGTGAATGAAAATGCTACTTTATTTCAAGCCTAAGATATCCTTTAGGTATCATATCGTTAAAACTAAATATAAAAAAATGAGATAAGCACTGGTGTTTTTGGCTCAATTGTCTATATAAAGGAACATCTTTATATACCTGCTTTATATTCCAATCGTCTGTTTGTTTACTAAATTAGAAGTGACTCGACCGATTGTGTTTCGAACGCTTATGTGTCGGGCGCGTAGCAATAAAATCGTTGGTAAGTTGTTTAGTGGCTGTGAATATTTAATTCTTTTGTTACATTATCTTCCAGGGAAAAATGTTTTTGGCATTTTGTTTGACAGCTACACTTTTATGTTTCTGGAGTTACAGCAAATTTAGCCTGCGTAGCCTGGCTCTTCAAGGGGATTGGGAAGGAGAGGGGGGAGGGGGAGGGGAAGGGGAAGGGGGAGGGGGAGGGGGAAGAAAGGAAGGGAGAGCCTGCCCGCAAGGCCTGGTATTTTGATTTTTTACGGTCGCCTGCGACCGTAAATTCTGATTGGCTGAATTTTGACAAATGATTGACAGATCAATCAAAACGCTGTGGCGTTGTCTTTTAGAGTAGTAATTTAAAACCAGAACAACAACAAGCAGTGCAAGCTCTACTGAGTAGAAAAGATTCTATCAACAGACTTTTGGAGGTATTTTGAAAAATGTGTAATTTTTAAGCTATAAAAGATTAAGGAAAGTCGAAAGAAACAGTTATGTTGTGTGTTTTTTTAAATTCAAGATCAGTTGAGAAATTTGAATCCTTGCTCGTAGCTTAACCTTGAGGTCAATTCGATGTTAATCCTTCCGACTTCCGGCATATTTTGATTGGTCGCCAAACTTTTCAAAAGTGGGCGGTTATTTAAATAAGATAGCCTTGCGGGCAGGCTCTCCCTTCCCTTTTCTTCCCCCTCCCCCTCCCCCTTCCCCTTCCCCTCCCCCTCCCCCTCTCCTTCCCAATCCCCTTGAAGAGCCAGGCTACGCAGGCTACAGCAAATTGACAACAACAGACTTTACTAAAACCATCATTTTGTCAAGTAATTGCTACACCTGTGGAGGAGACAATGTAGGCAAAAGCGAAAGATCAAAAACTATTCTCACTGCATAATTAATTAACTCAGAATATAAATAAGCCTGCTCGATCTAGGAGTGGTCACTTCAAGATACGCCGGCACAACGGGAACTTTCGTTCTTCACCATCATCGTCAACCGCCACCAGCTCTAATTCAAGATTCTTTCTCTGAGTAGTTTCAGCACCCTCAACGTTCTGGCTTTCCTACTAATCTTGGCTAAACTGAACATGGCTAGTTAGCAGAGTTATCGAGCTCAACGGCTCCAGCTCTCTTTGGTAAACGTATGGAGGAAATTTCAGTGTTTGTGACTCGGACGTTTTCTCTTGGTTTTCCCGGGGTTTATTCCCAATTTGGCAAGTAGTCATTTTGTATTTGTAGCCGCTAGTCTAGGTTTTTCTTGTCCAAGTTTGCAATAAGTTTGTAATTTGCGTTTTATCAGTCGGCTCGCCGGTTTGGGTAGGCTTTCAATTGTTTCTGTTCCTTTTTTCATAATTGTTTCTTCGTGGTTTATTCTATGCTTTCCACACTACTTTCGTTGGCTGCCCACTTTTAGCTTTATCATTAACTCAAACCGCGTTTATCATATATTTTGTGTTACTTTGGTCAGTCCTGCCATTAGCGTCCTGCTTTAGCAATTTGCATTCGTCTTGCATGCTTTGTGTTGCGCCTCATGACTTCGATCTTTGTTTCCAGTTAGTTCATTAGCCATGCATTGATTTGTTTCATCCTTTGTTTATTTAGTACAGTACAGTACAGTACAGTTTTGTTCAGTCGTTCTTCTTGCATTTTAGTTTTGATTTTATTGGGGCGTAACTTCAAACTTTGGTTTCTCACGAATTTGCATAGGTAATGAGTTGGATCGTTGCGCCCGGTAATTTTGCTTAATACACTCATTACGGGAATTGTTGCTCAAAGTCTTAATCACCCATTTGTTTACCCTTGGGACGGGCTAGGTTGGGGCTACATTTGGTTCTTTTCGCCTTTTGCTCGTCTATTTTATGTCCCACTGCGTTGTTACTTTTAGGAGTTTGCAGTGGCAGCCAGGGTAGCTGGGGACTGTTAAGTGTGTTCCATGTTAAGTTTATGCTTCAATGAGACCGAGAGCACTTCTCAAGGCAGTCCGGGACTGCGAAGTCGCTTTGCGCGTCGCTGGAGAAATGGCAGTCCGGGAATGCAAAGTGAATTTACACGTAGACTAAAATGGCAGTCCGGGACTGCGAAGCGAATTTATGTGGAAGAAATGGCAGTCCGGGACTGCGAAGTGAATTTATGTGAAAGAAATGGCAGTCCAGGACTGCGAAGTGAATTTATGTAGAAGAAATGGCAGTCCGGGACTGCGAAGTGAATTAACGTGGAAGAAATGGCAGTCCGGGACTGCGAAGCGAATTTATGTGGAGGAAATGGCAGTCTGGGACTGCGAAGTGAATTTTTGTGGAAGAAATGGCAGTCCGGGACTGCGAAGTGAATTTATGTGGAAGGAATGGCAGTCCGGGACTGCGAAGTGAATTTATGTGGAAGAAATGGCAGTCCGGGACTGCGAAGTGACTTAACGCGTGGAAAAGATGTCAGTCCGGGACTGCGAAGTGAATTTATGTGAAAAAAATGGCAGTCCGGGACTGCGAAGTTATTTGCACGCGAAAGAAATGGCAGTCCGGCATTTACATGGGAGGGAGTTTACATGGTGAATTTACATGCGAGTAAAAAGGCGGTCTGAAAGATATGTGGACGAAATGGCAGTTCGGGACTGCGAATTAGTGAAGTTAGGTGAGAGAAATGGCAGTCGGAGACTGCCAAGTGAATTTCCATGTGGGGAAAAAGGGCGGTCCGGGATTGACTGCGAGGTGGAGCTATTCATCAACGAAATGGCAGTCTACGAGGACTGCAGAGCGGTTGGATTTCTAGAGTTTTGTTGGCGTAAGCGAGAGCCACGGGGTGACGAATTTAAAGGATTGCATTGATAGAGGAGTACCGGTAGTGAAGGCGCCCTGGAGAGCCACGGGTTTACGCATTTTCTGGCATTGCATTTCCAGAGAGATACAGCTATCTATCGTGACCCGTAGAGCCAAGGCAAAATGAATTACGTACCATCACCACATTCGGTCCAATTTAACCTCCCATCCTTCCTCTCTGTTGACCTCGGGGGGGCTAGCTAAAGCTCTAATTCTGGACCTAGTTCAGAGCCTAGGGTCAACAGAGGGTGGGGTTCCCTTTCGTGCATCACAAGGTAAATTGAGCCTCTCATGTTAAGCATTGAGTATACAACTGTCTATCGTTTACAGGGCATACCGCCTTGTTTTCTTTCCCGGGGACCCTACCCTCTGTTGACCCCTATGGCTACCAAAATTGCTACCTAAGTTCGTCATTCTAGAGAACCTCAGGATGCGAGGTCAATTTCTTGGAGACAACTTGATGTTAAAAAGGTCTATACCTTCATAACAATTTTTCCAGTTTGCATTTTTGGGTGCGAGGAATTTGCATTCGGGGTTTATAGGTGTTTATGAATCATCTCTTTCAGTCTTTAAATCGCTGTAGTGGATCCTGCTGTTGTGTGTATAACATAGATATGGAATACATGGCAAGGTGATGGAATACGTTTTAATGCCATATCAAGATTTAAGATTATTGACTTTACAGATTAAAGTCCCATAATCCCTAGCAAAAACGTACATTTTTGAAAAAGTCGAGTATCTTGGACTCAGAGTTAAAGCGAAGAAGAATCAAAATGAGAGGAGATAGACAAGAAAAATTTGATATATTAGAGAAAGCATGCTGTGTTCCTTTTTTGAATTTTAGAGGAACTTACAGTTCTGCTAACGTGGATACGCCGACTGTTTTCTGCTCGCAACATTCCACTTTCTACTAGAAAAGGTTAGTCTAATAATGTACTCGCCCATTCAAAGCTAATTACCCCAGATTGAAACTCGTGTTCTCCGGAAGGCTAGAATTTGGTCAGTAATAAACGCATTTGGTTCACAACATATTTTGACCATTTAAACTCAGCGGAGACAGCACAAAATGTCCATGTCAAAGTAGTAGAATTTTTAGCAGGATTTACAGAGAGTGTATAGCAACAACAATACACATTATATCCGGGGATAGCAAGAGATTTTGCTATCTTCTCTTTAGAATTCAAGCTTAGAATAGAGTACATGCCATATATATCCGTGAAATAAAACTTGATTTGTATTGGACATCTCATTGCCGCTATTATATACAAACTTTCATTTTTGCTGACTTCTTGTGTCCGTATAGAATTAAGAATAAAATGTCTTCGAAACTACAAGTTTTATTTGCGTCTTGTGCCGTTATTTAGCTTCAAGAGCTTAATAAATGGAGTAGGAAACCATTTCATTTGCCTCTTGTCTCTTGTGTATTTTGCGTTTTGGGGTCTTGCATGATTTTTCAGTCCTGGAACAATAAAGTGGATAGAACCAAATTTGATTTGCGTCTTTGTCGTTATCTCGGACTTATAGATGTGTCTCGTGTCTTGAATTTTTAAAGAATTTATGTGCAAGAATAAAATGTATGCCCAACTTCATTTTCGCCTTTTGTATTTGTTTGCACCTATAGTTTACGCCTGGGTGAACTCTTAGTTTGTCGATAACTAAATACTATTGTGCACTAATTGGTTAGTAATTCTTTCACGGAATATGTGGCGTGCACTCTAACTCAACACAGATCAACCTTATAGCATGAAATATTTGTCTAAAAATTATTAACCAATTTAGCGGAAGCTCACCCAGTTATCATCCCGACCTCCGTTTTAGATGAATAGCCATTCTGTTTTGAACATTCCCGGAAATTGCTTGTCATTGAGCTGTAGCGTGTGGCTGTAATTTTATTCAAAACGTTTCGACTGTAGATCTGCAGTCTTCATCAGTTGGTACCGTTCTACATGAGAAGCTGTGCGCGCTGGAGTGATATCAAAATAGCTAGATATATTAATTAGAGGTCGAGCGCGAACGCGCACCCGTGCTAGAGTTCAATTCTTTCGCAGTAGGCACCTGCGTCCAAGGGAAACCGCGTCCAAGGGAAGCCTCTTGTGCCTGTTTCTTGTACTGACCCGCCACGGCTTTAGCGCTCTCATGAGGACGTACGTGGGGACATCTTGGCCACTAGGTCGATCCGAGCAACTCGGATGTCATGTTGCTTCAGCTCCTCTTTCACTCTTTCCAAAATTCCTTTTACATACGGAGGGACCAAGCTCTGCGGGTCTCCCGCATCTTTCTACTAGGGGAAATGACGTCTTTACAGCTCATATTTCAAGGTCATTTTGGGCAAAAAATTGGCGTCCTTTTTATCCATTTGAACCGCGTCTTTCTTCGTTTCTTGGTTCCTTTTTCGGCAATTCTACGCTTCACCTATAATACCGGCAATATCGGTTTTCTTTGGACTTGATGTTCTAGCATTCGGGCCAACGCGGATTCCTTAGACGTTCCACCTGTTTGCAAATCGTTTGGTTTTGCAACAAGCATTAACCCTCCAGTAGTGGACTGCGCTTTTCCTCTCGCAGGATAGCTGTGGAAATAGTCCCATGTGCCAGTTTGATCCCTTAAAACGCACATGGCTCTTTACGAAAAGCAACGTCTTGCTACCTAGTTTAGCTAGACAAGAGCAATCCTTACACGCCCATTCGCTGTGAGCGGTGGTTTCTAAGAGTAATTTGTCTAGTTTTGACGTCAGTCTTACGAGTACCTTTGATAATTTGAGACACTATGACTCTTCTTTCCAATTCTAGTTCAATTGGTATCATTACTGTTTGCATTTGTTTGCAATTAAAGAGGAGAGGGTGCTGGTTACGAGTGCGGATTTTCGGAGTTGGAATCTGAGTAATGGGGAGAGTAGTGGGAAGTTAGTAGGTAATGTATGTTTGATCAATGAAGACTGGGACTAATCCACGCCCCCAACGGAGATTGAACGTACAATTTCGGTTTATCGGCGCGGCCCGATGCCCTAACTACTGCAGAGCTGTGGAAGGCCCTAGTAGCAAGCAGGTCGGCTAATCGCTGTTAACTCGAGCGGTTTAGATTATGGGAATCTTCTGTAGGAAAGTGGGGAGTTCTTAGGCGGTGGTCGTTTTAGTCCCTTTGGGCCGTGGCCTGGGCTAACGTATGCATGGTGTATTGGTGAAGGCAGGAGCGGACTCCTCCCATAACTTAATTATACGATGAGTTAATGAGTATGCAGTGAGGATATATTACAATCTATAATCAACCCGCAGTCCGAGCCTCCAACGATCGAGGGAGATTGTTAGGCAATAAAGTGGTTGGTGGTGTAGATTGATAGGTTTTTCATTACACAAACCCGGAATTTCGCCAAGCAAAACAAACTCAAAACTGAGTTGCCAATATCCGCATTACATGCTTATTACCTCATCAGTCGCGGACTCCTCCCATAACTTAATTATACGATGAGTTAATGAGTATGCAGTGAGGATATATTACTATTCATTAGAGGGAAGATTGAACAAACCAAACGATGAAAAACATTTAGACACGTACTGCACTGTAAATTTTAGAGAGTAGTTTTTACTCTTACGGTAGAGTAAAGTACTGATTCCACTGCCATACGGTCTTCAGTTTGTGTTCTTGGACATTCCAAAAACATTATAACATCTGGTAAAATCGAGAAATCCGTATTAGTGATGAAAAGAAATCTTGAGATGCCGAAAGTCAAAAAAATCCAAACGAAATACATTCTTGTGTCGGCCATATTGATCACTTTCAATCCCTCGCGACGATTTGCGACCACAGGAAGCCTCATTTCATGACTTTGGCTTCTGGGTGATCTCTGGTGATCTTTTAGGATCTGCCTCGTTTTCATGGCACATATCCGACGTCGACGATAGGATCTTTGGATCAAAACGTAAACCTAGAGTCGCGCTACCACAGGTAGCCCGACTAATTAAGGACCAATTGTAACGATGTACCATTCATTACCTTTAGAATTGAAATTTGTTCAAATCAGCCGGACACTGGAACAGATTTCCAGTAACAAATTGGCATGGACGACTTTCCCGGGATTCAAGTATCGTCACGAGGTCAAAATCGGAGTATCTAATTGGCTACCTACCACGTGAAACATTTATTTAATGAGGATTTGAAGGAGTTTTGCTTAGGATTCATGATCCCGGCCAGTTTCCATCGATGTAGAACAATCATGTTGAGATATTTCGATTATAGAATACAAAGAAGTGTATATGGAAATGTTTGGGTTGAGAAGATTACTAACACCTCTAAAGATTCTTATCAAACTCATTAATAATTCATTAGAAAACACAATGGAAATCACTACCGTAACGTAGATCTTTATATCGGATAAAGATTTTTGTTTATTTGCATAAACTTTAACTTGGATTTGCTAAGCCAAAAGCAGTCAAACTTGGAAAATTCTGGTCCAATATGATAATTGACAACTAGACGTTTGATAAGTAATATAAAGAACTCGAGAGCGTGTTATATCGGGTCTAAAGATCCTCGCCTTCGGCTCGGATCTTTATCCACCGATATAACACGCTCTCTCGTTCTTTATACATTACATAAATGGTACTTGTAATATGTATATTAATGTAATGTAATATTGAGAATAGATTTTTAACTAGTGAACACCTTTGAGGAATGATTCAATGAAGTTTCAGCTACATTAAATTTCGAACGATTTTCATCATAGTCCATATACATATTTATATATATATATATTTAATTTACTTAGTTACTTATTTATTTACTTATTTATTCATTGATTTATTTTAATTTGTAATTAGAAGGCGAAGAGCCACCTGTGGATGTACTTCTAATAAACCATTATTATTATTATTATTATTATTATTAGTCCCACTTTAATGCTATACCGGTCTTTGTCTGTTTTTACTGAAATAATAAGTCAACAATTGGCTGCAAATGGTATACGGTATTTATTGCGAACACAAGCGACATTGGACAGATTGAAGGGAGCGGCGTTAAAATAGATATCCTGAGTATTAGAGGTTATCATTGTTTTTTTTTCTACTGATGCACTTCCACGTACTCTTATTGGTGGTTGTTTAACAACTGACTAGTGCATATACAAAATATATTCAAAGGGCAGTTGTTAAAATGAAGAATGTTGAGATATTTCTACAACTTACATTGTAATTTTTACCTGATGTGCTGTCTTAATTAAATATATATTGATTTAAACATACAATGTACTGTTACAGCATTCTTAGTTCTAGTCAAAACATATATCATTGCAGTATAGATAATCATTAAGAGAATAGGTTCTGTACTATTTCTTTCTGTGAATCATAAGGCTGTTTCTATTTTGGTATTTCAATGATAAAAGGGAAATGATTTCCTTGACCACAAATTCTTACCTTAAGCTGAAATCTTCCATATAAATATTATTAACACGAGAAAGAAGAGAAATCTTCTCCAAACTTCTTTCCTCTCTAATAACTCCAAATAAAAAAACATGCTACAGAGAATCCGATGAAACTTATTATCTATAAGACGTACCAATTGGTTCAGCGTTTAACTCAATCTTGTTGTAAAATTTCCTTTCATGATGGATGTTCGCCAGAGTATCATAGAACTCCAATGTGATAAGTAAATACAGACGATACCCATTTTGCTTACAAAGTTTTAAGCTTTATAGGTTCCAAATTTTTTGATCGTAAATAACGGAAACAGCTCGACCATCATGATTCCACATGCACTACTTGCTTTTGGATGTCGCACACGAACCAAATGAAACAGAAGCAGAGCAAAATTTGGTCATGTGTCAAAATACCAGTCTTTGCCGAATTTCTAAACTCTCACTCGGTGATAAGATGGTATTTGCTCAAGACATAACAACATTGATACTCTCCCCGGCGGCCCAAATTAAATTTAAAATGGTCGTGGATAGATGGGTCCTCGCAAACAAGGTTTGGTTAGTTTTAGGGCTAGTTTAGGGTTTTGTTTTTACAACGTCTTCCCTAATACTAACCCTAAACCTAGCTAACTCCAAGGTACTTGAGTGTTTATTTCTACAAAGTCTTGTAAATACTAACCCTACCCTAACCAAACTAACCAAACCTTGTTTGCGAGGATCCCATCTATCCACAACCATCATTTAAATGCCTTACCGAGCAAACGAGTCTCGTTTTGGAACAACAGTTCTGTGAGTTGCTCCCGCCCTAGGGCGAAGCTTATAAATAAATAAAATAAAACGATAAGTAGACAGGAAACCCGATCCTTCAGTTTTCACGAGTAGACTTTTTATAATTCCAATGGAATCTAGTCGACTCCACTGGATCGTTTGGAATCGATTCGACAATTATCTGGAGGACCGTCTTGTTCGGTTTACATCAGAAACACAAACCTTGAGTTTTCACGACTAGAACTTTGACAATTCCAATGGAATCTAGTCGACTCCAATGGTTCCATTGGACTCCATTCGACTAAATATCGGAGTACTTCACCTCTAGAGTAAAAGACAAGCCATGGTTACCCTGTGGTCAATTTACACAGGAAACCCAAACCTTGAGTTTTCACGACTAGAATTTTGACAATTCCAATGGAATCTGGTCGACTCCAATGGTTCCATTGGCGTCCAATCGACTAAATATCGGTAGCCCTTCATAATCTAGTATAAAAGACAAACTATGTTTATCCTTAAGTCGATTTACACAGGAAACCCACCCTTCAGACTTTTGCAATTCAAATCTGTGGTTACCTTGTCGCCCTGTAAATAATAAACACAGGAAACCCATACTACTTTTAATTGGCAACATTTATGAGACCCTTCAAGCCACTCCATCGATCCGTTCCAGTGGTTCCAATGGACAAATCCGTCAACAAAAGAAAAGAATTTTTTTTTCAATATAAACACTAAGTCCTTCAACGCACTCGCTGAGTGCGTTTACCTCTAAAGAATAGAATAGAATAGAATAGAATAGAATAGAATAGAATAGAATAGAATAGAATAGAATAGAATAGAATAGAATAGAATAGAATAGAATAGAATAGAATAGAATAGAATAGAATAGAATAGAATAGAATAGAATAGAATAGAATAGAATAGAATAGAATAGAATAGAATAGAATAGAATAGAATAGAATAGAATAGAATAGAATAGAATATCTTCTTGAGTGCTTAGGCAACCTCCCAAGTGCATGGACGCAGTATTATAAAGGTTTTTACTTGGACTCGATCACTCAAGGCTTCACAACATCGACGAAAAAGACGTAATTACATCGAATCAGTAGTTTGGTAGTGTTGTGAGCCGTTTTGTCAAAGCTGAATGGAAAGAATGGAAAGACAACAAAGAAAACTACACATGCTTTTCAGTAGAGATTTTTTGTCTTCAACCTTCGATAGTTTGTTGTGCTTCCTGTCACTTTAGTTTCTCCATGGATCTAAATTCAACGAGTGGAAGAAAAACCAAGTAGAGCGACAAGCATTTCGTCAAAGCTTACAAATCATGGATCAATATCGACCAATATCATTAGCTTGTGGAAGAATTTTGTTCTGTGGTCAAATATTCAAGCATTGTTGAGTGAAATGGAGGAATTCTCTGAAGGTAGATTTACTTTTTAATTTTCTCAGTACTTTTCATGTAGCATCTCATTCAAATTTTGATCGAACTTGTGAGATTTTGTTATGCTTTTTTGGATTTATCTTCTCCTTCAGCATACCAAACTATTGGTCAATCGAAGACAATCAATGAAAAAAGAAAAAAAACAGTGTTTTTTTGTTTAAGCTTACGCCGTAAGATCTTGAATAGTTTTTGTGAAGCTTACAGCTTCAGATTTTCTACAAGAGAGCTTGATTACAAGTCTTATTACTATTGAGTTTGTTTGCTTGTTTTTATCTATTCATATTTCTCTGGAAGTACATAGAATATATTTCTGGCTGCTTTTAGACGTTTACACTGACCGACCCGGCCAAACACTAGCTTTTTTTATAGGTGTTTTCCCGAAAGCATTTATTCAAAATTTCTGACTCCATCGAAAGTAGCTTGATGTACAAAACACTTTTAATTCTAGCTCTTCGAAAAATCACCTGAGGTTAAATTCTTATATCAAAACAACTTACTGTCATGACATTGGTTATTTGAATGTAGGTTTTTCAAGGTTTGTTTTTGAGTTTTTGTCGACTAAAGCAATGAAAAAACTAAAACATTTTTTCGAGAAAATAGAAAATCTGACGTGAGCGTGCGTCCATTGTGAAATGGTTCACGGTAAATTAGCCAATCAGAGCGCGCGCTTTATTGTAGCTATGTAATGTAATGTAATGTAATGTAATGTAATGTAATGTAATGTAATGTAATGTAATGTAATGTAATGTAATGTAATGTAATGTTATGTAATGTAATGTAATGTAATGTAATGTAATGTAATGTAATGTAATGCAATGTAATGTAATGTTATGTAATGTAATGTAATGTAAAACACAAATAATGATAATTTGATGTATATAAATTAAATCTAAAACTTACAAATACTAAACATTCTTAATTATAAAAATATGCTTTTAAGCATATTTCATTTTCCATTTCCGTATAAAAAATTCATATTGCTAATTTGTTTACGAAGTAAATTGTTAATGACTTTCTTTTCAAAGTTTTGGCATTCTTTAATTCTTTAAGGGCTTATTCCATTCTTTGATTGATCGCAAAGTAAATATGTCCGCCCACCCTCTGTCTCGTTTTTGTAACGGGGACTATTAGATTTTAAGTACTAAAGCGGGTACTTCTGTTGTGAGTGTCATAGTTCAGCTTTAGCATTTGCTTCAGGTAGACTGGCGTTTTTCCTAAGATTCTCTTGGGAGTATAACATCTAATTGCATAAGATTCTTGGTAGAATGCGGTATCCAATTTAATGAGTTGAACAGCGAAACAGAACGAGAACGAGGTTCGGCGTTCAGAATGATTCTTGCTGCTTTTTTCTGTAGTAAAAATGCTGTTTATGTTTCCTTTTGATGTTGATGTCCATATATTAGCGCCATAGAGAACAACAGGCTTGATCACTGCTTTATAGTAAATTTTTCTTTGATTTCTCTTCAAGTATGGGCTAATATGCTTCAGCAGGACAATTCGTTTTGAGATCTAAATTTTTAGCAAGGATTTCGGAATGATCAGAGTAAAGTCAGGACTCTCATCAATCTCAATTCCCAATTCCCATTTTATGCGAATGGATATTCTCAATTGGTGAATTATTAAGAATTGTAAACAGTTGATCTACACTGTTTTGTGCTAGATGTTGCTCATCCATGCGTTTTCTCAGTCTCTTGCCACAAATAAGCATTGCTTTCGTTTTCTTCTCGTTGATGATCATTTTATTCATTGTTGCCCAGTGTTGGATATTTTCTAAGTCTTGTTAAATGTTGTTATTCATGGGTAAGATGTTATCCCATCTAGAACTTGATATTAATGTTGCGTCATCAGCGTAGATATTCATATTTGAGTTTTGGGCGTATAGTAAAGTGGGACATCATTTATGAAGATAAGAAAAAGCATGGGATCTATCTTTAGCACAGCGCTTCCCCCTTTCCCAATCCATCCTGTGTCCAGTTTGAATCCATTTTGAGTCCAGTCCAGTCCAATCCAGTGAGTCCACGTTTCACAACATAGCGTGCTCTAGGTGTGTTTTAGTTATGAAATATGATCACTTTCTGGCGTGATCAATAGGCAGCAAAATCATAGACGTTTTTACTGTGTAGTCTTCACTCGCAAAAGAGTCTGTAGGTAAGTACATGTAGGTAATTGCAATTGTTCCCATAAATTGGATGTTATCCAGTGTTTTGATTCTAGCTCGATCTACCCCGTGAGAAAGCAAGAAGGAATCAGAACTATGTTTAACTGATGTTTCTATTCTGACTTAAAATAATGCGACTGCTCCGCTTCTGTAACCAATTCGATACGCTATTTATTACTCGTGCCCAGGCCTTTAGGCCGGGAACGGGTTATAAACTGCAAATGTTTTTTTTTTTTTCTTATTCTCTGTTCGTCCTGAGGAACTTCTGATTGGTTAAGAAAGTACAAACAATGCCCTTCATTCATCACCTTTGAGCGACCGCGAACGCAAGCCAGGAACTTTAGGAATGCAAGATGGCCGACGACAAAGAAAATAGCTTTCAGAGACGGGCTTTTCCTGCAGTAGAACAATGTAATTTGGAGCTTTTAACTCAAGAAATACCTATATACTTATAAGAGCTTCAGGATGGGCTGTTATTTTGAGCTTCATCTCCAATACTTTGACCAAATATCGAACTCTAAATGGAGTACTTGAAAGGAAGCGGCTCGCGATAAAGACTATTTCCTATGGGCTGGGAATCTACGAATTTCTCATCCTGCATGTTGCTAAACAAACATACATAGGAGCAAGTCAATTATATTCCTCATTCAAGCATTCAATAGATCTTGAGAGGTTTTTGTAGTGAATTTTAATTTAATATCGGAATGGCATGAAACTAGATTCCATTGACCTTGTATTTCGCGTTTGGTCACGTAACGTCTTTTATTCATATATATAACATCCGAAACATGAACGAAAAAATACACGATTTGTTATTGTGTCAAATATGCCGTTGTAGAAGTCTTTACAGCAAACAATTGAGATATATAGTGAAATAAAAAGTTGAATAAAAAACTGGTATATTTTTGCATGTTGGAGATATCTAATACCTATGCATGATAATAGAAAAACAAAGCAAACACTAATAGCTGTTGACAGACAAACCGACTAATCAAGGTATTTTTTAGTTTAAAAGTTAGCCGATTAAAAAAAGGTCATTATGTTACGGTTACCTATTTCCTGAAATGTTGAAGAATGCGTGAAACGGCTCGTGGAAGAGTACGAATGGAGCCGGTCGTTGGAGCCTCTCTTAAAAAGGGCTCCAGGGGCACGAGTGAACGCACGTGTGCGTCTAGTTTTACAAAACGTCTCCCCGCTTGTGATAGAAGGGCTGATGTTTGTTTGTTTGGTTGGTTTTTTTGTGTGTGTGTGTTTTTTTTTTTGTTTTTTTTTGCTGACATGTTGACTGTTCAGGTTTGTTTGAAGATTTACAGCATCAGGTCTCTATTTGATACGATACCAATGTCAAATGGAAAAACACTGTAGTGTCCTTTCGGTCATTTGTGATCTAAACTGGATCTGCCATTGTGATAACAGTTACTACTAGCCGTTTCTAACAGAAAGTGAAATGCTGCAAGCCTAAAAACATGCAATCAAATGTATCCTATTGCCTTCGATGGATGCATCATCTACACCAGGAAAACAAACCTCATTGAGAGGGCAACGGGGAAAGACTAATTGCAGAAAACAGCGCTGAAAAACTCCTAAAATCTTTCAAAAACTCAGGGGATCTGTTAAAAAAGTTGCCGAACAACAATTGTGGTACTTCCGGAGCTTTACGTGATGAGACTACTAAACTATTATTGCATAAGTTCTTTTACTTGTTCTTTGACCTTTTCTGGGTAATTTTACCTTAACTGGCTATTATATTTCCATTGGTTGCTATATAAAGCAAACAAGTCTAGATCAACAGCGCATGTCCCTTTTTTCAGCGCATTTAATTTTTCGCGACGCACTACAGAGTCGTACCACGTCAGATCCTGTGCAAACTCTTAGAAGCGATCGCGAGGGAATTTTACTGAAAACCACGTGACTATATGTATTAACATAAATTTAGCATATCAAAACGCATATATGATCATGACGTTCATATTACAGGTATCCAACCAGGACACCCACCCTTCTATATTATCAAAAGCCATACTTTTACCACTAATCACAACTATTATCCGGCTTCGTTCTACGAAATCAAAAGCTCGTTAACCAAAAATAATCCGTACGGCACGGAAGACTTTAATAACTTGTTGATTGATTGATTGATTGATTGATTGATTGATTGATTGATTGATTGATTGATTGATTGATAAATGGATGGATGGATGGATGGATGGATGGATGGATGGATGGATGGATTGATTGATTGTTTATTTCTATCCATGACTAAATATAACTACAGAATAACGAACACGATGGAGAAAGAAGGCAAAGGCAGAAAATATGCCGAATACGACGATATTTACAACCACGTCAAGTCATTTGGTACCTATCAGAAGAAAGTTGCTTATGGAACCTGTGTTATGCTGATTGGCCAGCAAATCCAATTTGCACATCTCATCTTTGTGACTGGAAGCCCAAAATTCAAGTGTTCAACTCCCAATGTAACGTGTGGTGGTATCAATAAATGTTGTACAAACTGTACTTCGTACGAATTTGATACTATGTATACTACCGTCGTATCTGAGGTCAGTCTTAATATCCATTTATTCTTTTGGCATTCTTATGATTAATATTCAAGCTTTGTGCACATTCCAAAATACTGGAAGCTGAAGCTTTTTCAAATTTGCTAATTTTACAGACAAATGTATGTGTGGAGATATAGTATATACCCCTAGCCATACATTTCTGTACAATTTCACAATTTGAAAAATTAATTTCTCTGCGGATTTTCATTGGAACTTTCTAAGTTTTTGCATAGTTACTAAGTGAAGCATACTCTTTAGTATTTTAGGTAACAGTTTAGTCTATGTTGACAAAATATATTATGCTCAGTAATGAGCGGCGGCCATTTTGGAGTAAGGTCTACGGTAAACCACGGTCTGCAATTTCTCGACCATTCTACAGGTTTTCCAGAATCTTTATCTTTAGACAGCCTGTGTTTTGTAAGCGTACTGAATTTCATTGACTTTCATTGAAATAAAACATTTTATCGTGAAAACTCACATACCTGTCTCCAATAATGAAAGTCGGACAGTTTAAGACGTTTTCTGGGTTGTTTCTTGGCTTTTGGAGGTCGTTTTAACCGGTTTTAGGGAAGGTCAATTTCAGCAGTTATGGTCGCAGTAATTTGTTAATGTTTTTTGATGTGTGTGTGTGTGTTTTTCAGTGGAACTTGATATGCGATCGTTCCTACCTCGCTGCAATTGTTCAGTCCATGTTCTTTGTTGGCATGTTGGTGGGTTCCTTTGTGTCTGGTATCGTATCTGATGCATTTGGAAGAAAGACTGTTATCTTTTCTACGCTTGGAATTATGGTAAATATTTAAAAAATATCGAAAAACTAAATAATGTACCGCAAGATATAGGCACAATCTTTTTGGCTAAAATCATTATTTTTGGAACAAAGTCATGAATATGGCCTGATGCACAAAAATTAATTAGTGAAAAAATTTTTTATTAACAGTATCTGCTTCTGCTTTAAGTGATTATAAAAAGTGATTTGAAACATTTTTGAGTGCGCGCTATTATCAGTGATCATGACTTAACTGAACTGAACTTACTTGCTCGAAAAATGAATTGATGGCTTAGGTTTGTCTCTGACTTTTTTCTTGTAATACTCTAGACATTTTAGCCATTGACCTTGTCGTCAATGATGGCAAACCATTCCTTCAAAAATGGTCTCTGATAGTAGTTCCTTTTTTTGTCCACTTCTTGAATGTTTCCCAGTCAAATGTATATGTCCGACCCAGTCTCATTTGCATGACGTTCGACCTTCGAGTTCTGGTTGTTAGCAGTGGCTTGTTTATGCTCCATTACGCTGGTCCTTAACGCTCTTTCTGTTTGACTGTAATTTACAAAATTACACTCTTGGCATTAGATTTTGTATATTACCTTAGTGTGATTAGGCTTTTTCACGACCTTTGGGACGGGGATAGAGTTTGCACATCTTAAATTGTTTTAGGGGCGATGGACAACTTTGATGTTTAGTTGTTGTTGTTGTTGTTGTTTTTAATTTTTTTAGAAGTCTTTCTGACACCTCTTTGACATAACGAAAAACTACTGTCGGCCTTTTTTCTTCGTCGTCTTTTTCAGCATGGTCATCCGTAAATAACAAGGGTGGAATGACGATCGATCTTGCGCATGCTATAAAAACTTCTGAATCGCCATAGTTGGATAATTATTAATAGTACGCACTCTTTTTACGTGTGTAAGTTCTTTTTCTCTGAATTCCTCTGAAGATGGAATGTCTCTAGCACGAGTTATCAGGGTATTAACTATACTGAGAGCCATAAATATAGTCTTATTCTTCTTTTTGTACTAATCCTGAAATAACTTTCCTCAATATTGACTCACTTTCGAACAGAACAGCCTTCTGCATTTCTCGATAGAGTGCACTAACACAGTAGGTCTCCTTGAACAATTTTAATTTGAACATCTCTTTCCGCTATTTCCATCCCTCCTCCTAAACTCCCAATCACTCTGGTACTACCTCCACCCGATATCCTGGTCTCCTTTCCCTTATTTCATAGGCGCTAACTGCTGATATTTTTGTAGCTTCTCATTTCCTTTTTCTTGTATGTTCTTTTCACTTGGACATGCCTTTTTTTACTATAAAGATGCATATGTTTTTTATCCTCTTGAGTTTCTTCTTCTTCTTCTTCTTCTTCTTCTTCTTCTTTCCGGCTTTCTTTCTTGTATTCCACAGTGTAACACTGGCTGCTTACATTATTTTGCCGGGAATGTACCTACGTAGGACTACTCACGCTCAAAGACCCATTATCGAGATTGAATTCAAAATCCTCAAAAACTGACAACAAAGTTTTGCTTCCTGCTATCTTATTTTAGTCTTCTTTACATTCAAACTTCCAATGTCTGCATATGAGCGAATTCCATTCCTCTTTATTTTGTTTAAGCCAGGGATATATTTTGTTTACATTCTAATTCGCTGCGCTCAACCGAATGTAAAATATTTTCCCTTTAAACTACGAGACAGACAGACACACAACAGGTTATATGGTTGGTTCGCTGCGGACCCAGATACACAGTGAGAATTACAAAGTAAAAAATTCGCACAAATAGTAGGACAAACATGCATGAGATTAATCTTACCACGAAAAAGCTGCCTCTCAGATTCCCGACTGGAATTTCGGGGCATTTTGGATTCTTTCTGCTCTTCGGACTGCTTGCTGGACCTTCTCTTTCGCGCCACGGTTTCTTTGGCTTTTCTCAGCCTCTTTTCGTCTTCGGTATCCGACGCTAATTCATCGGAGACGTACTCCTCTACAACTTTCCATCCGTCTTTGGACTTATCGGCAATTCGAATTAACTTCTGCCTTTTCTTAATCATCTCTTTCCCCTCGTCGACTAGCTTGCTGATGGGCTGGCTTGCGTCTGCATTCTCGTCTTTGATTTTATCGAGAATCTTTTCTATTTTAGTGTTGAGCTCGTACTGGCACTGGTTTCCCTTAAACTTCATTTGCGATACCTGCTTGTCTATTTTTGTCTTCTCTTCCAGACCTTTGTTGTTCTCTTCTAGCTTGTCCTCTAGGTAATTTTTGAATAGAGAGAAGACATCGTCGGCCGAGACGGCGGCTGAAGTCGCTTGTTCTTGAGCACGGCCGGCTTTTCTTCGTCGGGGATGCACAGTGTGATGCTCTTCTTCGGACATGATGACTTACTGATAACTAACCACAGGATGCGGGTCCGCGAGCGTGAGTGGAGAACTGAACAACTGAACATCCTTAAATACTAATGTATTGCACGCACTCCGTGCAATTCACAATGGGGTTACGTAACTTACGAGAACTGAATACTTAATTGCAATTCAGTTTGCAATACTCTGCATACCAATGGAAAATACATTTTCCATTCTAACTTTATCTTTAATATCATCCATTTGCTTCCTGCTAACATTAATTTAGTATTCTCTACATTCAAACTCAGTCTAACGACAGTGTATCAATCACGCATTAGGTTAAAATCACATGCAAAAACCTCTTAGAGCTCTTGAGATGCTGTATACAGCATTAATCATGACGGCATCATCTGTATGCAAAATCATACGACTTTTCTGTTTTTAAATATTATTTTTACACGTTGAGCAGGTTATGTTAAACTCCCACCAGCAGCTATCATCTTCTATTATCTGTTATCTAACTACAGCCATATAATTAATTTGCTACTGACATTCACTGAAAAGGTATCAAACTAATATGACTTTGTATTGATTATTTAAGGCATTATGTGGTATTTGCCAGGCCTTTGTAAAGACATCGATTCCTCTCTTCGCCGTTCTGCGTTTTGGGAGTGGTGCATTCATGATCAGTGCTACCTTATCTCAGTTTATCCTGATGATGGAAGTCATTGGACCAGGCTTTCGAGCAAGGATGGGAAACGTAAACAGCTTCTTCTGGAAGGCCGGTAGTTTCATTAGAGTTCTGATAGCTTACTTCATAAGAGAATGGAGGACATATGTATGGGTGACCAGTGTTCCTCCATTTCTTTTATAGCGGAGCTCCCGCGCGGGCCGAAGGCCCGCGCGAGCGGAGCACCATACTTTAGAAAAATGAGTAACCCTATCGAGCTGATTTTTCATGGCTTGAGTATACGTCACTGCCCGTCCGTACATACATACATACATACATACGTCCGTACGTCCGTGTACATCGCGATGCTGATTGGCTGATTGCTTTTTGGCGCCAACTTGACGCGCGCTGACACTTTGAAAACTGAAAATTTACAAGTTTCCTTGCAGTTTTAACTTGCAAAGCTTAAAAATAGTATTCTCGAAACCTCGTAAAAATTTAGCGATTTTGATGGACATTAATCTGTGCCAATCTTGACAGGTTAAAGCGAAAAAAACCGTACGTTTGAATTTTTTTCGGGCCTGGTGTCGTTTCAAAAACTGCTCGAAAGACGAAAGACACAGAGGATATTTTCAAAGTTGAACGACTTTTTAGTTGGATTCGTAGTTTAAAAAAATTCCTCATAATGAATGAGTCATTGAGGATCGTGTATTCTTCGTTTCGTGAAGATGCCTTCAGTAAAGCTGCTTAAAAATCTAGCCAAAGTTGGAAATAAATCAAGAATCGTCTGCATTGAGCGTGAAACAAGGACCAGTATGCTTCGAAAAGACAACAAGGAAAGCACTTCAAGGTAAAGACCCTGGCCAGAAAATGATATCAAAAAGTCTCTTGTACCTATATTTGATCTTTTATCTTTGATTTGGGATTGATGACTTTAAAAAAAACCTTTTATGCACGTTGAACTGTGGCCAAGTTTAAAGAAACACTCGATCAAGCCTTACATGAAATGTACAACGACATTTTGTTTTACGGTGAACTTTTTGCACTAGTTCTAATAATGATAAAATTAGTAAAAAAAATTAATTTTGAACTTATTTCAACCCCACTAATGTGTAAATACAGCTCAAGTTTTGGTCTGGAATTTAATGAAACAATTGACAGGAAAAAAAGAAGGAATTTTGCCATGCAAACTAGAGTTGTTTTACTTTATTCATCTGGATGAAGTTGCTCAGTGAGCCCTGTGAAGCCTTAAATACAGACTGAAAATGCTTAATTCCTTGTTTTCTTGTTATTTCAATTAGCTGTTTTTATAATCACTTTAAATTGTATTATCAGTGTAACCTGGAAGAGAAAAGTGGGAGACAAGTATTCACCTAACTAGTGTGTCATTCTATTCTACATTAAATAACAAAACAAAACAACAACAACAACAACAACAACAACAACCACAAAAAAACAAGATGTCACAAATATAGTGAAGACAGACAAATCAATATAGTCAATATATGTTGTTCTGTAATATTCAGGATGTCAAAAAGGTTTAATTACTTGTATCAATTTAAAAAAATGTTTTGGAGATTTTGCTTTCTATTTCTGAAAATTATGAACCCTTACAAAGTCAGTTATGAAATCTGACAGTGAATCTGAATATTGAAATTTACTGTAACAAAGGTCACTGAGCATACAAGCCCATACAATATACAAACCAAAACCAAAACTTATTTTAAAAATGCTTTTTAAATAATCTTCATTTCAACTTTTTCAATTACCACAGGAAGCCCAATTCATTTGAATCAAGAACATAAAAAAATTAAAATTGAAATTGGAGCTTTGCTTTTAGGTAGTAGTTGTTTTGAGTTGTTTTACAATTTCATCTAAAGTCATGATTAGTGTAACCTGGAAGAGAGAATTCTTGTTTCGTGTAAAGACAACTATTTATCAGTGTCATTCTACTCTACATAATACAAAAAAAAAAAAAACAAGATGCCACAATACTGTCAAGACAGAAAAATCTAAATATAATTTTCTGCAATGTCTAATTGTTTAATTGAAGGATGTTGAATTAGGTTCAGTATTTATGTGAATGAAATCAGTTTGAGGGATTTTTGCATCCTATTTCTGAGAATTATGAAGCACTTACTACTAAGTCAATTATAAAATCTGACACAAATATCTGAATAAATATCACTATGGTCACTGAGTTGAAAGCCTTATAATTCTCAGGAGACTGAAGGGCAAGAAATAAAGCTTGATCTATAGTCTTTATTTCAACTTTTACAACAAAATGCAATCTTTGTTTGCCTATTACCACAGCAAGCCCAATTCATTTGAATCAAAAATGTCAAAATAAAACAAAGTATTTAAAATTATTATTATATTTAAATGGGAGCTCCGCTATTAGGTAGTACCTAATTTTTATATTACTTCTTTTGGAGGTAATTGGAATAGACCATTTCCGAGATGCGTAGACCACTGACAAAAGTATCGCGGGCACGACTTGAAAACGAGGTATTTTCGGGCACATTTGTTTCTGACAGAAAGTTTAGAAGTAAGGCTAAAATAACACCTTTTTGCGGCTCTCATTTAAGCTGTAAGACAAAACTAAAGGATTCTAGCTTTGTAATGCTTTTGATCTAACTATCTGGACTTCCATTTCTGTCTATGAAGCTAAAGAACAGAGTTCTGAAGGGCGATATCAGCTGAGCCGTTTCGGCTCTGTGAAAGGGCTAGCAGCTGACTACAAAAAATGTTTTTTATAAGGTATTTTCTTTCATTCTTTATCATGTCTCGTATCTGGAAGTCTACATCAATATTTGATAATATTTGAAGTAAATAGAGCTGATTTTAGAAGATGTTTTATTGTTAACGATCAACGAGCGATTGGATGTTTCACTAAAAAAGCTGTAAGTTGAGAATTTTATGACTTTATTGTACAAAAACATTAATACTCTAATAAACAAAATGATCAATAAATTATTTTCTATTGAATCTTGAATGTTTTTATGAGTTATTCTTCAATTGAAGCATTTATTTTTTCCTTTTATCAATACTCTGTTGTGGGGATTTCTCGGGGATCTTTGACTCAGTCATCGATTTTAATGCCAGAAAGTCGCCAAAAACAGTATATTCTTCATATCAGTGGAATTCTATGTGGATTCAGTTGTCGATATGTAATGACAGAAGTGATGATTTTTCCATGAGGTATTAAGATCTGATTGTTTTTGAATCGTCTTGAAATCTCTCTGCTATTTTGTTGACATTGCCCGAAAATGCCTCGTTTTCAAGTCCGTCCGCGATCTTCTTGAAAGCGGTCTCCGCATCTCGGAAATGGTCCATTGTAAACCATGCGCTGCGCGTTGACTTATGAGTTCCCAAAATTTGTATCGTTGTAACCAACATTTATTGCAAAGAAAGGAGCACCAATACACAAACTGGTGAGACGAATTGACGGTTAAAAGTGTCCTCTTAAATTATAGATTGAATTGGGTGACTTGTCACCACTCATTTTGAACACCCAAAGTCGTCATAAATGTTTATTGGTTTTTATTTTGTTTTTTACACACAAAAAATATAAAAAGCGCGTATTGGTGGGTTTCATCCATTTCTTCGAGAATCAAAAGACAATGAAGCGGTAGCCATCTTGGATAAACAAACAATAAGCGCTAATGAGGAATCTTTCGTTGAAGTTCGTCTACAATGGCTGCCGTGACGTCACATCCAACCCAGCAATCAAAAGGAGCTACAATTTTGGGCATAAACGTTAAGGTGGTTCGACTGTGTTTTTTAGTGAGCGTACCTCCCAAGTTTGAGCCGCTAGCTAGTACAACGTCATTAATCGCTTTTGTGTGAAACCCTCCTCAATCACATAATATGACAGTTAAATACCTCGAAGCTCGGCTTTTAGAAGGGATAAATACCGAGAAGCGAGGCTTTTAGCCATATACGAGGGTTCAAGGTAAAAGATTCGAGGTATTTAACTGTCTTATTATATGATTGAGGAGGGTTTCACACAAAAGCGATTCAAAAAGACACAAAGTCGTGAAGTTGGTCAAGATACAAATTCCTACCGGTAGTCTGAGACGGTATAAATCTAAACAATAGGGATGACCTTTTTGGAAAGAACATTATTTGGCTTTATTTCAGTTCTATGACTAGTTTAAAAACAAGAAAATGTAGGCCTGGTGGATGAGAAAACTGTGTATCATATACAATGGAGTCGATAATAATTAGTCTTTAGACTATCGAGGTACGGCTGGGTTTATCGAAGCTTATCGACATCTTTAGGGACTGTATGTTTTTAATGTGGGAGGGTGGGCTGGCGTATTTTGGGGGAGGGTCATGGAAAAAATATTCAATGTTTGTGAAGGGTCAAGCCTGTCTTTTTCCATGTAAGGGGGAGGGTCACCTCTTTAGAAACGAGTGGAAATCACATTATATTTCTCCTGACTTATTTTGTATATATCTATTTGTACATTCAAACATTAGCCCTTTCAAAATCATTGTACCCAGAAGCTGGAACCGACATGGCTCCTGTGCTCACTAGTAATATATCAGTGGATTTTCGTGTGTTCTAGTGTATGAATGTGCTGAGTAATGTTTGTACAATTAGCTATAAATATGGTATGCTGTGACAATATTGTCACTACATACTGTTTATTGCATGGTTGTACATCATCCATCATACTTTAATTGTTCCTTATGTGAAGTTACTTTTATTTTATTCCTGAAATTCTTGTACTTTGCTTGCAAAAAAGTCCATTGATGATGATCTCGTACCTTCAAATATATCGTTACAACAATATAATTCTTTATGCAGTTCACATGTGGGAAATCTTATTTCACAATGTAGTATTTGTAAACTCAGTAAATGTTTTTGGGCATATTTAGGTATGTTACGCATCCTGTTTCTGTCGTTTGACTTTCATTTATTTCATCAACAGTGGTTGTGCTAGAATTTACTAAGTCCTTCTAAGATTTTCGGCGAAGCGACTCGCACTTTGCAATTGTGCTCATATGCATGTGGAAATGCTTTGATAGTCTTAATATCCATACATTAATTTGCCAAAAAGTGGCTATTTTAAACTCCTTCCCAACAACCATTGTGCAAAGCTGCACGTGCTTCACAATCATAACAGCTCGTACATCATTTTATTTTATTAAAAATAAGGATTTCAAATATCGTGCAAGGGTTCAGACAAAAAAATTGTGCAAATGACATTCCTGCAGTACAATGTCTCCCATCAGTTATCTAATGGTCGTCCGTCCCTAGCTCACGCATTTATTGGGTTTTGTCACCCAGTAAGCCAAATTGTTTTGAGTGGGCGGAAGCTACAGCCTTGTTTCCAGGCTCTCCAATATGTATATGCAGCACTGTGTTGCAATCTTTGTTTGGTTGATTTGAGTTGGCTAGGGGAGGGTCACCAATTTTTTTTCTGTTAATCAATGAAAGGTCCTTACGTACAGTCCCTTACAGGCTGGCTTCGGATCACTTGGAAATTGGGTTGTTAGACAACAATCTCACATATGTGAAAGATACTGATGAAACATGGTAGTCATTTATGTACTGTGGGACCGTGTGAAAGAAGGGATCACCGAGTCTGAAGAAAAGATACGCTATTACATAATATTTTGTGACATTGAACACACCATGCAAATATTGATCGATGAATTTAATCGTCGACTAGATGCTATCAACCGTGAACGTAGAGCTGATAAAATGAAGCCTCTTGAAAGTTTAGTTCTTGGCGTCGCTCTCCAAAATCCCGCTCTCAAACTAGATCTGGTGGTCTAAAAATAGATATGACTTCATTGCACCTCGCTCCGCTCGTCCACAAATACACCTGTTCGCCCGTAGGGGGTTAGTCCGGCTTTGCTTGGATATGAGGTAATGGGATGGGTTAGTCCCGGAAGCCCCCTGCCCCCCAAGGGCCCCTTGTCCCAGAACCGGCAATTTCTTACTAGTGAGTAAATAGAAAAGAAACAAGTTTTTGGACGTGGCCCCCATTGAGAATTGTAACTGTTACCTCTTGCCTACGTGAGATAAGTTCCAATGTTTTCTTTGCTTTCTCCTTGATCTTCCAAAAAGGTAGGGCGAGGATCTCTTTCAAGATTTTTTTTGAGAAGGATAACACTACTTTTGTTGTTTAGAGTTTATCCCGAGTCTCCACGTTGGCTTGTTATTAAAGGAAAACTAACAAGCGCCCACAAGATTATCATGAAATACGGAGGAAAAAAAGATAAGACGTGTGATCCAGAGCTGCTCAGTTCTATGTTAGATGACATCCACAACGATCAACTTGAACGAACCTCGAATGCAGAGAGACACACACCCCTTGATCTCCTAAGAACTCCAAAGTCACGTCGTTGGACTATTATCATGAGTTTTGGATGGTAAGATAACGGAAGAGGGGAGGGAGGAGAGGAAAAGAGGATAGCTTAGTTTGTGTAAGGACCCACCAGGTCAAAAGAAAATAGACTTGGCCATGCTGCAAATCAGTTTTAAAAGCGCCAGCGAATTTCGCGCAATGTTCTTTTGTTTTGTTTTGTTTCGTATTGCTTAATTACAGATAACTTTTTTACTCTTCCTGCATCGGTTATCTCAGTCAACCAACCAACCAACCAACCAACCAACCAACCAACCAACCAACCAACCAACCAACCAACCAACCAACCAACCAACCTACCAACCAATCAATCAATCAATCAATCAATCAATCAATCAATCCATCCATCCATCCATCCATCCATCCATCCATCCATCCATCCATCCATCCATCCATCCATCCATCCATCCATCCATCCATCCATCCATCCATCCATCCATCCATCCATCCATCCATCCATCCATCCATCCATCCATCCATCCATCCATCCATCAATCCATCCATCCATCCATCCTTTACTCCATCAATCCATTAGTTAATCATTCGAAGCATATTGCTTTCCTATCGGCTATGGGACCGTTTCTCGAAAGACCCGATAACTTTTTGGGCCCGCTAACTTACCCGATAAAGTTTAACGTGTTCATTTCAAATTTCAACGACTTATAAGATTTTTCAGACAGGTTTACGGGTGCTTGCGCACTTGTGTAGTTTACTGTAATTTTTTGGGCTCGTACAGTTATCGGTCATTTCGAAAAACAGGCCCCAGATGCCAGTGAATGAACATAATGTACGATGAATAACAGCTTCACTTATTGTTTATTATCTCTCGGTAGGTTTACTGTTTCAATGACCTATTTTGCTCTGATAATAAATACGACACAGCTTCCTGGTAATGTCTACGCCATTTCCTTGATTGTTCCTGTCTTAGCAGGGGCATTCATTCCTGTTACGTGGTATTCAATGAACAAGTAAGACTGTATACACTCAGATTATAGCTCACGTTCATTTATTATTTTTCGAGCGCACGCGGCCATTAAGTCTATGTCCATATTTGGGAGTTTATCTTATTTGGAAGTCAACATAGATATATTTTTGTTGACTGTTTGGAGCCTCAAACTGTCAAAACTCTATTGCAGACATTGCAAAAATTGTAGCGATGAAACCTAGCTTTTCGGTAAACAGGCAGACCAATACTAGTAGCACAGGAAGCCCGCGCAAACGACACAATATGTTTGATACGAATGTGACCTTTATCAATTTAAACCAACTACAAATATGAATAATTTCCTCTGAAATAGTTTCGTAGGTGCTCTTACCTAGCTTGCATCTGCTGTGCTTATAGATTGTACGCGGGAAGTTGTTAAAAAGCGAAAGAAACACATGAGAAGTAGCCGAGTGCCAGTTCAACTGCTCTTGGATGCTTAACCAGGTGCCCTCAAAACTCGATAGATGCACTCAAAGCACGTTGCAGTCCTTTTGTAACTTTTTCAAACCAGTAAGAAAATTTAACGCGTGCTTACACATGAATCATATGATAATACTTGCGCACGATTAAATCAAACCGCCAATGGAGCATTGAGAGCTGAATGTTTTTACCCATTTAGCTTTTTTTTACTTCCATGAAGTGCCTTTTGCGTAGTCCTTAGCCTGAAAAACGACTTGTAAACTTTAGCTTCAACTAACTGCTTCAAAGCGATGGATTTCCGCCAAAGCGGCAAACTTCAGCATTCGGTAGGGACAGAGAATTCAGAAATCACTCTAGCTTGGCTATCCTTTACGGTAGATAACCTATCCAACAAAACTGTGAAAACCAAGTATGTCCAGAATCACCATTAGATACCATTGGTGAAATGTGTTTTACCAATGGTGTCTATTGGTGAATTTCCACAGGGTTCCCTCTAAAAACCCTATCACAATATGTACGCTCGTATTTGGGATTCCTGTGGTATCAATTGCTTGGCTTTGGGATTCCTGTGGTATCAACTGCTACGGCCGGCTTTACCAATGGTACCAATCCAAGTATGTCCAGAATCACCATTAGATACCATTGGTGAAATGTGTTTTGCCAATGGTGTCTATTGGTGAATTTCCACAGGGTTCCCTCAAAAAAACCTATCACAATATGTACGCTCGTATTTGGGATTCCTGTGGTATCAATTGCTTGGCTTTGGGATTCCTGTGGCATCAACTGCTACGGCCGGCTTTACCAATGGTACCATTGGTAAATCGAATTCACCATTGGTGAACCATTGGTGAAGTATGGTCCTTTTGGTAAATTGATACCCTGTGTGAATAATTTGATCACAACCGGCCACATATCGTCGTTTTCAAAAGCTGAAGTTCTTTACAAAAGTCTTTTGATCGACTGTTCGCTTAGCAATCGATGACAACCGGCTATAAAATATAATGTTTGTCAGTATCGTCGTTTTCAAAACTGACCTGAAGTTCTTGGATACAAAAGTCCTTTGATTTATTGAATAATTCGACTGTTTGCAATCGATCACAATATCGATCACAATTAGCAATCGATCACAACCGGCCATATTATAATATAATGTGTGTTATTGTCGTTTCCAAAAGCTGAAGTTCTTGGATACAAAAGTCCTTTGATTTATTGAATAATTCGACTGTCTACTTAGCAATCGATCAGAAGCAGCCATATAATATAATGTGTGTTATCGTCGTTTTCAAAAGCTGAAGTTCTTGGATACAAACAGCTCCTCGTACGCGTGGTCTTTGAAGTCAGCCGTCAGTTTGCAAGTCATCCTCCACCTCGAAATACGCCTTTTTCGGCTTTTAAAGACTACAATTTTTACTTTCAATGACTATCGAATTGCGACTAAAGCTCTCTTAGTATAATCATATGATTTTCAAGCTTATCATAGGGAATTTTGATTAATTTTTGATGCGTTTTGCTCCCCAAAAATGTTGTGTTCGCCTCTACTTCCTGCATGCAGTGAGTAGCTTCAATGTAGTCATGACAACGGCAGAGCTTACCAGCCAAACAACTAATCAGAGACAGATAAAATGTGCAAGAGCCAATAACAATCGTTTAATAAAAGCCTTCTAAGAGGACATGTGGTTACTGGTCAAATGATAAATAAACAAGCAAAGCAATTAAACTAAACAAAGAAACCAACAAAAATAAATAGAAAAGAAAGAAAGAATGCTTTCGAGAAAAAAATAATTATAATTTTTCTGTCGATATGGAGTCTACGAGAATGATGAAAGTGCTCCAAAAAGTCCTCCAAATTGTATATTACAAAGAAGAAAATGACAAACTAGGCAAACCACAACTATCTATTCCTAAACGTTTTGCGGTTACTGAACAAACACTGAACAGTCTTTGTAGTCACATCTGGACTCATTGGCTCTTTGTTAAATGACTAATTAAATTCAAAAATATTTTTCACGTGTATTTCACATCTTTTTTACATATTTCTCCCAGTAGTCCAGTGACAGGTAAAATAAAACATTGTCTACTTTAAGTAGACAATGTTTTATACCAATATATCCAAACAAACACAAGCCACATGGAAAAACGAGTCTGCTTGACCTTTTGGTCAGCGGTATCGATGAAGCCAATGCCGAGTGTGTTCGTACACTCCATATTTATTGAAAACTTCTAAGATTTTTTTCATCGAAAGGAAATATCTAATGAAATTATAACAACCGCTGTTTAAAAAATTAGGTAGATATTTCTTAGAATATTTCATATTTTCGTCGTGAAAAATGATTAAAATGAGTCAAGTAATCTTCGAGCCAATTCCGTATGTATTTCGTTCTCTCTTCGTGAACAACTTCGGCAAATCCGAATTAACTTACACACTTACACACTTACTTACACTCACGATGACATAATGGTACTGGCTTGTATACAAGCCAGTAACCACAAAAAGCACTTGAATGGGTTTTGCCCAACGTTTGTTTTTCTTTCAAAGATGAAGCACGAAAATTTATCGAAGAGATATGAAATAAATAAACCCCTTCTGGTTCACTGACATATCGAAGGATAATGTCCGAGGATTAGAGATGGTCCGGAAAATGAACATTTGGCCGAGAAGCGAAGCCGACAGAGGGGGTTTATTTACTAAATATCGCCTAAGATAGGCCTGCTCCGGGCCCTAAAATCGCCTAATATTGCTTAATATCGCCTAATATCGCCCAAGATTGCTCAATATCTCCTAAGAGCGCCTAAGAGCGCTAACTCGAAATGGCTAAAATTTCCCAATATCGCCTAAGATCGCCAAAAATCGCATAAGATCGCCCAAAATAACGGTGATTTTAGGGCCCGGGGTGGGGAGGACCTAATTGTTAGCTTCAGTCAAGTGAGATTTTTCATCGCTGATATTTCTGGCAAACCATGTTTACTTATTCATCCATTCATTCATTCATTCATTCTTTCATTCATTCATTCATTCATTCATTCATTCATTCATTCATTCATTCATTCATTCATTCATTCATTCAGTTATTCATTCATTCAGTTATTAATTAATTAATTAATTAATCTATTTATTTATTGGTGTGTTTGCTTGCTTGTTTGTTCGTTTGTTTGTTCATTAATTTTATTATTACTCGTGCCCAGGCCTTTAAGCCGGGAACGAGTTATAAACTGCAAATGTTTTTTTTTTTTTTTCTCTGTTCGTCGCCAGAAGAGGCCTTTCTTGCGCAATCGGTCACGTGTTAAAGCTCCTGATTGGTTCAGAGCGCAAGAAACAATGCCCTTCATTCATCACCTTTGAGCGAGTGCGAACTCTTCGAAGGTCTTCGAAGTGAACGCCAGTCAGGAACTTTAGGAATGCAAGATGGCGGACAGCCCAAAAAATAGCTTTCAGAGACAGGCTTTTCCAGCAGTGAGACAATAGAAAATGGAGCTTTTAACTCGAGATATACCTAGACACTTATAAGAGCTTCAGAATGGGCTGTTATTTTGGGCTTGATCTCTAATACTTTGACCAAATATCGAACTCTCAATGGAGTACTGAAGCTGAAGCTCTCGCGACTCAGAGCAATTCCTTTGAGCTGGAGATCTACGAATTTCTCACCCTACATGTTGCTAAACGAACGCACATAGAGGCAAGTCAATTATATTTTTCATTCAAGCATTCAAGAGATCTTGAGAGGATTTTGTATTGAATTTTAACACAATTCTGGCCAGACAATGTATTTATATATTTTCATGGAACCAAGGCTCTATTTGACCTGATGCGTTTGATCACGTAATGGATAAAACATCTGAAATATGAACGAAAAAATACACGATTTTTAATTTGTTATTGTGTCAAAAACGTCGTTGTAGAAGTCTTTACAGCAAACAATTGAGATATATAGTGAAATAAAAAGTTGAATAAACTGGTATATTTTTGCATGTTGGAGATATCCAATACCCATGCATGATAAAGGCAAACACTAATAGCTGCTGACAGACAAATTGACTAATCAGATATTCTTTAAAAAGGTCAAAAAAGGTCTTGTATTATGTTACGGTTAAGTGAAGAATGCGTGAAACGGCTCGGGGAAGAGTACGAACGGCGCGAGTCATTGAAGCCTCTTAAAAGAGACTCCCAGGGCACGAGTGAACGCACGTGTGCGTCTAGTTATTTATATATTTGTAAATTCTTTTCAGCCTTGGTCGTCGCCTGACTCACGCCTCTTTTATGATCGCTACCGGTGTTCTTTTGCTGTTGATTCTGGCCATTCCTAAAGGTATCGATCTTCATCACCGCATATTTTCCTTTTAAATACACTCATTTCAAACAAAGCAAACGTATTTCTATTGGGCTCGAATCGCAAAATATAAACATTTTACCGTGTTTAGAATCTGAATGCGTGCCTAAGAGCGATTTCGCACAGGACTGAGTTCGCCTACGTGACGAGCTTTTGTCGTCCCAGAAGAAAAGACGAATGTAAACGTAAATAAATTCTCCCGTTCAGTTCCAATGTTAAAGTGTAATATTCTATTTGAATCCAATTTGCAGAGTATGAAATAGCAGTCACGTGCGTAGCTGTTTTGGGATTGGCCATAACAGCCAATGAATGGAGCAGTGTATATCTCATCACAACAGAGCTATTTCCAACGGTTTTAAGGTGAATTGAAATGCAGTTAACGAACAACAAAAACAACAATAACAACATACATAATATTAAAAGCTAGCAAGCAACAACAACTGTCAAACTGAGACCAACATGTCCACAGATCATAGTTAATAGAGGGGAATGGTTAGGAAGCCTTTTGTTACATTTCTTTGTTCTAGTCTGGATGTTGAACTGGTCTTGACCGTGCACAAAGTTTAATTCATTAGAAAATGGCTATATGAATGAACCGAAATGTTGTCTATTGGATTATTTATTTAAATATTCTAATATAATTAATTTTGAACTAGAATACATCGAACAAGCAGCGGAAAAGAAACATTTGGGTTCAGTTGCTCAACCATGGCAATTAAGGCGAAACAATGAAAAAATAAAAGATTTGTGCACGGTCACGGTTGAAAAAAATGAACAAAGACATATAACAAAAGGCTTCCTAACCAGTCCCCTCTATTAACTATGCCACAGATGGATTACCTTCTTTGGTGAATGTCAATCAGACAATACTCTCTAATTAATTGAAGGGAATCTCAAGCATTACAACGACTACCACTTTGTCTATAACCTTATTGTTGTAATACCATGATCACCTCGGGATCTATTGTTTTTGGAGGGACGTTGAATCGCTAACATCCCTCCCTCATGAATAGAAAGAGGGAAAATTAGTTCTAATATTCCCTCATTAATTATGAATGAGGGATGATTAGAACTAATCGTTATGTTATTCATGAGTGGTTGTCCCTCATTTAACGCAATCATCGGGACGATCGGGACATCTTTGCACGCTGTCCCGAAACTCTGTAACTTTCTAACGCACCGATACCTCCTACCACTGCACACTCTTACGCGTGTGGGATCTATGCATTCTATTTTGCGCATGAGCATAACGAAGCAAAGAAAGCATCATGAAAAACAATTTAGCTTTCGAATTGATTAACAACCTATAAATACTTGTTCATTGTAAGTATATAACAAAGAAATCTATTTTCGAAAGTCCACAGAGAACACGGTTACGCACAATTGGTAAAAGAATTGTATAATATTTTCAAGTTTTGGATGAACAAACAGCGAAGTATATTTTCGTTTATTTCCTCGGTGATCATGGTATTACAAAGTAATACCATGACTTCTTCGGGATATTAGTGATTAAATGTCCCCTCAGCCTCGGGAGGTTGAGTAAAAGTCTACTTCCACTAAACCTCCCTCGGCTTCGGGGACATTTAATCACTAATATCCCGAAGAAGTCATGGTATTACTTATAATTAAAGTCATTCCGATAATGGTTACAGCAGTTTGACTTTGAACACAAATTAATGCCATCCCCCGGGGGATACTCAACCAATTCTTACATGGCGAGGCTACACCAGGAGCTAGAAACCTTTATTTCTTTATAAACCAATTTTAGAAGAAAAGGTAGCCCTGGTAGAGCGATAGCACTAAAACCGTGAAACAAGTACTAACTAAAAAGTACAAATAGTACTAATGAAACAATAGAAAACAAAGGGTTTTGCTACTATTTGTCTCTATTTAGTTACTAAGTTATTTCACGGTTTAAGTGTTATCGCTCTACCCAATACAAAGAGTGCACCTTGATTATGTAATGCATGCAATTATTGCATGTCTCTGTAATAAGTTACACGGCATCCGAAGTAATAAGTAAATATATACATTGTCTTGGATTTCTTTTATGGTTGTGGTTCTTGCAGGAATACAGCACAAGGTGTTGGATCTACTGCTGCTCGTGTTGGTGGAATCATTGCACCATTTTTACTCATGTTGGTAAGAAACGATGTCTATTGCTATAGTTCACCAAATTATCGTTCTTGTTGACTACAAAGCCGAAAATAATGAACATCAACAACAGCAACAAATTCAAGAAAGCTATGATATCAACGATAAATTTGCTCTCTCTTCCTTTCTAATACCACAGGATATCCATTGAAGAAGTAACTTTTGAAGAGCTAAGAATGAAATATTTCACATTATTTGTAGGCTCAGTTACCAGGCTCAAGCATTGTTCTTCCAATGACCATTTTTGGAGCATGCGCAGTTCTTTGTGGGATTGCGTCGTTATGGGTACCAGAAACGGCTTTGCGACAACTCTATCAAACAAGTGTGGAGGCAGAGGAGGCCCTCGAGGACTATGGGATACCATTCTTGAAGAAAAGAAGAGAAGCCAAACTGACAAAGTGTGAAAGGAATGGTTGAAACAGAGAAGTCGGTTACCGAGACTGACAAGACAGATGTTGTAATACTGCTTTTTAAAGCAATGCATTTCCATTTTAACAATCAGATTAATGTTAAGATTAATGTTATACAACACTTTGCAAATATGACTATACGCGTGTTGGATATACACTGTAATCTTAATCAGCCCCAGCCAAACCGTTGACGTTTAAGGACATTCCATTCTAATCAATCAATCAACGTGTTTTTTATTACTACTATTATCTTTAACCGAAATAGGGATAATTATAGTTTGATTTAAAAAACAACAACAAACAAACAAACAAACAAAAACAGGTGGTCACCGCATTATTTCAAGAGAAGCAGAAAATAGAAAGCCCTAGCTCCAAATAGGAATACCGGCGAATTTCATTCATTTTAGCATTGTTCTCGCCGGCCTTTTTGATCAGTAAATTCATCAAATGTTAAAATTTGAAACGCTCTTTATTGCATTAAAAGTTAAAGTTAAGCAAATAAGAGCTAATGTTTCTAAGTGTGATCAAAGTAAGCGTTAAATAGAAAACAAGCAAATTCAACTATTGCTAATTAAGGACCAATTGTAACGATGTACCATTCATTACCTTTAGAATTGAAATTTGTTCAAATCAGCCGGACACTGAAACAGATTTCCAGTAACAAATTGGCATGGAAGACTTTCCCGGGATTCAAGTATCGTCACGAGGTCAAAATCGGAGTATCTAATTGGCTACCTACGACGTGAAACATTTATTTAATGAGGATTTGAAGGAGTTTTGCTTAGGATTCATGATCCCGGCCAGTTTCCATCGATGTAGAACAATCATGTTGAGATATTTCGATTATAGAATACAAAGAAGTGTATATGGAAATGTTTGGGTTGAGAAGATTACTAACACCTCTAAATTAAAGATTCATAAATGGTACTTGTAATATGTATATTAATGTAATGTAATATTGAGAATAGATTTTTAACTAGTGAACACCTTTGAGGAATGATTCAATGAAGTTTCAGCTACATTAAATTTCGAACGATTTTCATCATAGTCCCACTTTAATGCTATACCGGTCTTTGTCTGTTTTTACTGAAATAATAAGTCAACAATTGGCTGCAAAAATGGTATACGGTATTTATTGCGAACACAAGCGACATTGGACAGATTGAAGGGAGCGGCGTTAAAATAGATATCCTGAGTATTAGAGGTTATCATAAATGAGGAAAATTTAGTTCTTAATTTCTCTCATTAATGATGTATGAGGGAAATTTAGTTTTAAATCTCCCTCATTTCTATTCAGGTAGGAAGGATGTTAGACACTAAACGTCCCTCTTGAAACAATGGATCCCGAGATGATCATGGTATTACAATATCTTAGATTACTATGCTTCATTTTGTGAATTCCTCCTTCAAGTCACAGGGGTGAGGGGGTGGTGGTTAAACAACTGACTAGTGCATAATAATAATAATAATAATAATAATAATAATAATAATAATAATAATAATAATAATAATAATAAATAATAATAATAATAATAATAATAATATATCAATAATAATAATATAATAATAATATACATAATAATAATAATAATAATAATAATAATAATAATAATGGAAACTTTATTTCATTGTTTTTGTTTACAATTGTAAATCTCTCTATGAATAGGTAATTTACAACTAACTACTTGAAGTGAAGCGAGAAAAAAAAAAAAAAATAATAATAATAATAATAATAATGATAAATCTAAAATTTCATTAAATCAGGATTATTCCAAGCTTTGTTTCTACAACAGAAGATATAGTAGGTTGATCTGATAGCTAGATTAACTATGTTTCTGACAACATATTTTTGTTGTTTTTTGTCAAAGCCGATTTCATTTATCATTTCAATGAATGTAGAACATTCATCAGAGAAAACACCAAGAGAGCTGATTGATAAATTTACGAATTTGATTGATTTGAAACTACTACTTAAGGTTTTGAGAATATTTTCATATTTGGCTTTCTTGCGGATAGCGTTGTTTTTGAGGTTAGACTCAAACCCAACAGTCAATTCTAGGACATAAAGGCATCCAGATGATGTCAAGAACAGTAGGTCAGGACGATGGGCGTCACCTGTTATTATTGAAGGACTGTGATAACCATCAATGTCGACGTAGAGGGAAGAGTCGCATACGGGTTGCAGTGTTGTGGCGAGGAAGTGGAGAATGGAATTGTGTCTCCAGGTAAACCGGTCAAGGTAGGACTGACATCCAGCAACGACATGTAGAAGAGTTTCGCGTTTAAAACAAAAGGAGCATTCAGGACTTGATGATATGCCCCATTTCGTGAGATTATTACGTGTAGGGAGACAATTGTTTATGTATCGGATAGTAAAGTTATAAATGTTTTTAGGCAAGCTAGACTGTGCAGAGGACCAGACAGAGTTAAGATATGATAAAGAGAACTTTGTGACATTGGAGAAAAAGAAGCCTTGTGATGGTAGATGGTGTAGCAATCTGTTTTCTTGGTTTTGTCGAAAATCTTTAATTACTTCTTTTGTTGATTTAAAAACGTCATACTGAATGTTGACATGGTTGCTAGAAGATTTCCAGAGATGTTTAACTGAATCATTGCGTGATGTTTTCAAGACATTCCTCAGGACTGTTTGGCATTGTATGAATTTGATAGAAGGGGGAATGATGTTTTGACCAAACTTGTTACGCGGGAGAAAAGTGTTACTAAGAGTTCCAGATATAGGGATTTCAAGCCATTTACGAAGATATTGGTTAACTATGGGATCCAGAGTTCCTGTTATCCATGTTTTAGTAAGGTCAGCAACGGTTAGATGCCAAGATAGTTTTGACAGGACAAAGCGGCTATAAAGAAGGATTTTATTTTTGGAGTGCAGAGGCTTGATATCAATGTCAGACATCAGGTCACGCACGAGGGAGGTCAGTTCAGTCATATGTTGTTGGTTAGACATGTCAAAATAAAAAAATCTCCCTAAATAACGAAAAGATTCTCCGATTTTTACACAGGGCACGAGAACACCATTTATTAGAAGTTTTGGCAGATACTGGACAGATTTAGTGGAAAGTTTCTTCATTCCAAAAGTAGAACATTTGTCAACCCTTATTATCATATTAGACCATTGACACCAAATTGTAAAACGATGAAGGAGATGTTGATTTTCTGATTCCTGACCACTGATAACGGCTGCATCGTCTGCGAACTGAAACCAGTGAAGTGGATTTAGAAACTTGAAGGAAAAGCCAAATTGACGATATTTCTCTGATTTTATGTGCTGAATAAAAGTATTAAAGCAAAGGTTAAAAAGTAGGGGGCTGAGACAATCACCTTGAAGGACTCCACGACCAACAGATACAAAAGATGTGCGAAATTCAGGAGTTATAATGGAGGTTTTAAAATCAGTGTACAGGCTTTTTATCAGTAATTTGATGTTATGTGGGATGTGATGATAGCCAAGGACAGTTTGGATCAAATTATGATGTACTTCACCAAAAGCGTTTTTGAGATCAAGCAGGGTAATGACAAGTGAACGTTGCTTAGTGCGGGCTTGGTTTATGATGCTGGCCATTTGGGCAGTGTGCTCCAATGTTCCAGACAGACCAGCTGTGAAGCCTTTCTGAATCTCGTGTTCGATGTAATTATTAGCGGCAAGGAATTTGAAAATGGAATTACGGAGACATGAAGTGAATACCTTCAAGGGGACAGATTGCAAAGTAATGGGACGAAAATTAGCAGGATCATCAGTGTTTCCTTTCTTGTGTATTAGGATGGTGCATGCTTTTTTCCATTCAGAAGGAACTGATCCAGATGACCAGACTGCACGGATGATTTCGGCTAGATAGGTACGAAGGAAGGGACATTTTTTGAAGCAGATAATCGAGATCTGATCTAGAGGGCAGGGAGAACCAGAAGCTTTCATCTTTCTAATTACACGTGTAATCTGTTCATATGTTGGAGGATCGAGATCAAAAGGGATTTCAGGAGTAGATAATGCCGGTATCCAGCTTGGAAGGTTAAAAACTTTTGTTGGATTCAGTGATTTAAGATTCTTTGTAAAGAAAACCAAACATCTTGCCATACTAAAGGAAGGAAGAATAGCATTCTCTGATTTAAAAAATTTCTTCACGTAGCCCCAAAAATTTTTGGAAATTAGAGAGTCATGATTAATGAGGTTATGAGGATCTTGAGTAGTGTTGCTGTTCTTTCTTAAGTTGTCACGCAATAAGCGCGATACGTATTTTATTTCATTGAGGTCAGCATTAGAATGTTTTAAATCCTTCAGAGCTTTCTTTAATTCTTTCACAGATTTTTCTTTATATTTTGTGATTAGGTTTTCATCAGCAGCTTTTTGAACTTCACCAAAATTGGTAGAGAAGTAGTCGTATATGGTGTCGTTGAAGAGTTTGATGCTTGAGTTCAAATCCTGAGTTGTGATTGGACAATTCAAACTGAGGACCGTTTTGAAATATTCGTTAGCCGTTGACCACTGAGCATCCGATTTTGGTAGATTTATTCCTATTTTAATATTTGGAAAACTTTCATCTTCTGGATTAGGTTGAGGGACTTCACTTTCTTGTTCATCAAATTGTTGATCAGCGGCGAATTGAAAGTCAGCGCGTAGCTCTTCCTGTAGACCAGACACAACCCTGCAGCTACGTTGATGCATTTTCAGCCCTCGGTTTCCCTTACAGACTTTTCCACAACAACATTTGATGTTATTATTGGTAGCAGCGGATCCTTCGCTGTTGATAACCGGCATTTGATGAACAGGATTTTGATGTCGAGGCTGTTTTGCTTGATGAACTCTTTGTTTGCATCGCCACGCATGGCGACCCAACGAGACGAAGTCATCTCCACAGAATGAACATACAACGACAACGATTAGGAGAAAGACAAAACTTGGAGTAGTCATGATCCAGGACTTGTAAATATTGATTTTTCATAGAATATTTTGATGATGAAATTAATTCAAGTAAGAAAATGACGATAAAACAGGAGACATGTACAAAGCGTCTGCTCTGCTCAATGCCCCAATAATAATAATAATAATAATAATAATAATAATAATAATAATAATAATAATAATAATAATAATAACTAATAACTAATAATTAAACAACGCAGCCCTAAAGATTCTATTCTTCGAATTGCTTAAAGATCTGGACCTGATAGAAACCATCCCGCCTTGGTATTCGCCTGTAAAACCTAAGCCAGAATACCAGAATGACAGAGCCCAAGCACTATGGGATAGCCCACTCTTTGCGGAAAATACTGAGGTGAGGTCCAACCGTATCGACGCACGCATCGTGGATAAGAAAGAAAAAAGAGTCATTCTCTTAGAAATGAGTTGTCCGTGGCTGGAAAATCGAGAGGAGAAGCAAGCAGAAAAATCATCGAAATATGCACCGTTGAGATGGGAGTTAAAGAAGAGATACCCTGATTATGAAGTCAAACAATATAACATCATTATCGACGTCCTGGGAGGATATTCACGAAAATTGTTTGACACTGTTAAAGAGTTACTTGGAGTTAAGAGAACAAAGGATGTATTATTTCGCATGCAGAAGTCAATCATCTCTAGCAGTTTGAACATTGCAAGAACTTTCAAGATTCAGACACTGTAAAAGGGACACCATATCGCAAGAATCTCTAGGATTCAGACTTTGTTGAAAGATAAACATTAGCTGATAAAGACGGTTTTTTTAAGATGTAATTTATTTTTTGACACTTTTCAATTAATTAGTTATTAACTATCAGTAATTTGAATAGCCTATTTTTAAACACATATTAGGATTAACATCAGAATATATATATAGACACACTAGGATTGATATCAATTTCCTTTCCTTTGAATTGGCAATGATCTTATAAGTCTAATTAGGGCTTCCTTTGAGGACCTATAGGTGATACACCTATCTAAGTCTAGCATAGTAATTGTCTACATCGATACATTTAAGATTAATATCGGTTTCCTTTATCTTTTTGAAGTGGCAACGTTCTGATGAAGTGGAAAACTCCAGTTATTACACACCTCTAACTTTATTGAAAATTAGATCATAGTGATATATATAACATTAGCTTAGGACTAGTATCTTTTAGTACATAGGTTTTAAATTTTCCCACAGCATGTAGGTTACGTATACCACGCCCTACAGTACTGTTTAAGTAGTTTGCATATGGATGTATTTACTGCAAATAATAATAATAATAATGAAAACTTTATTTTTTATGTTTTGTTACATGTACGTGCAATTGTAAATCTCTCTACTTATAGGTGAAATACAATTGGCTACTTGATTAACAATATTATCATAAACTAGATACATTCAACATTTACATAAACTTGAAAGAAAGAAAAAAAAAAAAATTTCCTTAACAATATTTCATTAGTTCTGGATTCGTCCATGTCTTGTTCTTACAGCAAAATATGTAATACGTAGTTCTGATAGCAATCTTTACAATCGATCTTACGATATACTTTTTAAATTTATCATCGACACCTAGATCATCCAACATTGTTATAAAGCTTGATGAATCATTGGCAAACACACCTAGAGCACTCACAGAAAGATTTACAAATATCACGTTTTTGAACTGACGTTTTAAGTTTTTGAAAAGGACTTCGTATTTAACTTTTTTCCGTTCAATGTTATTCTGGAGATTTGATTCAAAACCCACTGTTAGTTCAAGAACGTATAATAAACCATCAGGTTTGACAAGCAGTAGATCAGGGCGGTATTCATCATCTGTAATTATCGAGGGACTTCTAAAATCAGGTAAATCAGCATAAAGGGATGAGTGGTTGACAGATTTGAGAGATTTTGCCAAGAAATTTAGAATAGAATCATGCCTCCAGGTGTAACGTCCTTCATCAAGATAATTCTTGCAGCCCGCAACCACATGGCCAAGAGTTTCAGGGTTTAAACAGAATGTACATTCATGGCTAGATGATAAGCCCCATTTAGCAAGGTTTTTAAGTGTAGGAAGAGTGTTATTTATGTAACGGATTGTAAAGTTGAATATGTTTTTGGGTAACTTTGACTGTGCAGTAGACCAGATTTTGTTTATCTTTGTTAGAGAGTACTTGATTACACTTGAAAAGAAAAAGCCTTGTGAAAGAAGATGGTTTTGTAGTCTTTGCTCATGGTTAGTGTGAAATTCTTTGATAACATCTTTGGTGGATTTGTAGGCGTCATATTGAAGATTGGTATAGCAGCTTGTAGATTTCCAAAGGTCATTAACGGAACGATTCTGAGACATTTTGAGGGCTTTGCGAAGAACTGTTTGACACTGTGTAAATTTAACTGAGGGAGGACATAAGTTAAGACCAAATTTATTAGTAGGTAAAAACGTGTTACTAAGTGTTCCAGATATGGGGACATCTAACCATTTACGCACATATTGAAGTACTATAGGATCCAAATTTTCTGTTATCCATGTCTTGGAGATGTCAGCGACAGTAAAATGCCAGGATATTTTGGAGAGAACATAGTGGTTATATAAGAGGAGCTTATTCTTAGGATGAAGTGGTTTAAGATCAATATCAGACATCATGTCTTTAATAGTGGTGATAAGTTCAGATTTGTGAGTTTCATTGGACATTTCAAAATCAAAGTGACGGCCAAGGTATCTAAGATGTAATATTCTATGTGTCTGTAGCTAATCACTCAACATGTAATCCACTCAATTTACATAGTGTCACGTCAAGTGTCACGGCATAGTATATCTCACATAGTATATATATCTTGTAACATAGCCAACGTGGGAGTATTACGTGTGTATCGAATAAAGCAGCATTAACCAAACAAGAGGATCTCACATCTGGCGACGAGGATATTTCTAGAGAGAAACAAGTAAAGATGGCTGCCTTGCCGACTTTCCCCAGTTTCGACATTAACAGCGATGATGTCAGCCAACGTTGGGAACGCTACGTATCTCGTTTTCGGAACCTACTAACTGCAATGGATATTAAGGACCCCGCACGAGGGAAAGCCATGTTGCTACACCATGCAGGAGAAGATGTAAACACAATCTTCGAGACTCTCATCGTAGCAGATGCCACGACAGATGCTACTGTGCTAGATCAAGCTTTGAAAGCCCTTCATGACCACTTTGCCCGGAAGAAAAACGTAGAGTTTGAAGTCTTTAAGTTCCGACAAGCAAAACAACAAACTGGAGAGAGTGTTGCCTCGTTTTACACAAGGTTGGTTCACCTGGCAAAATCATGTGAATTCCACAATTCACCGAGAGAAATTAAAACACAAATCGTACAAAGCTGTAACTCCTCAAGACAGCGAAGGAAAGCGCTACAAGACCCAACTATGGACCTTGAAAAACTCTTAACCTTAGCGAAAACGATGGAACTTTCAGACTTGCAAGCAAAAGGGATGGAAGACCGTGAAGTGACAGCTAACTTAAATAAAGTCACGAGAACTAAACCTCGTCAGCATCAAGGAAGAAACCGTGAACGTCGAACGCCAGCAGAACAGCAAAAAACTGAGTGCAACTATTGTGGTCGTCGCCACCCCAAAGGAAAAGACCACTGCCCTGCCTATGGACAACAATGCCGAGCATGCAAGAAATATGATCACTATGAACGATGTTGTAAAAGCAAAATCTCTCAAGCAAGAACCGCATCACGCGATAACGCCACAAGTCGTGAACAAAGGCCGCGAGTCAATGCTCTTCAGGATAACAGTGAGCGCGACGACAGTGACGAAAGTGACAGTGATGATGGTGCTAGTGATGTAGGATACACTTTTGCCACATTCACTGTGGGAGCTATGGACTCCAAACGCTCTCCTCGATTTGAGATCAAAATCAACGATAAGACAACGACCGTGATGGCAGATTCCGGAGCAAGTGTCAACATTGTTGATGAAAAGACATATAATGACACTCTAAACAAACCCAGGGTCACGAAAGCCAAACAAAAGGTCTATGCATATGGATCAGACAAACCACTAACGCTTATCGGAAGGTTCTCTGCTGAAGTGGAATCTCGTGAACAATTCTCCATAGAAGAATTCTTTGTGGTCAAAGGAAATGCTGGATGTTTGCTAAGTTGGAGTGCATCGCAACGTCTTGGATTAATTCAAGTTGTCAGCCCTGTCGCCCAAGCAACCACACGTCAACCGGAAATGGTTTCGCTTGTTAAAGAGTATGATGACCTCTTTAATGGACTCGGAAAGTTGAAAAACTTTCAAGTCAAGCTACACATTGATAAAGAAGTTCAACCCGTAGCACAACCGCATCGCCGTGTTCCCTTCCACGTCAGGAAACAACTTGAGGAACAACTACAAAAGGATGAGCAACTCGGAGTGATCGAAAAGGTAGAAGGCCCCACACCATGGGTGTCTCCTGTTGTTGTCGTGCCAAAGAAAGATACCGGAAAGGTCAGAGTATGTGTTGACATGAGACAACCTAATCAAGCGATTAAAAGGGAGCGGCACATCACGCCAACGATAAACGAAATCATCAGCGATTTAAACGGTGCGCGTGTTTTCTCAAAATTGGATCTCAACCAAGGATACAACCAACTGGAATTACACCCGGATTCGCGCTACGTTACCACCTTTTCAACGCATCTTGGACTTCGACGGTTCAAGAGACTGAATTTCGGTGTCAACAGCGCCGCCGAAATTTTTCAAAACGCGATACGTGAAACGTTAAATGGCATTTCCGGTGCCATGAATTTCAGCGATGACATTCTCGTCCATGGAACAAATGAGAACGATCATGATACTAACCTGCGTGCAGTATTTCAAAGATTGCGTGAGCGTGGCCTTACTCTGAATCGCGACAAGTGTCTCTTCAAACAGAAACGCCTAGAATTCCATGGCTTTATCTTCTCTGCTAATGGCATTTCGCCAGCCCCTGACAAAGTACGTGCAGTGCTCGAGATGGATACTCCGAAAGATGCTTCGGAAGTTAGAAGTCTACTTGGAATGACTAACTACAGCGCGAGATTCATTCCAGACTACGCCACAGTTACCAAACCCTTGCGTGATCTTGTCAGGCAGGGAGTTCAATTCACGTGGACAGTTGACTGCCAAAACGCCCTCGATAAGTTGCGTGACGCGATGACAAATGCCGCGGAAACGTCATATTTTGACCCTGAAAGGAATACCGAAATACTAACTGATGCGAGCCCTGTAGGACTTGCAGCTGTCTTGACACAAACCACAACAGATGGCAAAGAACGAAATGTTGTTGCTTATGCTAGCAGAGCCCTCACCGACGTCGAGCAGCGCTACTCGCAAACCGAAAGAGAAGCGTTAGCTGTCGTGTGGGCATGCGAACACTTTCACCTGTACGTGTTTGGTAAGCACTTTTCAATCCTTACCGATCACAAGCCTCTGGTCACTATTTATGGCAACCCAGCTTCAAAGCCACCCGCTCGTCTAGAACGCTGGTCGCTACGTTTACAGCCGTATGACGTCACCATTGTCTATCGCCCTGGTAACGACAATCCTGCGGATTATCTATCACGCCACCCGCCTGTTTCAACACAGCCCAGCGGCCGAGAAGAAAAGATTGCTGAAGAATACATTAACTACGTTGCTAAAACGTCCACGCCCAAGACAATGACATTAGATGAAATTAAACGTGCAACAAAACTGGATCCAACGCTCCAAGCTGTCATCGCCGCATTGCACACTAACGCGTGGCATAAAATTGAAAACGACAAAGTTTGCAGATCTGAATTTGATCGGTTCCACAAGTTGCGTGACGAACTTTGTGTTACTGACAATCTGATATTGCGTGGTCGACAAATTGTAATCCCTGCGGATCTTCGTCATCGTGTTATTGGTATAGCTCACGAAGGTCATCTTGGAATGACAAAGACAAAAGCCCTCATACGCGAGAAGATATGGTTCCCTGGAATCGACAAACTGGTAGAAGACTGCATTAAATGCTGTCTTGCATGCCAAGCGACAGTACCATCGCACAAACCAGAACCACTGCAAATGTCCCCACTACCAAGCGGACCATGGAAAGAACTGAGCATTGATTTTGCGGAACTGCCAACTGGAGATTATCTGCTTGTGCTCATTGATGATTACTCACGTTTTCCAGTTGTGGAAATCATAAAATCTGTTGCCAGTCGTACGGTAATCCCATGCCTGGACAAAGTATTTGCAGAATTTGGCATTCCAGAGAAACTCAAAAGCGATAATGGCCCGCCGTTTAATGGCCATGAATTCAACGAGTTTGCACAATACCTCGGATTTGAGCATCGCAAGATCACCCCATATTGGCCCCGAGCCAATGGCGAAGCTGAACGCTTCATGCGCACCATCAAGAAAGCTGTGAAGGCGGCAATAATCGAGAACAAGAGTTGGAAGCAAGAAATGTTCCGATTTCTCAGAAACTATAGAGCTACTCCACATGCTTCAACAAAGGTACCACCTGCTACAGCATTATTTGGGAGGACTGTGAAGACACGCCTACCCGAATACGCGCCTACGTCTACTGCTGATGAGTTTATGAGGATCAACGACGAATACGCTAAAGCAAAGATGAAGCTCTATGCGGATCCCAAGCGACACAAGCCAACACAACTTCAAAAGGGTGATTCCGTCCTCATAAAGAATGGAAAGTTTGTTGCAAAGAGAAAAGGCGCTTATGACCCCAACCCGCTAGAAGTCAAAGAAAGGAAGGGTTCTATGATTACCGCAAAAAGAGGTGATCGTACAGTCACTAGGAATTCCACCTTCTTCAAGAAAGTACATAGTCGAGTAGACCACACTCCCGAAGACGGTGACCTGGATCTTCCTGAAACCCCTCAACCTACACAACCACCACCAACTGGCCGTCCAAAGAGGGACACCAGACTACCTCAACGTTTCAAAGATTTCGTTATGAACTTTTAATTTTCGTAGACGCAAGTCAAACGGACAAACGAACACTAAGTTGAACATGAACTGTTTTCTATTTTAGTAGCTCAGAATTTATTGCATGTACATAATTTGCTTGTATCATAATTTGCTTTACATTCCGAAAAAGGGAGGGATGTAATATTCTATGTGTCTGTAGCTAATCACTCAACATGTAATCCACTCAATTTACATAGTGTCACGTCAAGTGTCACGGCATAGTATATCTCACATAGTATATATATCTTGTAACATAGCCAACGTGGGAGTATTACGTGTGTATCGAATAAAGCAGCATTAACCAAACAAGAGGATCTCACATAAATGACTCTCCTATTTCTACACAAGGGACCAGGTGTTTGTTGATTAATAGTTTAGGAAGGTACTGTTGAGATTTAGTTAGGGATTTCTTGATTCCAAAAGTGCTACATTTATCAACTCTAATACACATGTCAGCCCATTGACACCAGATGGAAAAACGGTTTAGTAGATATTGGTTTTCACTCTCTTGGCCACTTATCACTGCCGCATCATCAGCAAATTGAAACCAATGAAGGGGGCTTAGGAATAGACCAGTGGTATTGAAAGAGAAGCCAAGTTGACGATATTTATCAGATTTAATGTGTTGAATAAAAGTGTTAAAACACATGTTGAAAAGTAAAGGACTAAGGCAATCACCCTGAAGGACGCCGCGACCAACAGCAATGAATGGAGTATTGAATTCTGAAGTGATGATGCTCGTCTTGAAGTCAGTATATAAACTTTTGATAAGAGTTTTGATGTGATGAGGGACATGATGATATTCGAGAACAGACTGTATGAGATTATGATGCACTTCTCCAAATGCATTTTTAAGATCCAGTAGTGTGATTACAAGGGAACGTTGTTTGATGCGCGCTTTGTTGATTATGTTTGCCATTTGAGCAGTGTGTTCTAAAGTACCTGACAAACCAGGAGTGAATCCCTTTTGGATATCATGCTCTATAAAGTCATTGACCTTGAGGAAACGGAAGATTGAGTTACGAAGACATGAGGTAAATACTTTTAACGGCACGGATTGCAGAGTTATAGGACGAAAATTCGATGGCATATCAGTGTTTCCTTTTTTATGAATAAGTATGGTACATGCTTTTTTCCATTCAGTAGGGACACATTTAGAAGACCAAGCGTCACGAACTATATCTGTTAGATAAGTTCGTAGAAAAGGGCATCTTTTGAAGCATATAATAGAGAGTTGATCAAGAGGACAAGGAGAACCGGACGCTTTTATTTTACGAATGACATTCGTAACTTGATCGTATGTTGGTGGATTAAGGTCAAAAGGAATTTCAGGGGCTGATAGGCTAGGAATCCAGTTTGGAATGATAAACAGCTTGTTTGGAAGGATTGAAGAGAGAGTTTTACGGAAATAAGTTGTGCATTCTGCCATATTGAAGGATGGAAGAACAGAATCTTTTTTGTTTAGAACGTTTTTGATATATCCCCAGAGACTCTTGCTTATGTACGCGTCATGATTTATATTTCTGTCTTGCTCATTATCATCAGTCGAATCGGAAGTGAGTTTGCGTAATCTGTCACGCAAGGTTCGAGAAACAAACTTGACTTCAGCAACATTCACATCATTACTGGACTTTAGATCTTTTAAAACTTTTTTAAGTTCCTTTACTGAGCAATCTTTATATTTAGCAACTAAGGTTCTATCACACAACTCCATGACTACACCACATGTATCAGAGAAATAATTATAGACAACTTCGTTTAGAAGCTTGATTTTCAAATTTGTATCCGTAGATCTGATTGGTTCATCTGAATGAAGGGCAATTTTGATAATAATAATAATAATAATAATAATAATAATAATAATAATAATAATAATAATAATAATAATAATAATAATAATAATAATGTTTATTAAGAACCAAAACTCGCAGCCCAGGGGCTGAATTACATTTGGCCTAAAAAATATTTATATATAAATATAATATACAATACATATCAACTGTAGATATAAGAAACAATAAATATAATATGAATAAGATATAACAAAATATATCCAAAGGGCAGTTGTTAAAATGAAGAGTGTTGAGATATTTCTACAACTTACATTGTAATTTTTACCTGCTGTGCTGTCTTAACTAAATATATATTGATTTAAGGTTGGTGCCTACTATTGTCCGCGCGCACTGCTTTCTGCGCATGCAAAAACACTGAATTTTTGTCGGTAAAGCAATCGTAAAAGCAAGGCCTTTTTACGACTTTTTGAAAAAAATAGACTTACAGAATTAAAGGAAAACCATTTAGCCTCTCCTGGGTTTGAATGAAATTCACAGCTGATAAATAGAACCTGAGTTACAACGCCTGTTTTGACTATCATTTCTACCAGAAACGATCTGTTTTCGCCGCCATCTTGAAAATTTCCCACAATGCATTGTAATTCGCTCTACTTTCCAAGGAGGGCTAGGGAATTTTTGATCATTTTCGCGAATTCTGATCCGTTTTCGCGCGTTTATCGGCAAATAACTTTCTAAATCGCACGGATACCCCTATTTTTTATTTCTCGGTAAATTGTAAAGTGGAGATTAACCAACTATTTTAAAATACTTTTATGAATTTAAAATTGAAACTTGATTGCAAAAATTGGACTTTTCATTTGGCGGTCATGAACCAAAACAGGTCTAAAACTAATAAAAAGTCATTGAAAAAAAATGTTATTCTGGTTTTTCATATTTCGTATGGCATTGACAAGTAAGAGAATTGTGTTGTGAACGTTTTAGTAAAAAAAGTTGGACATTTTTTCAAAATATGGGGTATTTATGATTTTTTCTTTGGGCCTCTAGAATAGGCAGATTTTGCAACATTTGATGGCGTGTAACTCATTAATATGCACGGTGACCCCCAATTTTTTCCTTGGATTCTAGCTCCCTATGATGGGTTCTTTGATACCCATGTGGTTTTTGGACAAAACAATTACCTTCCCATTAGTAGGCACCAACCTTAAACATACAACCGATGTACTGTTACAGCATTCTTAGTTCTAGTCAAATCATATATCATTGTAGTATAGATAATCATTAAGAGAATAGGTTCTGTACTATTTCTGTCTGTGAATCATAAGGCTGTTTCTATTTTGGTATTTCAAGATAAAAGGGAAATGATTTCCTTGACCACAAATTCTTACCTTAAGCTGAAATATTCCATATAAATATTCTTAACACGAGAAAGAAGAGAAATCTTCTCCAAACTTCTTTCCTCTCTAATAACTCCAAATATAAAAACATGCTACAAAGAATCCGATGAAACTTATTTTCCCCAAGACTTACCAATTGGTTCAGCGTTTAACTCAATCTTGTTGTAAAATTTCCTTTCATGATGGATGTTCGCCAGAGTATCATAGAACTCCAATGTGATAAGTAAATACAGACGATACCCATTTTGCTTACAAAGTTTTAAGCTTTATAGGTTCCAATTTTTTTGATCGTAAATAACGGAAACAGCTCGACCATCATGATTCCACATGCAGTACTTGCTTTTGGATGTCGCACACGAACCAAATGAAACAGAAGCAGAGCAAAATTTGGTCATGTGTCAAAATACCAGTCTTTGCCGAATTTCTAAACTCTCACTCGGTGATAAGATGTTATTTGCTCAAGACATAACAACATTGATACTCTCCCCGGCGGCCCAAATTAAATTTAAAATGGTCGTGGATAGATGGGTCCTCGTAAACAAGGTTTGGTTAGTTTTAGGGCTAGTTTATGGTTTTGTTTTTACAACGTCTTCCCTAATACTAACCCTAAACTTAGCTAACTCCAAGGTACTTGAGTGTTTATTTCTACAAAGTCTTGTAAATACTAACCCTACCCTAACCAAACTAACCAAACCTTGTTTGCGAGGATCCCATCTATCCACAACCATCATTTAAATGCCTTACCGAGCAAACGAGTCTCGTTTTGGAACAACAGTTCTGTGAGTTGCTCCCGCCCTAGGGCGAAGCTTATAAATAAATAAAATAAAACGATAAGTAGACAAGAAACCCGATCCTTCAGTTTTCACGAGTAGACTTTTTATAATTCCAATGGAATCTAGTCGACTCCAATGGATCGTTTGGAATCGATTCGACAATTATCTGTAGGACCGTCTTGTTCGGTTTACATCGGAAACACAAACCTTGAGTTTTCACGACTAGAACTTTGACAATTCCAATGGAATCTAGTCGACTCCAATGGTTCCATTGGACTCCATTCGACTAAATATCGGAGTACTTCACCTCTAGAGTAAAAGACAAGCCATGGTTACCCTGTGGTCAATTTACACAGGAAACCCAAGCCTTGAGTTTTCACGACTAGAATTTTGACAATTCCAATGGAATCTGGTCGACTCCAATGGTTCCATTGGCGTCCAATCGACTAAATATCGGTAGCCCTTCATAATCTAGTATAAAAGACAAACTATGTTTATCCTTAAGTCGATTTACACAGGAAACCCACCCTTCAGACTTTTGCAATTCAAATCTGTGGTTACCTTGTCGCCCTGTAAATAATAAACACAGGAAACCCATACTTTTAATTGGCAACATTTATGTGACCCTTCAAGCCACTCCATCCGTTCCAGTGGTTCCAATGGACAAATCCGTCAACAAAAGAAAAGAATTTTTTTTTCAATATAAACACTAAGTCCTTCAACGCACTCGCTGAGTGCGTTTACCTCTAAAGAATAGAATAGAATAGAATAGAATAGAATAGAATAGAATAGAATAGAATAGAATAGAATAGAATAGAATAGAATAGAATAGAATAGAATAGAATAGAATAGAATAGAATAGAATAGAATAGAATAGAATAGAATAGAATAGAATAGAATAGAATAGAATAGAATAGAATAGAATAGAATAGAATAGAATAGAATAGAATAGAATAGAATAGAATAGAATAGAATAGAATAGAATAGAATAGAATAGAATAGAATAGAATAGAATAGAATAGAATAGAATAGAATAGAATAGAATAGAATAGAATAGAATAGAATAGAATAGAATAGAATATCTTCTTGAGTGCTTAGGCAACCTCCCAAGTGCATGGACGCAGTATTATAAAGGTTTTTACCTGGACTCGATCACTCAAGGCTTCACAACATCGACGAAAAAGACGTAATTACATCGAATCAGTAGTTTGGTAGTGTTGTGAGCCGTGTTGTCAAAGCTGAATGGAAAGAATGGAAAGAATGGAAAGACAACAAAGACTCACAGTCTCGAAAAGCTAAAGAAAAGTAGATAATAATAATAATAGACGTAAAACATTACTTACCCGCTCTTTAGTGTTATTGTTACATTTTGAGCGGGTTTTGAGCTACTTTATGTACGAATTGCTCAAAAAGAGAGAGGCTGGGACCGAAAAGAGCAAATGTTCCAAATGTATGGGCAATTTTCTCCGATGCTACACAGGCTTTTCAGTAGAGATTTTTTGTCTTCAACCTTCGATGGTTTGTTGTGCTTCCTGTCACTTTAGTTTCTCCATGGATCTAAATTCAACGAGTGGAAGCATTTCGTCAAAGCTTACAAATCATGGATCAATATCATTAACTTGTGGAAGAATTTTGTTCTGTGGTCAAATATTCAAGCATTGTTGAGTGGCATGGAGGAATTCTCTGAAGGTAGATTTACTTTAATTTTCTCAATACTTTTGATGTAGCTTCTCATTCAAATTTTGATCGAACTTGTGAGATTTTGTTATGCTTTTTTGGATTTATCTTCTCCTTCAGCATACCAAACTATTTGTCAATCGAAGACAATCAATGAAAAAAGAAAAAAAAAACTGTATTTTTTGTTTAAGCTTACGCCGTAAGATCTTGAATAGTTTTTGTGAAGCTTACAGCTTCAGATTTTCTACAAGAGAGCTTGATTACAAGTCTTATTACTATTGAGTTTGTTTGCTTGTTTTTATCTATTCATATTTCTCTGGAAGTACATAAAATTTATTTCTGGCTGCTTTTAGACGTTTACACTGACCGACCCGGCCAAACAGTACACTAGCTTTTTTTATAGGTGTTTTTCCCAAAGCATTTATTCAAAATTTCTGACTCCATCGAAAGTAGCTTGATGTACAAAACACTTTTAATTCTAGCTCTTCGAAAAATCACCTGAGGTTAAATTCTTATATCAAAACAACTTACTGTCATGACATTGGTTACTTGAATGTAGGATTTTCAAGGTTTGTTTTTGAGTTTTTGTGAGTTTTTGCCGACTAAAGCAATGAAAAAACTAAAACATTTTTTCGAGAAAATAGAAAATCTGACGTGAGCGTGCATCCATCGTGAAATGGTTCACGGTAAATTAGACAATCAGAGCGCGCGCTTTATTGTAGCTATGTAATGTAATGTAATGCAATGTAATGCAATGTAATGCAATGTAATGCAATGTAATGTAATGTAATGTAATGTAATGTAATGTAATGTAATGTAATGTTATGTAATGTAATGTAATGTAATGTAATGTAAAACACAAATAATAATAATTTGATGTATATAAATTAAATCTAAAACTTACAAATACTAAACATTCTTAATTATAAAAATATGCTTTTAAGCATATTTCATTTTCCATTTCCATATAAAAAATTCATATTGCTAATTTGTTTACGAAGTAAATTGTTAATGACTTTCTTTTCAAAGTTTTGGCATTCTTTAATTCTTTAAGGGCTTATTCCATTCTTTGATTGATCGCACAGTAAATGTCCGCCCACCTTCTGTCTCGTTTTTGTAACGGGGACTATTAGATTTTAAGTACTAAAGCGGGTACTTCTATTGTGAGTGTCAGAGTTCAGCTTTAGCATTGCTTCAGGTAGACTGGCGTTTTTCCTAAGATTCTCTTAAGGAGTATAACATCTAATTGCATAAGATTCTTGGTAGAATGGTATCCAATTTAATGATCATGAGTTGAACAGCGAAACAGAACGAGAACGAGGTTCGGCGTTCAGAATGATTCTTGCTGCTTTTTTCTGTAGTAAAAATGTTGTTTATGTTTCCTTTTGATGTTGATGTCCATATATTAGCGCCATAGAGAACAACAGGCTTGATCACTGCTTTATAGCAAATTTTTCTTTGATTTCTCTTCAAGTATGGGCTAATATGCTTCAGCAGGACAATTCGTTTTGAGATCTAAATTTTTAGCAAGGACTTCGCAATGGTCAGACCAAAGTCAATTCTCATCAACCTCAATTCCCAATTCCCATTTTATGCGAATGGATATTCTCAATTGGTGAATTATTAAGAATTGTAAACAGTTGATCTACACTGTTTTGTGCTAGATGTTGCTCATCCATGCGTTTTCTCAGTCTCTTGCCACAAATAAGCATTGATTTCGTTTTCTTCTCGTTGATGATCATTTTATTCATTGTTGCCCAGTGTTGGATATTTTCTAAGTCTTGTTAAATGTTGTTATTCATGGGTAAGATGTTATCCCATCTAGAACTTGATATTAATGTTGCGTCATCAGCGTAGATATTCATATTTGAGTTTTGGGCGTATAGTAAAGTGGGACATCATTTATGAAGATAAGAAAAAGCATGGGATCTATCTTTAGCACAGCGCTTCCCCCTTTCCCAATCCATCCTGTGTCCAGTTTGAATCCATTTTGAGTCCAGTCCAGTCCAATCCAGTGAGTCCACGTTTCATAACATAGCGTGCTCTAGTTGTGTTCTAGTTATGAAATATGATCAGTTTTTCGTGAGCAGCAGTCAGCAAAATCATAGACGTTTTTACTGTGCAGTCTTGACTTGCAAAAGAGTCTATAGGTAAGTTTATTTAGGTAATTGCAATTGTTCCCATAAATTTGATGTTATCTAGTGTTTTGACTCTAGCTCGATCTACCCTATGTTTAACTATGTTTAACTGATGTTTCTATTCTGACTTAAAATAATGCGACTGCTCCGCTTCTGTAACCAATTCGATGCGCTATTTATTTTACAAAACGTCTCCCCGCTTGTGATAGAAGGGCTGATGTTTGTGTGTTTGGTTGTTTTTTTGGGTTTTTTTGCTGACCATGTTGACTGTTCAGGACTGTTTGAAGATTTACAGCATCAGGTCTCTATTTGATACGATACCAATGTCAAATGGAAAAACACTGTAGTGTCCTTTCGGTCATTTGTGATCTAAACTGGATCTGCCATTGTAAGTGACGTTTACAACATGAGCGGCCGTGTTGTATCGGCATGTATAGCCGATACAACACGGACGCGAATGTTGTAAATGACTTAAAATACTCCAACACATATTTGAGTTGTTCCCGGAAAGAAAATCAAAAATATCTTTATTTATCTTCGAGAAAATCGAGGTTAAAGTTGATGTAAATTAGGACAAATCTTTATGAGATATAAAACACTCGTCACGGTTGCGATTTTCATTGTGTTTGCCTTATGGATTATTAATTAGTATTTTAATAACAGTTACTACTAGCCGTTTCTAACAGAATGTGAAATGCTGCAAGCCTAAAAACATGCAATCAAATGTATCCTATTGCCTTCGATGAATGCATGATCTACACCAGGAAAACAAACCTCATTGAGAGGGCAACGGGAAAAGATTAATTGCCGAAAACAGCGCCGAAAAACTCCTAAAATCTTTCAAAACTGAACTCAGGGAATCTGTTAAAAAAGTTGCCGAACAACAATTGTGGTACTTCCGGAGCTTTACGTGATGAGACTACTAAACTATTATTGCGTGCATAAGTTCTTTTACTTGTTCTTTGACCTTGTCTGGGTAATGTTACCTTAACTGGCTATTACATTTCCATTGGTTGCTATATAAAGCAAACAAGTCTAGATCAACAGCGCATGTTCCTTTTTTCAGCGCATTTAATTTTTCGCGACGCACTACAGAGTCGTACCACGTCAGATCCTGTGCAAACTCTTAGAAGCGTTCGCGAGGGAATTTTACTGAAAACCACGTGACTATATTTATTAACATAAATTTAGCATATTAAAACGCATAATATGATCATGACGTTCATATTACAGGTATCCAACCAGGACACCCACCCTTCTATATTATCAAAAGCCATACTTTTACCACTAATCACAACTATTATCCGGCTTCGTTCTACGAAATCAAAAGCTCGTTAACCAAAAATAATCCGTACGGCACGGAAGACTTTAATAACTTGTTGATTGATTGATTGATTGATTGATTGATTGATTGATTGATTGATTGATTGATTGGTTGGTTGATTGATTGATAAATGGATGGATGGATGGATGGATGGATGGATTGATTGATTGATTGTTTATTTCTATCCATGACTAAATATAACTACAGCATAACGAACACGATGGAGAAAGAAGGCAAAGGCAGAAAGTATGCCGAATACGACGATATCTACAACCACGTCAAGTCGTTTGGTACCTATCAGAAGAAAGTTGCTTATGGAACGTGTGTTATGCTGATTGGCCAGCAAATCCAATTTGCACATCTCGTCTTTGTGACTGGAAGCCCAAAATTCAAGTGTTCAACTCCCAATGTAACGTGTGGTGGTATCAATAAATGTTGTACAAACTGTACTTCGTACGAATTTGATACCATGTATACTACCGTCGTATCTGAGGTCAGTCTTAATATCCATTTATTCGTTTGGCATTTTTATGATTAATATTCAAGCTTTGTGCACATTCCAAAATACTGGAAGCTGAAGCTTTTTCAAATTTGCTAATTTTACAGACAAATGTATGTGTGGAGATATAGTATATACCCCTAGCCATACATTTCTGTACAATTTCACAATTTGAAAAGTTCATTTCTCTGCGGATTTTCATTGGAACTTTCTAAGTTTTTGCATAGTTACTAAGAGAAGCATACTCTTTAGTATTTTAGGTAACAGTTTGGTCTATGTTGACAAAATATATTATGCTCAGTAATGAGCGGCGGCCATTTTGGAGTAAGGTCTACGGTAAACCACGGTCTGCAATTTCTCGATCATTCTACAGGTTTTCCAGAATCTTTATCTTTAGACAGCCTGTGTTTTGTAGACGTACTGAATTTCATTGACTTTCATTGAAATAAAACATTTTATCGTGAAAACTCACATACCTGTCTCCAATAATGAAAGTCGGACAGTTTAAGACGTTTTCTGGGTTGTTTCTTGGCTTTTGGAGGTCGTTTTAACCGGTTTTAGGGAAGGTCAATTTCAGCAGTTATGGTCGCAGTAATTTGTTAATGTTTTTTGATGTGTGTGTGTGTGTGTTTTTTTTCAGTGGAACTTGATATGCGATCGTTCCTACCTCGCTGCAATTGTTCAGTCCATGTTCTTTGTTGGCATGTTGGTGGGTTCCTTTGTGTCTGGTATCGTATCTGATGCATTTGGAAGAAAGACTGTTATCTTTTCTACGCTTGGAATTATGGTAAATATTTAAAAAATATCGAAAAACTAAATAATGTACCGCAAGATATAGGCACAATCTTTTTGGCTAAAATCATTATTTTTGGAACAAAGTCATGAATATGGCCTGATGCACAAAAATTAATTAGTGAAAATTTTTTTTATTAACAGTATCTGCTTCTGCTTTAAGTGATTATAAAAAGTGATTTGAAACATTTTTGAGTGCGCGCTATTATCAGAGATCATGACTTAACTGAACTGAACTTACTTGCTCGAAAAATGAATTGATGGCTTAGGTTTGTCTCTGACTTTTTTTTTTTAATAGTCTAGACTTTTTAGCCATTGACCTTGTCGTCAATGATGGTAAACCATTCCTTCAAAAATGGTCTCTGATAGTAGTTCTTTTTTCGTCCACTTCTTGAATGTTTCCCAGTCAAATGTATATGTCCGACCCAGTCTCATTTGCATGACGGGCGACCTTCGAGTTCTGGTTGTTAGCAGTGGCTTGTTTATGCTCCATTACGCTGGTCCTTAACGCTCTTTCTGTTTGACTGTAATTTACAAAATTACACTCTTGGCATTAGATTTTGTATATTACCTCAGTGTGATTAGTCTTTTTCACGACCTTTGGGACGGGGATAGAGTTTGCACATCTTAAATTGTTTTAGGGGCGATGGACAACTTTGATGTTTAGTTGTTGTTGTTGTTGTTTTTAATTTTTTTAGAAGTTTTTCTGACACCTCTTTGACATAACGAAAAACTACCGTCGGCCTTTTTTCTTCGTCGTCTTTTTCAGCATGGTCATCCGTAAATAACAAGGGTGGAATGACGATCTTGCGCATGCTATAAAAACTTCTGAATCGCCATAGTTGGATAATTATTAATAGTACGCACTCTTTTTACGTGTGTAAGTTCTTTTTCTCTGAATTCCTCTGAAGATGGAATGTCTCTAGCACGAGTTATCAGGGTGTTAACTATACTGAGAGCCATAAATATAGTCTTATTCTTCTTTTTGTACTAATCCTGAAATAACTTTCCTCAATATTGACTCACTTTCGAACAAAACAGCCTTCTGCATTTCTCGATAGAGTGCACTAACACAGTAGGTCTCAGTAAACTCCCAATTACTACTGGTACTACCTCCACCCGATATCCTGGTCTCCTTTCCCTTATTTCATAGGCCAACTGCTGATATTTCCGTAGCTTCTCATATTTCTTTTTTCTTGTATGTTCTTTTCACTTGGACATGCCATAAAGTCTACTACAAAGATGTTTTTATCCTCCTGAAATCTTCCCTGTGCCAAGTAAAGCAGCTTTCTGAAAGAGTTCAGTCCTAATCGTTACTCGGACTGTCTTCTTCTTCTTCTTCTTCTTCTTCTTCTTCTTCTTCTTTCCGGCTTTCTTTCTTTTATTCCACAGTGTAACACTGGCTGCTTACATTATTTTGCCGGGAATGTACCTACGTTGGACTACTCACGCTCAAAGACCCATTATCGAGATTGAATTCAAAATCCTCAAAAACTGACAACAAAGTTTTGCTTCCTGCTATCTTATTTTAGTCTTCTTTAACATTCAAACTTCCAATGTCTGCATATGAGCGAATCCCATTCATCCTTATTAAGCCAGCGATATATTTTATTTTCCATTCTAACTTTATCTTTAATATCATCCATTTGCTTCCTGCTAACATTAATTTAGTATTCTCTACATTCAAACTCAGTCTAACGACAGTGTATCAATCACGCATTAGGTTAAAATCACATGCAAAAACCTCTTAGAGCTCTTGAGATGCTGTATACAGCATTAATCATGACGGCATCATCTGTATGCAAAATCATACGACTTTTTTCTGTTTTTAAATATTATTTTTACACGTTGAGCAGGTTATGTTAAACTCTCACCACCAGCTATCATCTTCTATTATCTGTTATCTAACTACAGCCATATAATTAATTTGCTACTGACATTCACTGAAAAGGTATCAAACTAATATGACTTTGTATTGATTATTTAAGGCATTATGTGGTATTTGCCAGGCCTTTGTAAAGACATCGATTCCTCTCTTCGCCGTTCTTCGTTTTGGGAGTGGTGCATTCATGATCAGTGCTACCTTATCTCAGTATATCCTGATGATGGAAGTCATTGGACCAGGCTTTCGAGCAAGGATGGGAAACGTAAACGGCTTCTTCTGGATGACCGGTAGTTTCATTAGAGTTCTAATCGCCTATTTCATACGAGAATGGAGAACATATGTATGGGTGACCAGTGTTCCTCCATTTCTTTTATACTTCTTTTGGAGGTAATTTGAATTGTAAACCATGCGCTGCGCGTTGACTTATGAGTTCCCAAAATTTGTACCGTTGTAACCAACATTTATTGCAAAGAAAGGAGCACCAATACACAAACTGAGACGAATTGACGGTTAAAAGTGTCCTCTTAAATTATAGATGGAATTGGGTGACTTGTCACCACTCATTTTGAGCACCCAAAGTCGTCATAATTGTTTATTGGTTTTTATTTTGTTTTTACACAAAAATAAACATAAAAAGCGCGTATTGGTGGGTTTTATCCATTTCTTCGAGAATCAAAAGACAATGAAGCGGTAGCCATTTTGGATGAACAAACAATAAGCGCTAATGAGGAATCTTTCGTTGAAGTTCTTCTACGATGGCTGCCGATACGTCACATCCAACCCAGCAATTAAAAGGAGCTACAATTTTGGGCATAAACGTTAAGGTGGTTCGACTGTGTTTTTTAGTAAGCGTTTCTCCCAAGTTTGGGCCGCTAGTACAACGTCATTAATCGCTTTTGTGTGAAACCCTCCTCAATCACATAATATGACAGTTAAATACCTCGAAGCTCGGCTTTTAGAAGGGATAAATACCGAGAAGCGAGGCTTTTAGCCATATACGAGGGTTCAAGGTAAAAGATTCGAGGTATTTAACTGTCTTATTATATGATTGAGGAGGGTTTCACACAAAAGCGATTCAAAAAGACACAAAGTCGTGAAGTTGGTCAAGATACAAATTCCTGAGACGGTATAAATCTAAAAAAATAGGGATGACCTTTTTGGAAAGAAAATTCTTTGGCTTTATTTCAGTTCTATGACTAGTTTAAAAACAAGAAAATGTAGGCCTGGTGGATGAGAAAACTGTGTGTCATATACAATGGAGTCGATAATAATTAGTCTTTAGACTATCGAGGTACGGCTGGGTTTATCGAAGCTTATCGACTTCTTCAGAGGCTGGCTTCGGATCACTTGGAAATTGGGTTGTTAGACAACAATCTCATATGTGAAAGATACTGATGAAACATCGTAGTCATTTATGTACTGTGGGACCGTGTGAAAGAACGGATCACCGAATCTGAAGGAAAGATACGCTATTACAACTATTACACAATATTTTGTGACATTGAACACACCATGCAAATATTGATCGATGAATTTAATCGTCGACTAGATGCTATCAACCGTGAACTGAGCTGATAAAATGAAGCCTCTTGAAAGTTTAGTTCTCGGCGTCGCTCTCCAAAATCCCGCTCTCAAACTAGATCTGGTGGTCTAAAAATAGATATGACTTCATTGCACCTCGCTCCGCTCGTCCACAAATACACCTGTTCGCCCGTAGGGGGTTAGTCCGGCTTTGCTTGGGTATGAGGTAATGGGATGGGTTAGTCCCGGAAGCCCCCTGCCCCCCAAGGGCCCCCTGTCCCATGGCCCAGAACGTAACCGACAATTTCCTACTAGTGAGGAAATAAAATATTTTCAACTTCTGCAGTTTACTGCAGTTCTATCTGTTTGAGTACCAAGTTTTTGGACGTCGTCCCCATTGAGAATTGTAACTGTTACCTCTTGCCTACGTGAGATAAGTTCCAATGTTTTCTTTGCTTTCTCCTTGATCTCGCAAAAAGGTAGGGAAAGGATCTCTTTCAAGATTATTTTTCTGAGAAGGATAACAATACTTTTGTTGTTTAGAGTTTATCCCGAGTCTCCACGTTGGCTTGTTATTAAAGGAAAACTAACAAGCGCCCACAAGATTATCATGAAATACGGAGGAAAAAAAGATAAGACATGTGATCCAGAGCTGCTCAGTTCTATGTTAGATGACATCCACAACGATCAACTTGAACGAACCTCGAATGCAGAGAGACACACACCCCTTGATCTCCTAAGAACTCCAAAGTCACGTCGTTGGACTATTATCCTGAGTTTTGGATGGTAAGATAACGGAAGAGGGGAGGGAGGAGAGGAAAAGAGGATAGCTTAGTTTGTGTAAGGACCCACCAGGTCAAAAGAAAATAGACTTGGCCATGTTGCAAATCAGTTTTAAAAGCGCCAGCGAATTTCGCGCAATGTTCTTTTGTTTTGTTTTGTTTCGTATTGCTTAATTACAGATAACTTTTTTACTATTCCTGCATCGGCTATGTCAGTCAACCAACCAACCAATCAACCAACCAACCAACCAACCAACCAACCAACCAACCAACCAACCAACCAACCAACCAACCAACCAACCAACCAATCAATCAACCAATCAATCAATCAATCAATCAATCAATCAATCAATCAATCAATCAATCAATCAATCAATCAATCAATCAATCAATCAATCAATCAATCAATCAATCAATCAATCAATCTGTCTGTCTATCTATGTATCTATCTTTCTATCTATCCATCCATCCATCCATCCATCCATCCATCCATCCATCCATCCATCCATCCATCCATCCATTAATCCATCAATCCATTAGTTAATCATTCGAAGCATATTGCTTTCCTGTTCCTTTTCAAATTTCAACGACTTCTAAGATTTTTCAGACAGGTTTACGGGTGCTTGCGCACTCGTGTAGTTTCCTGTACTTTTTTGTGCTCGTACAGTTATCGGTCATTTCGAGAAACAGGCCCCGGATGCCAGTGAATGACCATAATGTACGATGAATAAGAGCTTCACTTATTGTTTATTATCTCTCGGTAGGTTTACTGTTTCGATGACCTATTTTGCTCTGATAATAAATACGACACAGCTTCCTGGTAATGTCTACGCCATTTCCTTGATTGTTCCTGTCTTAGCAGGGGTATTCATTCCTGTTACGTGGTATTCAATGAACAAGTAAGACTGTATACACTCAGATTATAGCTTACGTCACCGTTCATTTATTATTTTTCGAGCGCACGCGGGAGCTTGTTAAGTAAGACCATGTACAATTGGATTATTTATAGACTAAGGGGATTCAAAATGTATCGTTCGCACGGCCATTAAGTCTATGTCCATATTTGGGAGTTTATCTTATTTGGAAGTCAACATAGATATATTTTTGTTGACTGTCCTACAGTTTGGAGCCTCAAACTGTCAAAACTCTATTGCAGACATTGCAAAAATTGTAGCGATGAAACACATCACATTGTCCACCACATTGAAATTAGCTTAGAAACCTAGCTTTTCGGTAAACAGGCAGACCAATACTAGTAACACAGGAAGCCCGCGCAAACGACACAATATGTTTGATACGAATGTGACCTTTATCAATTTAAACCAACTACAAATATGAATAATTTCCTCTGAAATAGTTTCGTAGGTGCTCTTACCTAGCTTGCATCTGCTGTGCTTATAGATTGTACGCGGGAAGTTGTTAAAAAGCGAAAGAAACACATGAGAAGTAGCCGAGTGCCAGTTCAACTGCTCTTGGATGCTTAACCAGGTGCCCTCAAAACTCGATAGATGCACTCGAAGCACGTTGCAGTCCTTTTGTAACTTTTTCAAACCAGTAAGAAAATTTAACGCGTGCTTACACATGAATCATATGATAATACTCGCGCACGATTAAATCAAACCGCCAATGGAGCATTGAGAGCTGAATGTTTTTACCCATTTAGCTTTTTTTTTTTTACTTCCATGAAGTGCCTTTTGCGTAATCCTTAGGCTTTAGTAGGAATTTCAAGCCATAATTCAGGGATTTTTTCCATGAACAACATGCGTACTTTGATATGGAGTGTTACATCAGACTCACTGCCATATCCCCCGTCTGAGGTGATATTCGTCCGCTCAGCGAAAAATAGAAATGATAGAACAAAAATATAGGGATTTTTCCTTTAAATTAAGGCCGCCGGAGGAATAACATTTTAAAGAAAAATTGCTACAAAAACACAAATTTTAAACAAATCCAAAAGACATTCAAGGAAAAATTTTAATGACAAAACAGTACTTTTCTCCCGTTAACATGCAGACAGATATGTTTTCGGCGTGTCGCCAAATTTTTTTTGGGGTTAAGTTAATTAAAAGTTTAGTGTAATATTCTTCCCTGTGTATTGTTATTCATGAGTATGATAATGAGGTATGGGGAATCGGTCTGGCCTGGGACCAACCAAAGTCAGGCGAAGTGCCAACAAAGATTATTTGGCAACTTTGAACCCGACTTACTCGCTAAAGTGGGTGGGTGGGTGGGTCGCCAACCGTTCTTCGTCGCAACTCGAATGAACTGCATTAATTACAAGAATTGTTCTCATTTATATGCAATCCCCAGGGACCATATTACCAATTCAAATGGACTTTGAATAGTTCTCATTTATATGCAATCCCCAGGGACCATATTACCAATTCAAATGGACTTTGAATAGCATTTGAATGGGTTTTACCCAACGTTTGTTTTTCTTTCAAAGATGAAGCATGAAAATTTATCGAAGAGATATAAAATAAATAAACCCCTTCTGGTTCACTGACATACACCTATTTCAATAAACGTTGTCGGCAAAAGCCTACGCGACTCACCCGAAAGGAAGCATGGGTAAACATTACTAAAGCTATACAACCACACAAATATCCACACCATAATTCAACTTCAGCTTGCCATGACCTAATACATCAAAGAGCTTCATTTGCTGATGCTAAAGTCAAAATCAATACAAAATAGATAATAAAATTTTGCAGCTACCCATACTCCTTTTCGGTCTAGTCGCGTAGACTTTAGACCTCTCATACGACAACCTTTTTTGAACTAGGTGTATATCGAAGGATAATGTCCGAGGATTAGAGATGGTCCGGAAAATAAGCATTTGGCCGAGAAGCGAAGCCGACAGAAGGGGTTTATTTACTAAATATCGCCTAAGATAGGCCTGCTCCGGGCCCTAAAATCGCCTAATATTGCTTAATATCGCCTAATATCGCCCAAGATTGCTCAATATCTCCCAAGAGCGCCTAAGAGCGCCAACTCGAAATGGCTAAAATTTCCCAATATCGCCTAAGATCGCCAAAAATCGCATAAGATCGTCCAAAATAACGGCGATTTTAGGGCCTGGGGTAGCTTCAGTCAAGTGAGATTCTTCATCGCTGTTTCTGGCAAATTTTAATTAATTAATAATTTATTTATTTATTCATTCATTCATTCATTCATTCATTCATTCATTCATTCATTCATTCATTCATTCATTCATTCATTCATTCATTCATTCATTCAATTATTCATTTATTTAATTATTCAATTTATTTAAAATTATTAAATTAATTTCTTAATTTATTGATTATTGATTTGTTTGTTTATTTATTTATTTATTTGTAAATTCTTTTCAGCCTTGGTCGTCGCCTGACTCACGCCTCATTTATGATCGCTACCGGTGTTCTTTTGCTGTTGATTCTGGCCATTCCTAAAGGTATCGACCTTCATCACCGCGTATTTTCTTTTTAAATACACTCATTTCAAACAAAGCAAACGTATTTCTATTGGGCCCGAATCGCAAAATATAAACATTTTACCGTGTTTAGAATCTGAATGCGTGCCTAAGAGCGATTTCGCACAGGACTGAGTTCGCCCACGTGACGAGTTTCTTTTTTTTCAGAGAGGAAAAAGGCTTTTGTCGTCCCAGAAGAAAAGACGAATGTATACGTAAATAAATTCTCCCGTTCTAATGTTAAAGTGTAGTGTTCCATTTGAATCCAATTTGCAGAGTATGAAATAGCAGTCACGTGCGTAGCTGTTTTGGGATTGGCCATAATAGCCAATGAATGGAGCAGTGTATATCTCATCACAACAGAGCTATTTCCAACGGTTTTAAGGTGAATTGAAATGCAGTTGACAGATTCGAGGTATGGCGGCGAATTTGGGTGGCTGTTGTTCTGGGCTGACTGGCCTCGTGTTCACGTTGAAACACAATTGCGTTTCGCGTGGATGGGGGGCTGGTTGGTGCAGGGCGATAGCTCGGATTTGTCGCCATATTTCTAATCGGTCTATGGGTATAGTTTTTATAGTTTTTATAATGTATTGTGCATCGGGGCTTATAATGTATGAAATTGGAGTTGAGAACTTTATTATGAGGTATTTTGTTAAAGAAGTAATTAGTTATGGGGGGTTGGACAAATAAGTTATTAGTATTTAAGTCTATTTTGATATTATTATATATTGTTGTGGGGTGCAGTGGGGTATGGAGAATCTTTATTTTTATTTTATTTATTTTTATTTGAGTAGATAGGTGTCCTCAATTAGTTTACTTAAATGTAAGCTAGAATCATATTGACACATTAATAAAGTTTATTATTATTTATTATTATTATTAGTTAACGAACAACAAAAACAACAATAACAACATACATAATATCAAAAGCTAGCTAGCAAGCAACAACAACTGTCAAACTGAGACCAACATGTCCACAGATGAATTACCTTCTGTAGTGAATGTCAATCAGACAATACTCTCTAATTAATTGAAGGGAATCTCAAGCATTACAACGACTACCACTTTGTCTATAACCTTATTGTTGTTAAAGTCATTCCGATAATTGTTACAGCAGTTTGACTTTGAACACAAATTAATGCCATCCCCCGGGGGATACTCAACCAATTCTTACATGGCGAGGCTACACCAGGAGCTAGAAACCTTTATTTCTTTATAAACCAATTTTGGAAGAAAGGTACCCCTGGTACCCAATTCAAAGGGTGCACCTTGATAATAGGGAGCTTAAGCAGGAGACGTTTTTGTCAACGCGGACGCCACTGCAGTGTACCTTCTTCTTCATCCGTTCGCCATCATAGATGATGTGTCCGTTTTCGTTAAGCAGAAGGTCAGCTAAGGCTTTTTCGTATTCTACCAAGAACAGCAACCTCATCTATGACGACGAACGGATGAACGAAAACGCACGTGTGACGTCCGTGTTGACAAAAACGTCTCCTGCTTAAGCTACCTAATGTAATACATGCAATTATTGCATGTCTCTGTAATAGCTTACACAGCATACGAAATGATAAGCAAATATATTGTCTTGGATTTCTTTTATGGTTGTGGTTCTTGCAGGAATACAGCACAAGGGGTTGGATCTACTGCTGCTCGTGTTGGTGGAATCATTGCACCATTTCTACTCATGTTGGTAAGAAACGATGTCTATTGCTATAGTTCACCAAATTATCGTTTTTGTTGACTACAAAGCCGAAAAATAATGAACATCAACAACAGCAACAAATTCAAGAAAGCTATGATATCAACGATAAATTTGCTCTCTCTTCCTTTCTAATACCACAGGATATCCATTGAAGAAGTAACTTTTGAAGAGCTAAGAATGAAATATTTCACATTATTTGTAGGCTCAGTTACCAGGCTCAAGCATTGTTCTTCCAATGACCATTTTTGGAGCATGCGCAGTTCTTTGTGGGATTGCGTCGTTGTGGGTACCAGAAACGGCTATGCGACATCTCTATCAAACAAGTGTGGAGGCAGAGGAGGCCCTCGAGGACTATGGGATACCATTCTTGAAGAAAAGAAGAGAAGCTAAAACTGACAAAGAAATGGTTGAAACAGAGAAGTTGGTTGCCGAGGCTGACAAGACAGATGTTGTTCACTGTCGTGAGAGTGCTTGCTAAAACTGTGCATTTCCATTTTAAAAATCAGATTAATGTCAAGAACGTTGATTTCATACAACACCTTGCAAATATGACTATAACCGTGTTGGATATTATCTTAATCAGCCAGCAAAACCGTTGGCGTTTAAGGACATTTCATTCTAATCAATCAACGTTTTTATTATTATTACTTTTATCTTTAACCGAAATAGGGATAATTATGGCTTGAATTAAAGAAGCAGGTGACACCGTATCATTCCAAGAGAAGTACAAAAGAGAAAGCTCTCCGAATAGAAACACCGAATTTCATTCATTTTAGCGTTGTTTTCGCCGGCCTTTTCGATCACTAAGTTCATCAAATGTACAAAATTGAAACGCTCTTTATTACATTGAGCTAATGTTTCTAAGTGTGATCGAAGTAAGCTTACATAGAAAACAAGCAAACTCAACTATTGCTAATTGAGGGACGGAGCATTTGATATTTGTAAAGGGGGGGGGGGGGGGGGGGGTAAATCCCCCAAAAAATATCGAGCAAGTTCTCGAACCTTAAGAGAGGATGTCAGCATCCATCGAACAAATTTGAAATATTTTGGCAAGTCACCCAAAATTCGCTTTCACTCCTACTTTCATATTTTGTAGCCCAATATGTCCTAATAATTGTGGTGTAGTTTTTTTCTGAAAATATATTTTAGTTTTCGAGAAATGATTTTTTTAGTTCGACCACTCAAAGGTAAAGACCTCATGTTATACACATTACAAGTCCCAATTATATTTAACTAAGTGGGTTGCTAATAATCCACAAATATTATACTCCTATATCTTTCGCTACCTTTTAGTGTACCTTCACCATCCTTTCCTGTCCTTTGGTATCCTTCACCATCCTTCCCTGTCCTTTGGCATCCTTCATTATCCTTCCGTGTCCGTTCATATCCTTCACTATCCTTCGCCATCCTTCCGTGTCCTTTGGTATCCTACGCTATCCTTCACTACCCTTTGGTATCCTTCACTATACTTCCGTGTCCTTTGGTATCCTTCACTATCCTTTCCTGTCCTTTAGTATACTTCACTATCCTTCCGTGTCCTAGGGTATCCTTCACTATCCTCTAATGTCCTTTGGTATCCTTCACTATCCTTCTGTGTCCTTTGGTATCCTTCACTATCCTTCCGGGTCCTTTGGTATCCTTCACTATCCTCTAATGTCCTTTGGTATCCTTCACCATCCTCTAATGTCCTTTGGTATCTTTCACTATCATTCCGTGTCCTTTGGTATCCTTCACTATCCTTCCGTGTCCTTTGGTGTCCTTCACTATCCTTCCCTGTCCTTTGGTATCCTTCACTATTCTTCTGTGTCCTTTGGCATCCCTCACTATCCTTCCGTGTCCTTTGGTATCCTTCACTATCCTTTCCTGTCCTTTGGTATCCTTCACTATCCTTCTGTATCCTTTGGTATCCTTCCCTATCATTCCGTGTCCTTTGATATCCTTTACCATCCTTCCGTGTCCTTTGGCATCCTTCACTATCCTTCCCTGTCCTTTGGTATCCTTCCCTATCCTTTCCTGTCCTTTAGTATACTTCACTATCCTTCCGTGTCCTTTGGTATCATTCACTATTCTTCTGTGTCCTTTGGCATCCCTCACTATCCTTCCGTGTCCTTTGGTATCCTTCACTATCCTTTCCTGTCCTTTAGTATACTTCACTATCCTTCCGTGTCCTAGGGTATCCTTCACTATCCTCTAACGTCCTTTGGTATCCTTCACTATCCTTCTGTGTCCTTTGGTATCCTTCACTATCCTTCCGGGTCCTTTGGTATCCTTCACTATCCTCTAATGTCCTTTGGTATCCTTCACTATCCTTCTGTGTCCTTTGGTATCCTTCACTATCCTTCGCTACCCTTTGGTATCCTTCACTATCCTTCCGTGTCCTTTGGTATCCTTCACTATCCTTTCCTGTCCTTTAGTATACTTCACTATCCTTCCGTGTCCTAGGGTATCCTTCACTATCCTCTAATGTCCTTTGGTATCCTTCACTATCCTTCCGTGTCCTTTGGTATCCTTCACTATCCTTCCGTGTCCTTTGGTATCCTTCACTATCCTTTCCTGTCCTTTGGTATCCTTCACTATCCTTCCGGGTCCTTTGGTATCCTTCACTATCCTTCTGTGTCCTTTGGTATTCTTCACTATCCTTCCGTGTCCTTTGGCATCCCACACCATCCTTCCGTGTCCTTTGGTATCCTTCACTATCCTTACGTGTCCTTTGGTATCCTTCACTATCCTTACGTGTCCTTTGGTATCCTTCACTATCCTTCTGTATCCTTTGGTATCCTTCCCTATCATTCCGTGTCCTTTGATATCCTTTACCATCCTTCCGTGTCCTTTGGCATCCTCCACTATCCTTCCCTGTCCTTTGGTATCCTTCCCTATCCTTTCCTGTCCTTTAGTATACTTCACTATCCTTCCGTGTCCTAGGGTATCCTTCACTATCCTCTAATGTCCTTTGGTGTCCTTCACTATCCTTCCCTGTCCTTTGGTATCCTTCACTATTCTTCTGTGTCCTTTGGCATCCCTCACTATCCTTCCGTGTCCTTTGGTATCCTTCACTATCCTTTCCTGTCCTTTGGTATCCTTCACTATCCTTCTGTATCCTTTGGTATCCTTCCCTATCATTCCGTGTCCTTTGATATCCTTTACCATCCTTCCGTGTCCTTTGGCATCCTTCACTATCCTTCCCTGTCCTTTGGTATCCTTCCCTATCCTTTCCTGTCCTTTAGTATACTTCACTATCCTTCCGTGTCCTTTAGTATCCTTCACTATTCTTCTGTGTCCTTTGGCATCCCTCACTATCCTTCCGTGTCCTTTGGTATCCTTCACTATCCTTTCCTGTCCTTTAGTATACTTCACTATCCTTCCGTGTCCTAGGGTATCCTTCACTATCCTCTAATGTCCTTTGGTATCCTTCACTATCCTTCTGTGTCCTTTGGTATCCTTCACTATCCTTCCGGGTCCTTTGGTATCCTTCACTATCCTCTAATGTCCTTTGGTATCCTTCACTATCCTTCTGTGTCCTTTGGTATCCTTCACTATCCTTCGCTACCCTTTGGTATCCTTCACTATCCTTCCGTGTCCTTTGGTATCCTTCACTATCCTTTCCTGTCCTTTAGTATACTTCACTATCCTTCCGTGTCCTAGGGTATCCTTCACTATCCTCTAATGTCCTTTGGTATCCTTCACTATCCTTCCGTGTCCTTTGGTATCCTTCACTATCCTTCTGTGTCGTTTGGTATTCTTAACTATCCTTCCGTGTCCTTTGGCATCCCACACCATCCTTCCGTGTCCTTTGGTATCCTTCACTATCCTTACGTGTCCTTTGGTATCCTTCACTATCCTTCTGTATCCTTTGGTATCCTTCCCTATCATTCCGTGTCCTTTGATATCCTTTACCATCCTTCCGTGTCCTTTGGCATCCTCCACTATCCTTCTTTGTCCTTTGGTATCCTTCCCTATCCTTTCCTGTCCTTTAGTATACTTCACTATCCTTCCGTGTCCTAGGGTATCCTTCACTATCCTCTAATGTCCTTTGGTATCCTTCACTATCCTTCCGTGTCCTTTGGTATCCTTCACTATCCTTCTGTGTCCTTTGGTATCCTTCACTATCCTTCGCTACCCTTTGGTATCCTTCACTATCCTTCCGTGTCCTTTGGTATCCTTCACTATCCTTTCCTGTCCTTTAGTATACTTCACTATCCTTCCGTGTCCTAGGGTATCCTTCACTATCCTCTAATGTCCTTTGGTATCCTTCACTATCCTTCCGTGTCCTTTGGTATCCTTCACTATCCTTCCGTGTCCTTTGGTATCCTTCACTATCCTTTCCTGTCCTTTGGTATCCTTCACTATCCTTCCGGGTCCTTTGGTATCCTTCACTATCCTTCTGTGTCCTTTGGTATTCTTCACTATCCTTCCGTGTCCTTTGGCATCCCACACCATCCTTCCGTGTCCTTTGGTATCCTTCACTATCCTTACGTGTCCTTTGGTATCCTTCACTATCCTTACGTGTGCTTTGGTATCCTTCACTATCCTTCTGTATCCTTTGGTATCCTTCCCTATCATTCCGTGTCCTTTGATATCCTTTACCATCCTTCCGTGTCCTTTGGCATCCTCCACTATCCTTCCCTGTCCTTTGGTATCCTTCCCTATCCTTTCCTGTCCTTTAGTATACTTCACTATCCTTCCGTGTCCTAGGGTATCCTTCACTATCCTCTAATGTCCTTTGGTGTCCTTCACTATCCTTCCCTGTCCTTTGGTATCCTTCACTATTCTTCTGTGTCCTTTGGCATCCCTCACTATCCTTCCGTGTCCTTTGGTATCCTTCACTATCCTTTCCTGTCCTTTGGTATCCTTCACTATCCTTCTGTATCCTTTGGTATCCTTCCCTATCATTCCGTGTCCTTTGATATCCTTTACCATCCTTCCGTTTCCTTTGGCATCCTTCACTATCCTTCCCTGTCCTTTGGTATCCTTCCCTATCCTTTCCTGTCCTTTAGTATACTTCACTATCCTTCCGTGTCCTTTGGTATCCTTCACTATTCTTCTGTGTCCTTTGGCATCCCTCACTATCCTTCCGTGTCCTTTGGTATCCTTCACTATCCTTTCCTGTCCTTTAGTATACTTCACTATCCTTCCGTGTCCTAGGGTATCCTTCACTATCCTCTAATGTCCTTTGGTATCCTTCACTATCCTTCTGTGTCCTTTGGTATCCTTCACTATCCTTCCGGGTCCTTTGGTATCCTTCACTATCCTCTAATGTCCTTTGGTATCCTTCATTATCCTTCTGTGTCCTTTGGTATCCTTCACTATCCTTCGCTACCCTTTGGTATCCTTCACTATCCTTCCGTGTCCTTTGGTATCCTTCACTATCCTTTCCTGTCCTTTAGTATACTTCACTATCCTTCCGTGTCCTAGGGTATCCTTCACTATCCTCTAATGTCCTTTGCTATCCTTCACTATCCTTCCGTGTCCTTTGGTATCCTTCACTATCCTTCTGTGTCCTTTGGTATTCTTCACTATCCTTCCGTGTCCTTTGGCATCCCAAACCATCCTTCCGTGTCCTTTCGTATCCTTCACTATCCTTACGTGTCCTTTGGTATCCTTCACTATCCTTCTGTATCCTTTGGTATCCTTCCCTATCATTCCGTGTCCTTTGATATCCTTTACCATCCTTCCGTGTCCTTTGGCATCCTCCACTATCCTTCCCTGTCCTTTGGTATCCTTCCCTATCCTTTCCTGTCCTTTAGTATACTTCACTATCCTTCCGTGTCCTAGGGTATCCTTCACTATCCTCTAATGTCCTTTGGTGTCCTTCACTATCCTTCCCTGTCCTTTGGTATCCTTCACTATTCTTCTGTGTCCTTTGGCATCCCTCACTATCCTTCCGTGTCCTTTGGTATCCTTCACTATCCTTTCCTGTCCTTTAGTATACTTCACTATCCTTCCGTGTCCTAGGGTATCCTTCACTATCCTCTAATGTTCTTTGGTATCCTTCACTATCCTTCCGGGTCCTTTGGTATCCTTCACTATCCTCTAATGTCCTTTGGTATCCTTCACTATCCTTCTGTGTCCTTTGGTATCCTTCACTATCCTTCGCTACCCTTTGGTATCCTTCACTATCCTTCCGTGTCCTTTGGTATCCTTCACTATCCTTTCCTGTCCTTTAGTATACTTCACTATCCTTCCGTGTCCTAGGGTATCCTTCACTATCCTCTAATGTCCTTTGGTATCCTTCACTATCCTCTAATGTCCTTTGGTATCCTTCACCATCCTCTAATGTCCTTTGGTATCCTTCACTATCATTCCGTGTCCTTTGGTATCCTTCACTATCCTCTAATGTCCTTTGGTGTCCTTCACTATCCTTCCCTGTCCTTTGGTATCCTTCACTATTCTTCTGTGTCCTTTGGCATCCCTCACTATCCTTCCGTGTCCTTTAGTATACTTCACTATCCTTCCGTGTCCTAGGGTATCCTTCACTATCCTCTAATGTCCTTTGGTATCCTTCACTATCCTTCTGTGTCCTTTGGTATCCTTCACTATCCTTCCGGGTCCTTTGGTATCCTTCACTATCCTCTAATGTCCTTTGGTATCCTTCACTATCCTTCTGTGTCCTTTGGTATCCTTCACTATCCTTCGCTACCCTTTGGTATCCTTCACTATCCTTCCGTGTCCTTTGGTATCCTTCACTGTCCACTTACACACTACAATTGCACTTTGCGTTGTCCAGAACATAAGTGTTTTCTTGAACTTGGAGACTGGACCAACATCCTGACAAAGGCCAGTCTCCGGAACCCAAGACTCGTGTACGATGTCGGAGGGAATGTCATTCTCATTCAAAGAATCTATTGGTGTCGTCAGTCTGGTTTCCGCCATCGTTACCTGTCAGCCAGCAAGATAGTCATGGAAAATTTACCAAGATTTATATCTTCTGTTTTTCCTTTCAAACTGTATTACCGTGGTGGGTGTAGCAAACATTTGATGCATACAATGGAAAGTTTAGTGTTCGAAGGTGTGAATTTTTTGCGAATATGTGAAATCTTTGCTTCTTTGAATTACCGGTCTTATTGTGACAGAGGCGAAGCGTTTCTTTCGTTTCAGTCTTCGCAAAATAGAACTTCTCATACTTCTGAGAACATAACTTCCTTTGATAACTTTTACGGTGATATCCTCTTCTCTTTCCCCTCGTCTAATCTGTTGACGTATATGTATCTTGAACACTTTCAAGAGCTCAAACCATTTTATGAACACGAGATGTCAAAGTTGAAAGCGTTAACTATTTCTTGTGATCATACTTTCAAAGTCAGCAAGAACATTGGAGCATTTAGAAATGTTGATGGTCATTTTGTTGGTCATTATGGAAACCTGTTCATTGTGCTTAATGAAATCAAAGAAGTTATTGAGTGGCGGTTGACAAAGACCTGTGCTTTTGAAGAAATTGAAGAACTGATTGAAAATGTGAAATTGAGGCAAGAAATGATAAAATTGAAGTGTATATACGTTGATGATTGCTGTAAATATAGGAGATTATACCAAAGAATTCTTGGGGAGGAAGTTCCAGTCAGACTGGATTTATTCCATGCAGTACAGAGATTTACCAATTCTATTCCGAAGGGTACTGAGTTTTCTAGACAGATATCAAAGGAGTTTGGACTTGTTTTTCGAGTGAATGGCGACCTAGGAGATGAACGAACCATGCCAACACCAGAGAAGTCTGTCATTATGAAAAATATTGATACATTTATTAAACGTTGGCAAAATGTTCTACACGAACCAGAGCTTGCAAAAGCCCTAAACGAAATTGAAAAGCTTAAGGTTCACATTGATAAGGGGTGTCTATCAGGTATTGAACCAGGAGAAGGAACGGAAGGAAATGAAAGACTTCATCAGATCCTTAACAGATCTCTTTTGTGTGGGGCTCCTGTCATTGGACCTGAGCTTGCAATCGCAATTTTGACAGCATTGTTTTATGGTTATAATTCAAAATTGAAGGGTGATAAACATTTTAAAAATGTAAAAGTGACGCCGGTAACCCCAGTGGAGTCACATAGAACTTTGATTTCTTACCAAAATTGTGGTATCTGCTCACTGACTGCTTCACATGTACGGATTACGGAGGAAAGAAATCCTGTTTCCCTCAATGATATGTGTACAACAAACAATAGAAAAGACAATGTCAATATATCAACACCTGCAGAGGATGCTGTAATTGTTGCAGATTGCATTGAACATGTCCTTGATGAGAGGATTGCAAAGAATATAATAGAAGAAGCAGTCCAGCTCTATAAAGTTTTGTCCAGCCTGAATAGCCAGATAAATGACAAAAGTGTCAATTCATTTGATTTCCTCTTTAATCACAATTTATCTGAACTTAACAAATTGTCAAATACACATGATTCATCATACATTGTTCATTCTCAAGATCTCGTAAGAAACCTTTCCTCCTTGGGATTTACAATTGACCCCGTAAGTGGAGATGGGGATTGTGCCTTTACCAGTATTGTAAGGGAGTTAAAGAAGCTCATCAAAGATAACGACAACATTAATTTGCTGTCACATCTTGAAGAACTTGGACTGAATAATAATGAAGCAGAAGATGCATTCAAATTAAGGCAAATCTTTGTGGATAATGTACAGAGTAATGAAAGCTATCAACTGCTTGTTGGAATCCAACAAGAATCACTAAATGATGAGACTGAGCTATTCAGGGAACAAGGGACATTTTGTGGAAATCTTGGTGACTTAGTCATCAAAGTGTGTGCTGATATCCTGAGAATACCAATAGTGGTCATTACTTCTCTCCCTAAACACAAGTATGTTCCTTTTTTCCCAAATGACTTTGTGGTTTCATCACCATTATTTATTGCTTACAACAGCTATGGTGCAGGACATTATGATGCAGTTAAGATTTCAGGTACTGTAGGGTTATTTTCAGTTGGATGAAGTAGTACAAATTTATGGTTAAAGTGTGAGTTCCGTGAGTTTGAGTTTCATGAGTTCAGTCGTAAGCAAATGCCGTTGCTCCTAACAAAATTGTCATTTTAATGTCCAAACTGGCTCATTTCTCACTGAAGTGATACCTGCATAGAAATTATCAGTTCTCAAATGAAGAAAAAATTGTGTATGGAATGTTCTCTAAGGAAGGAAAAGAGGTTGTTATTTCTAATGCATAATTGTTTAAACAATCTAAGGTGAAATAGGAAAGTTTGGTATCATTTCAAAACTATTTAGGTAAATGTTTAGATGAAGATTTTTTTTCAGAATTTCAGCACAGAAGGAAATTTCCAGGCTGTACTGGGCTGGAAGGTTAAGACAAGTGAAATGGGCTGAAAATTCTCATGTAATCACAACTGAACCTTCCAAATGTTTTCCTTTTTTTTTTTTTTTTGACTTTTTTAACATTTTGTTGTTCGAATGAATGTCAAGTGTGTTTGGGTCAGAGTCAATGTTTGATCACTTTATATGCAAATTTTGTCATTTTGCCAATGGTTTTATTTCAATGATTGTTTATCTCTTCGCATTTTTATTTATTTTTTTCCATAGATTCACTACAACAGGAAGTATCCCTATCATGTTCGTGTGGAAAAAACAAGTCAAGAGGGAATTTGCCATTCTGTCAACAAGCGAAATGTGGCAAAACCATCACATGCCCATGTGTCAGGCAAAATAAACCTTGCACAAGGAAGTGCATCTGCAGAAATTGTTGTAATACATCCCAAACATTACCAAGTACACCACCTAAACTATTAAGCTGTCGATGTGGAGAATGGGCAACAAAGAGAGAAAATGACAATGCTAATAATAATCTTAACGTTTCTTGTAAAGATGGAGAGAAGAAGTCCAAATGCCCATGTCTTGGAAATGGGCAAGGGTGTTCCAGTAGATGCAAGTGTAAAAATTGCAGCAATGTTCATGGCGCTAAACCTAAAAAGGATGTGAAATCACCAATCGTGCCATCACCACGTAAAAGAAGTTGCCCGGATTACAAAAGAACCAACAGCCATACGTTTCTGGCAAATTCTGGGTTCAAACCATCACCTGGATCTTGGACAGATTTTGAAAGTACACTTTTGGCTTCTGTTGTGCAGTTCCTTTCACTTACTGTGATTATGCCATCAGGTGATAACATTTGTACTTTATACAACTACATTGTGACACAAAGTCATTCTCATCCATTGCCATCCAAGCCATGCAATAAGACCAGTGCCCAGGTTACAGCAAAAATGACACATTTTGAACAGAAGCAGGAAGTCTTTAAAGTGCGTACCGCATAGTGGAAAATATGTGTGTTGCATACATCATCTAAAAGAGACTAACTTGTTTTAACAAAACAATTGTGTGCAACTAGTTAGAAATGATAGACAGCACCTTGACAGTTAGCTAGACTGACGTCAATGAACATGATGTGGAACAGTAAACATCACCACACATCTTGTGAGGGGAGGGTTGTGTTCACTCTACTTACACGCCATCTAATGAATGGAAATTTTCTTGTTTCTGTTTCTACAATTGTAACAAACAATTACAAGTTAAGACGACACCACAATACCAAAAGAGCAAGGCTCGGTATTGATCTCTGTTTGATGTTCTTGTTTAAGGCTATAGAATAAATAGAATGTGATTTTTGACATGCGCGCGGACGGCACCGTTTGCTTTCGGCATTTCAATTTCCTCATTTCAATTCTATTGTTTAAGAGTCTTGCGTGCGCGATGGCGAAGTCACTAAAAATAGCCTTAGTTACCGCGAGCATCGCACAGACATCAATGGTGAGCTTCACTCTCCTAGTATTATTGTCTCTTGGTTAAAATAATAATCACTATGCCACGTTCTCGAAAATTTTAGTCAATATTGGACTTCATTTTTCAAGGTATATTAAACGTGACAAAATAATCGTAAGGTACAAAGGAAGTGAACCTAACTAAACAGATATCCATATAGAGTGAGCGCACGTAACCCGTGAAATAGTAGACTACTAGTTACTAGTAGATCTTATTTCCATTGTTCTCTTTTGTGCCTATGGAACTATTACACACTAACAACCAGGTAGTGTTTCACGGATTAAGTGCGCTCACTCTATTATAATTCATATAATCCTTGTTACATCTATATTATAATCCTTGTTTCAGTTTCATTAAAAGCCTAACAAAAAGAAGAAGACGCAAAAGGAATCATACGCTTTCAGTGTCTGTATTTAGAGTGATTTCCTTAAACCTGTGAAAATAAATACGTCGCTTTAGCTTATTACACTTTATCACACTGTAGGTCATTTGTTCTGTTAGAGTGAAGTCAAAAGACCCGTGAAATAGTTTGACTAATGGACAGTAATAGACCGTACTTCCATTGTTAACGTTAGCTTTTTATTTCGCGGGATTTTGACATCATTCTATAACCATTCGACTATTACACTTTCTATATACTTTAAATTTGTAGTAGAGTGTGCGCACTTAACCCGTGAAATAATAAGGAGACTACTAGTTACTAGTAGATCTTAGATCTATTTCTTAGATCTTAGATTTCTATTTCTGTTTTCTGTTGTGCCTATTGAACTATTACACGCTAACATTCAGTTTGTTTTTCAAGGGTTAGAGTGATTTTCACCGGACTGTGAAATAGTTACTTAGCTAATAGACACTAATAGACTCTGCACCCATTGTTTTCTTTTGTTGCAATACAACTATTAGACTTCTATATTAGACTTCTATTTCTATTAGATTTCTATTTCTGTTTTCTTTTGTGCCTATTGAACTATTATACACTAACATTCAGTTTGTTTTTCACGGGTTAGAGTGATTTTCACCGGACTGTGAAATAGTTACTAAGCTAATAGACACTAATAGACTCTGCATCCACTGTTTTCTTTTGTTGCAATACAACTATTAGACACTATTAAACACTGACTATTAGTAATTGTTTCACAGTCCGATGAAAATCACTCTAAGTGCGCTCACTCTACCTTAGGCAATGTAAACAAAAACGTGAAATAGTAAGTAGACGTACTGCTGCATTCACACCAACTAAACTAGTTTAACTAAACTCTTCAGAAAATATATCTTTTGAGTAGGAGGATGACGAAATTGGTTTTAGGGCGATTTTTAACACGATCTGGTGGGGTGTCTAAGTCCTAGTTCAAACGTCACACCTCACATGTGCTGAATTCAATGAAAATGAGATGATAATGAGAAGAAACAAAAGATTTGACTAATTTGCATTGAATTCGGTACATGTGAGATGCGACGTTTGAACTAGGCCTAAGTACGTACATTGTCATTACTCGCGCCTGCGACAATCCTGCATCTACTATATTCCATGGAATTGAGGGGCCTTTAGTTACATGATTCCGAAATGAGTTTCGTCCAGGAACGAGAATGATGGCGTCTACGTGCAAGGGAGTTAAGCAAGAAGAAGCAAGTATTTATGTCCTTTTTCGTCTTTCTGTTTCCTTCGCTCCTAACCAGGTTTCTTACGGAGTGCCATAACGCGTTTGCATGATGTCCGAATAAGTGTTTTGTTCCGGAATGACTGAAACCCTAAATAGATTAACCCGGAATGAAATTTTACTCTGGTATCATGTAAACATAAACGAAGAAATATATAACAGCCTCGATGAACTCGTTCGGTATTATGTAAACGGCCTCATATTTCCACAAGCTCTTTCTTCACGGAGCGCCCTAGCGGTTGTAGACGATATCAAACTTTCGACGTAATATTTTCTATTTTGTTAACAAAAGGGAGAAATTCTAGCACCATTTTAGGAATTCGAAGCAATGGGATAACTATTAAGAAAGGAAAGGGCTTTATTGTTAGTGCTTTCGATGTTTCCAACGTGGTCGTCCAAAATGTATAAGAACACAAAGGAGCATAACTGAGCTGGATCTTTTCAGTGTGTTCTGGCTTTCATTTGAGAAGTGAAAAGTGAAAAGGTTATGCGTAACCATAACAAAAAAGGGTATTCGTCACTGATATTTATGTTAAAGCCAATTTACACTGTGCAATTTTCGCCTACTTGTTGCATGCAACTTGCTTAAGACATACATAGAGAAGTATATTAACTACCGTCACCAAAGGATGACGAAGGATACCTAAGGATACCTAAGGATAGTAAAGGATACCTGAGGGTAGTGAATGATAACAAAGGTTAGTGAAGGATATCTTAGGATAGTGAATGATACCTAACGATAGTGGAGTATAACTAAGGTCACCAAAGGATGGTAAAGAATACCTAAGGGTAGTGAAGGATACCCAAGCCAAGGGTGCCAAAGGATAGAGAAGGATAACAACGGTCACCAAAGGACGATGAAGGATACCAAAGGATACGTAAGGACACCAAAGCATAAAGGATACCTAAGGGTGCCAAATGATAGAGAAGGATAAGTAAGGTCACCAAAGGATGATGAAGGATACCAAAGGATGGTAAAGGACACCTAAGGATAGTGAAGGGTATTGTAAGGGTAGCTAAAGTCATCAAAGGATAACAACGGACACCAAAGGACACCAAAGGATGGTAAAGGATACCTAAGGGTAGTGAAGAATACCTTAGGGTGCAAAAGGATAGAGAAGGATAACTACGGTCACCAAAGGATGATGAAGGATACCTAAGGATACTTAGGGACTCCAAAGGATGGTAAAGGATGCCTGAGGGCATTGAAAGACAACAAAGGTTAGTGAAAGATTTCTTAGGATAGTGAATGATACCTAATGATAGTAAAGGATAACTACGGTCACCAAAGGATGATGAAAGATACCTAAGGACTCCAAAGGAGTCCTTAAGATAGTGAAGGATACCAAAGGACAGGGAAGGATAGTGAAGGACACCAAAGGACATTAGAGGATAGTGAAGGATACCAAAGGACAGGGAAGGATAGTGAAGGATACCAAAGGACATTAGAGGATAGTGAAGGATACCAAAGGAGATTAGAAAATAGTGAAGAATACCAAAGGACACGGAAGGATAGTGAAGGATACCAAAGGATAGGGAAGGACAGTGAAGGATACTAAAGGACAGGGAAGGATAGTGAAGGACACCAAAGGACATTAGAGGATTGTGAAGGATACCAAAGCACACGATAGGATAGTGAAGGATACCAAAGGATACGGTAGGATAGTGAAGGATACTAAAGGACAGGGAAGGATAGTGAAGGACACCAAAGGACACGGAAGGATGGTGAAGGATACCAAACGACAGGGAAGGATAGTGAAGGATACCAAAGAATACAGAAGGATAGTGAAGTATACCAAAGGACACAGAAGGATAGTGAAGGATACCAAAGGACATTAGAGGATAGTGAAGGATACCAAAGGACATTAGAGGATAGTGAAGGATACCAAAGGACACAGAAGGATACCAAAGGACATTAGAGGATAGTGAAGGATACCAAAGGACACAGAAGGATAGTGAAGGATACCAAAGGACACGGAAGGATAGTGAAGGATACCAAAGGACATTAGAGGATAGTGAAGGATACCAAAGGACATTAGAGGATAGTCAAGGATACCAAAGGACACAGAAGGATACCAAAGGACATTAGAGGATAGTGAAGGATACCAAAGGACACAGAAGGATAGTGAAGGATACCAAAGGACACGGAAGGATAGTGAAGGATACCAAAGGACATTAGAGGATAGTGAAGGATACCCTAGGACACGGAAGGATAGTGAAGTATACTAAAGGACAGGAAAGGATAGTGAAGGATACCAAAGGACACGGAAGGATAGTGAAGGATACCAAAGGACAGGAAGGATAGTGAAGGATACCAAAGGACACGGAAGGATGGTAAAGGATATCAAAGGACACGGAAGGATAGGGAAGGACACCAAAGGATACAGAAGGATAGTGAAGGATACCAAAGGACATTAGAGGATAGTGAAGGATACCCTAGGACACGGAAGGATAGTGAAGTATACTAAAGGACAGGAAAGGATAGTGAAGGATACCAAAGGACACGGAAGGATAGTGAAGGATACCAAAGGACACGGAAGGATGGTAAAGGATATCAAAGGACACGGAAGGATAGGGAAGGACACCAAAGGATACAGAAGGATAGTGAAGGATACCAAAGGACACTTAAGGATAGTGGAGGATACCAAAGGACATTAGAGGATAGTGAAGGATGCCAAAGGACACAGAAGAATAGTGAAGGATACCAAAGGACACGGAAGGATAGTGAAGGATACCAAAGGACATTAGAGGATAGTGAAGGATACCCTAGGACACGGAAGGATAGTGAAGTATACTAAAGGACAGGAACGAATAGGGAAGGATACCAAAGGACAGGGAAGGATAGTGAAGGATGCAAAGGACCCGGAAGGATAGTGAAGGATACCAAAGAACACAGAAGGATAGTGAAGGATACCAAAGGACATTAGAGGATAGTGAAGGATACCCTAGGACACGGAAGGATAGTGAAGTATACTAAAGGACAGGAAAGGATAGGGAAGGATACCAAAGGACAGGGAAGGATAGTGGAGGATGCCAAAGGACACGGAAGGATAGTGAAGAATACCAAAGGACACAGAAGGATAGTGAAGGATACCAAAGGACCCGGAAGGATAGTGAAGGATACCAAAGGACAGGAAAGGATAGTGAAGGATACCAAAGGACACGGAAGGATAGTGAAGGATACCAAAGGACACGGAAGGATAGTGAAGGATACCAAAGGACATTAGAGGATAGTGAAGGATACCCTAGGACACGGAAGGATAGTGAAGTATACTAAAGGACAGGAAAGGATAGTGAAGGATACCAAAGGACACGGAAGGATAGTGAAGGATACCAAAGGACACGGAAGGATGGTAAAGGATATCAAAGGACACGGAAGGATAGGGAAGGACACCAAAGGATACAGAAGGATAGTGAAGGATACCAAAGGACACTTAAGGATAGTGAAGGATACCAAAGGACATTAGAGGATAGTGAAGGATACCAAAGGACACGGAAGGATAGTGAAGGATACCAAAGGACATTACAGGATAGTGAAGGATACCCTAGGACACGGAAGGATAGTGAAGTATACTAAAGGACAGGAAAGGATAGTGAAGGATACCAAAGGACACGGAAGGATAGTGAAGGATACCAAAGGACACGGAAGGATGGTAAAGGATATCAAAGGACACGGAAGGATAGGGAAGGACACCAAAGGATACAGAAGGATAGTGAAGGATACCAAAGGACACTTAAGGATAGTGAAGGATACCAAAGGACATTAGAGGATAGTGAAGGATACCAAAGGACACGGAAGGATAGTGAAGGATACCAAAGGACATTAGAGGATAGTGAAGGATACCCTAGGACACGGAAGGATAGTGAAGTATACTAAAGGACAGGAAAGAATAGGGAAGGATACCAAAGGACAGGGAAGGATAGTGAAGGATGCCAAAGGACCCGGAAGGATAGTGAAGGATACCAAAGAACACAGAAGGATAGTGAAGGATACCAAAGGACACAGAAGGATAGTGAAGGATACCAAAGGACATTAGAGGATAGTGAAGGATACCCTAGGACACGGAAGGATAGTGAAGGATACCAAAGGACACGGAAGGATAGTGAAGGATACCAAAGGACATTAGAGGATAGTGAAGGATACCCTAGGACACGGAAGGATAGTGAAGTATACTAAAGGACAGGAAAGGATAGTGAAGGATACCAAAGGACACGGAAGGATAGTGAAGGATACCAAAGGACACGGAAGGATGGTAAAGGATATCAAAGGACACGGAAGGATAGGGAAGGACACCAAAGGATACAGAAGGATAGTGAAGGATACCAAAGGACACTTAAGGATAGTGAAGGATACCAAAGGACATTAGAGGATAGTGAAGGATACCAAAGGACACGGAAGGATAGTGAAGGATACCAAAGGACATTAGAGGATAGTGAAGGATACCCTAGGACACGGAAGGATAGTGAAGTATACTAAAGGACAGGAAAGGATAGTGAAGGATACCAAAGGACACGGAAGGATAGTGAAGGATACCAAAGGACACGGAAGGATGGTAAAGGATATCAAAGGACACGGAAGGATAGGGAAGGACACCAAAGGATACAGAAGGATAGTGAAGGATACCAAAGGACACTTAAGGATAGTGAAGGATACCAAAGGACATTAGAGGATAGTGAAGGATACCAAAGGACACGGAAGGATAGTGAAGGATACCAAAGGACATTAGAGGATAGTGAAGGATACCCTAGGACACGGAAGGATAGTGAAGTATACTAAAGGACAGGAAAGAATAGGGAAGGATACCAAAGGACAGGGAAGGATAGTGAAGGATGCCAAAGGACCCGGAAGGATAGTGAAGGATACCAAAGAACACAGAAGGATAGTGAAGGATACCAAAGGACACAGAAGGATAGTGAAGGATACCAAAGGACATTAGAGGATAGTGAAGGATACCCTAGGACACGGAAGGATAGTGAAGTATACTAAAGGACAGGAAAGGATAGTGAAGGATACCAAAGGACATTAGAGGATAGTGAAGGATACCCTAGGACACGGAAGGATAGTGAAGTATACTAAAGGACAGGAAAGGATAGTGAAGGATACCAAAGGACATTAGAGGATAGTGAAGGATACCAAAGGGTAGCGAAGGATAGTGAAGGATACCAAAGAACACAGAAGGATAGTGAAGGATACCAAAGGACATTAGAGGATAGTGAAGGATACCAAAGGACCCGGAAGGATAGTGAAGGATACCAAAGGACACAGAAGGATAGTGAAGGATACCAAAGGACATTAGAGGATAGTGAAGGATACCCTAGGACACGGAAGGATAGTGAAGTATACTAAAGGACAGGAAAGGATAGTGAAGGATACCAAAGGACACGGAAGTATAGTTAAGGATACCAAAGGGTAGCGAAGGATAGCGTAGGATACCAAAGGACACGGAAGGATGGCGAAGGATACCAAAGGACAGGAAAGGATGGTGAAGGTACACTAAAAGGTAGCGAAAGATATAGGAGTATAATATTTGTGGATTATTAGCAACCCACTTAGTTAAATATAATTGGGACTTGTAATGTGTATAACATGAGGTCTTTACCCACTCAAATATGCAAATTTTCTCTGTAAATATTATCCGAGTTGTGTGACCTCATGTAACGAATATACTTGACCTCCGGTATTTCGGTCAACATAATCCTTTGTTTTATCATCTAAACTTAATCTCATGTCATTATTGAAGCTGGTAAAGAAATATTCATTTTTTGGTGAATATTTTTGTCCGACATACTTTTTCTATGTCGAAAAGTAGCATCAAAACAAAGACAGTTTTAACAATGACCGATATGACAGAATCTACTGAGCTTCTAGCTTTTAAAAGACAAAAGGATGGTTATAAAGTTACTGTAAAAATTTCCTTGTGTATTTGTGTTGTTCTATCTTGAGACGAACTCGAAGTCCGGCAAAATTTACTTGTTAGCGACTATGAAATATACATGGTCTGCCTACTTGTCGCCACCGTTTACTGGCATAAATCACTACAATTTGTAAAATAATCTAACATAACACTCTTACCTTGTCCATTTATGATTTTATTAGTTGACCACGTTATGCTCTGCCACATTATAGCCAGATTTGAGTTCCAGTTTATGTGGGTATATCTTCTCCATCTTATTATATCAGTTGCATGACAAGCGTGACACATACAAATCAACCTCCGAAAAACCAAGAGATGCCTTTTTCTTCTTTGCAATTGCGTGATATCTATAAAAACCTTCCAGGAATAACTTACTGCATTCAGAAAACTAAAATGTCCAGATCCATCAATCTCGGGCCATCAATGATTTCCTTTGCTGGCGGAAGTCAGTGTTTACAAAAGTCAATTTGATTGACAAGCTACCATGTGGGTTTAGTAGCTCGAGAAGACCGAAGTTGTGTATCTCAAGTCGTTCCCTTGCGCAGCTGTAAAAAAGACATTTCAAGTCACTTGCGGAGTTGCAAGTTTTCAGGCCCAGAAAATGAAGTTGACCTTATTTTGTCACGTGCCGGCATCTTCGAGACGCCAAAAGATATCGATGATTTCACAATTTGCCCCACTCAGAGAGCAAATCTAGGTGTTGGTTGGAGTCGTGGCTCTAATAGTAGATGTAGAGTTCCCAAAGAAGTGTCCGGCCATGGTAAAGATAGGGTTAGGTCGAATCCAAAAGCCGATAGGGGAATTGGCAAGCGTGTATCACAAATAATACTCGGGATGTCTGGAAAGTTTATACAACCTGGCTCCGGTAAGTAGGCTACTAAAAGGGCCCTTCCACACTAGCTACTAGACGCTGACAAAACTTGTTTCTCTTCACCAAAAATCACATCAACATTTGTTCTTGCTAAATTTCCAATTGTGCTACACGCATCAGCACCCCGGGGGCACTCCTATACATAAGACTGATAAGAGGGCGGGGCTGCAAGTCGGGAATTTCGAAAACGACACCTAGCTACAAAAAAGTACCCGAGTCTTATCCGTGTGGGAATGACAACAATTGAATACTGCCCCTAAAAGTACCAATTCAAAAACAAACAAACAAACAAAAAATCCCCAAAATAAAACTCCTTTATCGGTGTGCTCAAGAGGCTCAAGTCAGATTATTCAAATCGTACTAGTTAGGCTTATTTCAGGTATTATATTGAGAGAAAAACTCCTTTAAAGGTACCGACTAGGTCTCTCATGGGTAGTCCACTTAAGTTTGAGACACTGATTTTGACCCAAAAGGTACGACGAGTATCCCCCCATTTCCGATCGCCTGAATGAAAAATGAAAAATGAATACAAACGCACGTTTTCCATGGGAAATGTTGTTAAAATTCATTTCAAAGCAAGTCCATATCTTTACTTTGGATTTGACAAAGAACACAATATTCTGCACTACAGAACTGATCTAAAATACTAAGCCACATGAGCTACTGTAAGTAACATAAAACGTGCGCGCAGATCGAGCACAGAGAAAGTTAATTTTAATTGCAGTTGATTTAGTATATACTTCCATTTAGGTTGTTTTAGTCTTATTTTCCGATAATAGACAATATAGGCTTTTGCTTTGAATAGTCAGGAGAAGCATGAAGATCAAGAAGTACAGTTCAAACTGCCAGTCCATAGTCCAGCGGCCTCTTCCTACATACCCCAATTTACAACACAGAGTCGGAAGAAAATGGAAACCTTCCGATACTTCCGATTCCGATTCAGACGCGCTTATGACTCCTGATTCCGACTCCGTTTTCTGGTTTTCACTTCGTCTTAAGCTGCTTATGACTCGATTCCGACTCCGATTCCGACTGAAGTGAAAACCAGGCTTGAGAGAATGGAGGTTTTTCATTTGGTGTTTTTGTGTTTACATTTGTGTCGTTGTATTTTACTCGAGGCATTGCGGAGAGCAACAACTCTAGCCACGTACCCGAGTGCCCTCCCAACTATTCAAGTGCATCCTGAACGCGATGTGTGCACCTCTAGTGCATTGAGTATTCTTTTTTAACATAGCCAAATATCTTGCGACATCTACTGTTCCAGCCTCTTTTCCTTTTCAAAGAGGCATCTGAATTATTTCCACGTCAAAGTTGCAGTAAACTGCTTGCGATAGGAATCCATTTGTTGTTGCTTCATACTCCCTGAAATTATTACTTGAAATTCGCTCGGTAATATATTAAAAAAAACAATGTGAGTAATACATATCTATCCAAATTCTTTCATCCGGTAAAAAGTTTCACGACTTGATAGCATCTAAAGGACGAACTATCAGATTTTTTATTGTATTTGGGGGGGGGGGGGGGGTAGTCTCCCTCGCAGCCTTGTTTAGCCTCGTCACGCAACAAAAAAGAATTGAACACAGCCTTACATATACTCTCTTTACAGAGTATACATTAGCTATATTATCATTTTGGTATTAAAAGTTCTTCGTATTAGTGATATTTACTTTTGATTGGCAGAAGCAAAAACACAAATTAGCAGTTGGCGTTTGAAAGTCAGAGTTCGCAGAATACCGAAAATCTCAGTAAAGGAAAAGAAACATCGTGCAATAAGCAAAAGTTCCCCCTCTCAAAAGTCTAATGGTCCGTCCCTGTGGTGCCTTGTGCATAATTCCAAAATGACTTTCGTTCCGGAACGAAATGAATTTCATACAACGTTTGCATGCAAGATAACTCATTCCAATATCATGTAAAAGGCCCCTAAAAGGTATTACAGTCCCAGTGCATCACGCTTTGCTGTCCAGTCTGAATACTATAAATACGTTAAACAACCCGCTTTTAACTGCTTCGCTGCCACTGCAAAAACGATTAGTATTTCTAATATTTTCAATTCAGCATAAACAAAAATCTTTATATAGGCCTAGGTTAAAAATATTCATTTGTGTCGTTATCAATTATTGCGTGACCAGCTTATATATGATATAAATGGGGGAGGGGAAAACACAACGCAAAACCTGGGCTCCTGGCAAAACCGTAATACCCAGGCGTAATATAATAATCAAAACAACTAATAAAATCATAAATGAACAAGGTAGGAGTGTTATGTTAGATTATTTTACAAATTGTAGTGATTTATGCCAGTAAACGGTGGTGACAAGTAGGCAGACCATGTATATTTCATAGTCGCTAACAAGTAAATTTTGCCGGACTTCGAGTTCGTCTCAAGATAGAACAACACAAATACACAAGGAAATTTTTACAGTAACTTTATAACCATCCTTTTGTCTTTTAAAAGCTAGAAGCTCAGTAGATTCTGTCATATCGGTCATTGTTAAAACTGTCTTTGTTTTGATGCTACTTTTCGACATAGAAAAAGTATGTCGGACAAAAATATTCACCAAAAAATGAATATTTCTTTACCAGCTTCAATAATGACATGAGATTAAGTTTAGATGATAAAACAAAGGATTATGTTGACAGAAATACCGGAGGTCAAGTATATCCGTTACATGAGGTCACACAACTCGGATAATATTTACAGAGAAAATTTGCATATTTGAGTGGTCGAACTAAAAAAATCATTTCTCGAAAACTAAAATATATTTTCAGAAAAAAACTACACCACAATTATTAGGACATATTGGGCTACAAAATATGAAAGTAGGAGTGAAAGCGAATTTTGGGTGACTTGCCGCTGTTTGTCTGATGCATGCTGACATTTGCTCTTAAAAAAATATCATGCAAGCTCATCTGCCATTAAAAAATATCGAGCAAGCATGGAAGTCAGTTAAATTACTTGGAATCTAAACATATTGTTGGAAGTGAACTGTTATGAGAGACCAAGATTCAACTCCTTTGCAATGCACAATTTCCGCCAAGCGACGCGCGCTTCGCGCTCGCCATAAGTAACAGTCTTGGGATAGCAAGTAGCACAAATCTTTGTGGAAGGACCAATTATTTGATCCTTAAGAAAATTGTAAAGGTACAGGATATTCACTTGAAAGTAGTGACTACACAACATCTACACGACTGAAATTTTACCGAGTGGCTCGCCCTTCGCGCTTGCATAGGCAGAAATGAATAGCACCATAGGCTAATTCATCTTGTTACTTTATTCTTTCTTTACTAATGCTAATATGCACTGCAAGTGCATCGCATGTCCACAGGAAAGTGGTCTCTGTAATTATCTATATTTCATTTTTTACTGAGCGACTCGCGCTTCGCGCTCGCATTTTAAACATAAAGCAACAATATGCAGTGCAGGTCAAACTAGAGCCTGTTGGCAGGTTAACTGGGCTACCTGTGGCTATTGGGTGGTACAGATATCAGTGTGCATCTAATCATAGGCTGTTCAGCAGAAGTATTCGTATCAAAGATTCTGGTGGAAATCTCAGAAACAAAAGACCTCCATATTTGGTCACGAAGTGATTAACTTTAACACTTAGTAAGTGAACTGTGGAATTTTGTTCCATGTTCTACAAATGAGCTTAAAGTCTCTGAATTCCAATACCAGGTAGATTTTATCAGAGAAAAACAAAGAGAATACAAAGATATAGCACAGCAGCATTCTAATCAAAGGACACAGGTTCCTTGAGGGTGAGGCATAGCAATTGCATTTCTAGCATGTGAATCAAATAGTTTTTACCATCTGAGGTACAGTACATGGCCACAGTACTACAACCAATTGGTATTATGAATGAGGTATAATTTTGTGTGATTAGAGGCTGCATTGTATAATATTTCACCAATGATGTACAGTAATCAAAAGTTTCTAGTGTACAATAGTCATGAATAGTTCCACTGTAGCTTGGACTGTAGTCAATTTTGTGTAAAGATAGTATTGAATATGGAAATTATTTCAGGTTCTTCTGTTTATAACATTAAAAATGTTTGTCGGGACAGTCTAGATAAACTACCATACAGTTCATTACCAATGTTCATAATTATTTGAACTAGCTCTACTGATGATGAAATACCATTATTTCTGTGGGCAAATATTAGAGATGTAAGGGACATAGCTACACACAGCTGGTACCTGCATTCAACCCAAACAATAGCACATTGTCTTGACTATAAGGTGCTTGGGTAGTCTTAATGAGATCATAAGACCAGGATTTGTTTCTATATCACTTGACAGAATAAAATTAGTATGATTCACTCTGTGATTCAATTCAGTTTTTTATAAACAGATGACTTGTAGTTTTCCGTATATAAATGGGAATCATGTACTATACCCTTTATATAAGCATACTGGATTGAGATATTTATTTCTTGCTAATTTCACTTTACATTTGACTTTTCATACCTCCTATTTCCAAATATCCATTTTATGTAATTTTTCTCATTTGAGTTTACTCTTATGGTCACTTATGATGTGCAGTCATAATCCTAGAATGCTTATTATTACTGATATAACTATGCATCCACGAGGACTGTGGGACTTGTCTGCTTTATATAAGATCTCAATAAACACCTTATTTTCCTGCATGGATTTATTTATGAAGCGTGTAAGTCTCTCAACTGGTATTCTGCTGGGTTCAGCTCGATCACGCATATGAAAATATCACTGTTCAAAACAAGACTTGGAAAAAAAAAACCCACAAATTAAAGCTTTACATGTATATTTATTAAATTTATTATTGACAATAAAAGTACTACATCTAATGAAACTGTGTGTGGTTCCCGATAGATTCTAGAATGCTTTGGTTAGGTTTTGAGAAGACCGTTTCCATCGGCCTCGGCCTCGGGTCTTATTTCAAGTACGATCGATGAAGCTTTAAAATCTTCTATGAATCAGCAAAATATTCAACAAGAAATCTCCTCTAGATTTGTAAACTGTAATTCTATCTAACATATGGAAAGAACAACAATAATACCGAAGAAAAGGGCTAACTAGACGCACACGTGCGTTCACTCGTGCCCTGGGAGCCCCTTTTAGCCGGAGAGGCTTCAATGACCGGCCCCGTTCGTACTCTTCCCCGAGCCGTTTCACGCATTCTTCACTTAACCGTAACATAATATAGACCTTTTTTGACCTTTTTAAAGAATATCTGATTAGTCAATTTGTCTGTCAGCAGCTTAGTGTTTGCCTTTATCCCAACATGCAAAAATATACCAGTTTATTCAACTTTTTATTTCACTATATATCTCAATTGTTTGCTGTAAAGACTTCTACAACGACGTTTTTGACACAATAACAAATCGTGTATTTTTTCGTTCATGTTTCGGATGTTTTATCCATTACGTGACCAAACGCATCAGGTCAAATAGAGTCTTGGTTCCATGAAAATATATAAATACATTGTCTGGCCAGAATTGTGTTAAAATTCAATACAAAAACCTCTCAAGATCTATTGAATGCTTGAATGAAAAATATAATTGACTTGCCTCTATGTGCGTTCGTTTAGCAACATGTAGGGTGAGAAATTCGTAGATCTCCAGCTCAAAGGAATTGCTACGAGTCGCGAGAGCTTCAGCTTCAGTACTCCATTGAGAGTTCGATATTTGGTCAAAGTATTAGAGATCAAGCCCAAAATAACAGCCCATTCTGAAGCTCTTATAAGTGTCTAGGTATATCTCGAGTTAAAAGCTCCATTTTCTATTGTCTCACTGCTGTAAAAGCCTGTCTCTGAAAGCTATTTTTTGGGCTGTCCGCCATCTTGCATTCCTAAAGTTCCTGACTGGCGTTCACTTCGAAGACCTTCGAAGAGTTCGCACTCGCTCAAAGGTGATGAATGAAGGGCATTGTTTCTTGCGCTCTGAACCAATCAGGAGCTTTAACACGTGACCGATTGCGCAAGAAAGGCCTCTTCTGGTGACGAACAGAGAAAAAAAAAAAACATTTGCATTTTATAACTCGTTCCCGGCCTAAAGGCCTGGGCACGAGTAAAAAGCTTACTTCGAAATGTCATGTCTAATGGCGGCCATTCTATATCTAGTTTCTTCTTTAACCACGCTCTTGAAGCACCCAGTAATGCATTGCGCGTGTACAGTATTGCGCAAGAATGGCCTCTTCTCGAGACGAAAACAGGAAAAAAAGAAGACAAAACAAAGGTAATTTAAGACTGGGCCTACCACAGGTAGCCCAGTAATTATCTTAACAGGTTAGTCTTTCTCGAGTAATGCTTATGTGCGACACTATAAAAGCATCCAGCGTCTATGGGAAAGTGCTGGAGTGAGTCGTTGTGACCACCTGTAGCTCAATTTTTAATGAGTGGCTCGCGCTCCGCACTCGCAACTAGATGAATACTATCATTTCTGCCTTTACAGACTTTCACACTTTCATTAGTATATAACATATTTTTCTCACGGTGGGTGGTTGCTTACGTCAAACGTTAAACACCTCTGTATGGTGTTGTCAAAAAAACAAGCTTTGAACTTTTTGGTTGCCGATCAGTACTCCCATGGAACAATTCCATTTCGATTCCCGTGCTCAATATACAGATTCAATCAGTACAGAGACTGCTTTACATACTTCGGAGGAAGATATAACAGTTCCGTTAACCAACTTGCAAATGAAACTTTAGTCTGTTGAGATGTAGATATATACTAACTATGCCACGTTAGTAGCAAATGCACAACTATGCTTTGTAAATTATGTATATAAACTATAAATGAAAAATTAGACAATCATTCTGTATATATAAACTATCAAAAATGAATGAAAAAAAATATCGTGCAAGTGCTTGGCAACTTGTGCAACACTGGAGGACGAAAAAAACAATTCGAGCACAATGAAAATTGACCCACTCCGCTTTCGATTTCATGGCGAGGATCAGAGGTGTTTATAAATGAGTTCGTCGCGAAGTAACAATTTCATGACAACTCTCGAAAGATATGCAATATTTGTTTCCAAATGAGATTTTATGAGCCACCATTATTTATGCTATCCACAATGCAATGGGAGGTTGGTTAGTGGGGGGGTTGATGTACGGTAATTTGAATCCTACAATGTTGACACTCGTGACGTACAAAGGATGGCGTATCTAGGACTTGCTGACACACAGCTCTTGAACTTTTACAGTGAGGACGAGGTAAGTTACCCTCTTGTGTTTCATTTATTTGTTTCGCTGAGTATACACCAAGATTTATAATTATGGTTGTCAGAGCATACAGTTGTAGAAAACATTTGTTCTGCACCCTCATTATGATTTAATTAATAATAATCAACCTTATGCCGTGACATTGTGAGTCTACCGAAGATCGGATTGGAGACTACGCTCGTCAGGCTTGACTTCAGAAAAATCTTATCTAGATCGACACTTAGTCTTCTAACCAAAGAATGGCCAAGAATCAGCACTTTCGGGACACACAGGGACATGTTATACTAAAAAATCAAGAGAGCAAATTCTCGAGTAAGAAATCAAGACATTTAAATAATCGAATTAATCATAAAAAAACTCCAGACACCGCGTTCATATTGTAGCTTTAATTTAATAGGCCATTTTCGTATCCGTTTGTCTGTCATCACTTTTCCGGATTATGCTAACTAAAAATTCGACACCGCGATTACATTGTAGCTTAGGCCATTTTCCTATCCGTTTGTCTGTCATCACTTTTCCGGATTATGCTTAGCTAAATATTCAGATATATATCCCTACAAATTTGTGAGTAGATAATTGATTACCATCTTATATTTGTCACGGAAACATTAGAATGTATGAGGAAGTGAAACAACATTTAAACAAGATGCGAATAAATAGGATTTTTTAGATCAGGAAAGCTGAATTTGCTCTCTTGATTTTTTCAGTATAACATGTCCCTGTGTGTCCCGGAAGTGCTGATTCTTGGCCATTCTTTTGTTAGACTAAGTGTCGATCTAGATAAGACTTTTGTCCAGAGATCAATAAAGGCTGGTTCACACTAGCGTCGGATTCGGAATCGGAAGCAGAAAACAAAGGAAAAGACAAAAGAGTTAAGTCAAGCGTGTGACATAAGACATCGACATAAGCATCGCAAGAAGCATAAGACCAAGCATAAGCATAATAAAAGACAAAGGAAGGAACAAAGAAAAACACCTTTCTTTTGTATTCTAATCCCTAAATTCTTTGTTGTTTTCTTACGATTCCGATTCTGATTCCGACGCTAGTGTGAACCAGCCTTTAAGATTTTGACTTTAAAAAATGTCAGTGTTCGTCTTGTTGGTTACGGTGGACGGACCGTTGATAAAGTTAGACAGTTTGGTTTAGAAACAGTGACGCGTTACTCGTCAGATGTGGTGATCCTAGAGATCGGCACCAACAATCTTACGACAAAACCACCCCAACTGTTGGTTCAGAAACGACGATCTGGCAAATGTTTTAATTAATGAATATTCAGTAAGATTGGTTGTCATTTGTAATGTTATTCCGCGAGCCAATGATAAATTTAACGAGAAAGGTCATCTTGTGAATCGCTAACTAGGGGTGGTTATCAACAATCCTAGGATTCTTGTGTGTTTACACAAAGGTCATTCAAATCGCCAATGGCGGATATAACTCGTGGATTGAGCTATATGTGCAGAGCGGAAGCCCATGAAGCATTGAGAGCTGAATGTTTTTACCCATTTAGTTTTTTTTTACTTCCATGAAGTGCCTTTTGTGTAATCCTTAGCCTTTAGTAACAATTTTAAGTCATAATTCAGGGGTTTTTTTTTTCAATGAATAACATGCATGCGTTCTTTGATAGGGATAGGCTACAGTGAGTAGCGTGCATGATGGCCAAAACCTGAATTCATTTGCTGAAGATGTATAATATACTGATAAATACTAAACGCTTTTCGGAGCGAAATTGGTTTCCTGTATTGCATCAGACTCATTGTACGTTGCATTACGGTTAAAGATGCGCCATTGTCTACCGTATTCGACGCTATAGATCAAACGAATGATAAATACAATTCCATTACATAGTATATGAGTACTTAAACAGCTCGCAGCACTTCACTTTCTGTTAGAAAACGGCTATGAATCTCTCATTTTATCAGTATCTGAGGTATTTGTTACAATATGCGTCTCCGGTCAAAGTGTACAGTCAATCAATTACACTATAGATTTTACAAAATGACAATCAGATCCACTGAGTTATTTATTTTTGGCCAAGTTACACAAAGTTCAAAGGTCACGGTGAATAAAATGAAGCATCTTTGCATTTAAAGACTGAAAGGCGAGTCAAATCAGTGCCGTTTTCGTTTCCTGCTTATTTAACATTCTATCTTGTGCTGATAGAGTACTGTTATGCCACGCCCAAAAGCATTTTAATATTAACTCAATAATTGTTATGTGTCTTATGTCAAAACGGCAGATGCTCTTTTGGCAAAAAGTTAGCCTGATTTAAACATTTCATAAATCTAGGTTTGTAGTTCTGAACAGTCTAGTCGTTAATAATTGTAGGACTGTTTTCAATGTCGACCGTGGACGTTGTTATAGTGAAAGTTAATTTAGTTCCTGTTTACGACACATTTGTAATTGAATTTTAAGGCTAACTAGACTTTAAGTAGGGTATTCCCCCTTTTTCAGTAATTGCCATTCGCAAGTTCAAGGCTAACTAAATATTAATTGGGGAGTTCCCCTTCTCAGCAATTGTCAATCCTTATAGCTTAAACCCTATTCCTAAAATGGAAAGTATTTCACTTTTAAACAAAGAGATTACCTAGGTAAATAAGCTGTAACAGTTAATAGTTTTTAGAGAGTCTTCGGGGGTGGAAGCTGAATATTTTGTTTTCAGTATTCAATATTCAAACTGTCGATATTCAATATTCAAAGTAAATTTTCAAATATTCAAACTAATCTAAAGTCAATATTCAATATTCAATATTCAGCTTCCATCCCCGAAGAGTCTAGAAGATACCAGAAGAGCCTGGTGGAATAAAAAATAAAGTAAGCAGAGCAAGAAGAGCGGAATCGTCTTTTAGAACTTAATAAAGCTTGTAGATCAGTCGGTACCGCAACAGTACAAATTAACACGAACTAGCGGCTCGACACACGGCCAGTTTCAGGCTGTTTCAGGCGCCAGTTCGTACTCAAATTTTTTTTTGTTTGCTCTTTATTTTAACATTTACTCGCGCGCTGATAAAGTACAAACACTAAAAGCTTGGATGACTTTGATGTTGGACTTTGTTGCTTGATGACAGCATAGTTAATTACCAGGAGAGCGACGTAAAAAATTCCACCCAGAAAGTATTTCACTCTAGATGCGATGGAAATTTTTCTAAGCAGAGTAGTACAATACAAAATGTGGCATGGAATAAGAAATTAACTATCAGCAATTTCCCCGGCTAACATCCGACACATCCAATCTTAGCGAAGTGTGAGCACGAAGTTGTCGTGTCCGTCATTTCGGACCATCTTGAAGGCTCCACGATTTAAACTCATGGAGGAGTCTCAAGTAGAATTTCAACACTCCGCGATAATAATTAATTAAATACAGACCTTGCTTACAAAAGACGCCTTTTAGATCGTTCAATTCTAAAGCAAGTTTCGCCGTACAATCGGCTAAAGAATTAGAGCAAATGTCATCGATCTATCGATGCATATTTGAATAATACAGGAGTCCCGAAATGATATTTCCTTTAATCTCGTACCCAGAGCCCACATTACTTTCGGCCTGCGGTCAGTCACGTAAAGCATGCGCAGTAGCATAGTTAATACATTTGCGAGTGAGTGAGTGACTCATTTGCATATTTTGTCCCCTTACAATAACTCGTGGATTTGCAATCCAATAATGTAATGTATTAGTAATGTATTGTTGCTCGATGGTGTCCATTTAAATCCATTTGGGCAATATGCTCTCTATCGCAGTTATAGAGGTGCAATTTTGAAAGCACCAAGCACTATATATTGAACAAAAATAACTTTCGGTATACACATACTGAAGAGTGTAAGTTAAACTTACTTAAAAAAATCGGACGTTTACTTACACGAATTAGACTTTTTAAAGAAGTTAATCACACTTAACTTATTTTATAATATGGGAATCTTAAATTATGAATTTCACATATTTATAAAAGAAAATTTTTATGTGATGTGAATAAATTATTGAGTACTTTTTACAGTATTGGTTTCATTTACCTTTTAATGTTTATTGATTACATGGTCTTGGTGTATATGAAGGTTCATTGCCAGGATATCCCCAATGTTTATTATGATTATGGTTGTGTGAATGGCTTTATACCAGGATGTACACAATTTGAGGCGACATTATTAGCTTAGTACAGATTTTAGCCTGACAGAAAAATTATCATGCTTATGATGGAAATTGGAGCATAAAAACACAAAAACTGATGCTGTTTGATAATTAAGGAAAATATTGATAAATAAATTTCAAGGGCAGCTTAATTTTTAAGCAAAATTGAGGGGAGGTTTTGAATGTGTATTTTTTTGTTATAATTTCATTACGCCCTTCTGAATCTGGTCCCGAATCTGGTATTGTCTGCATTCTGCATAGTCTGCATAGTTTGTAATTCTCTGCCTTTGTATTTCAGATTCTTAAACCAAATCAAAGTCAGCTGTTACAAATAGATTGTTGAGAAGACTAATTGTCCTAATCCTAAATCATGAAGATTCGTATTGGACAAATTATTAGCTACGTTATCAAGTGGATGTCCCTAATGAGTCTAATGATATGGCTTGTTTTACCTCAAGCCGCGGTAAGTGTTCCGGACAAATAGATCGTTTGTCTCAGTTACTTAAACATTTGTTCTCAAACTTGCCTCAAACAATTAAACACCAGATCACTTTGATATCATCACGCGGCCCTCAAAGTGTTGTATAGATTGTGTTTATTGTGTAACGTGATTAAATTCCGTCTGGCCGCCATATTGAATACGAGATTACTGATTTTCTCAGTCCCGTATTTGAATGACTTTAATACATGGATCAAAAGTTAAGTTAAGAAATCTTTGGAGGCCATATATTGTTTCTTTTGATTTGGTACACTGGACAAAGGAATGTACAGTTTACTTGGCCGACAATTTATAAACGGTTTCGAGTCATCGATTTTCGCTTACTCATGTAAATCGGCGTATGGTACCAGTCCAATGACGCGTCAGACACGTTCTACGTCAGCTTGGTTGGAATTTTTTAGAGGCTAAATCATCAAATCATGTATAGGAAAAACGATGGAAAATAGGCACGAAATAGGTGCAAAGCGCGTTAATCAAGATGGCGACAAAGTTTGAAAAGAAAATAATCCAAAAGTTTTTCTCGGTTTCGTTTTGGTGAAATTTCAGTTTCACTGCAAAAATGACACTGCAAAAATGAATAAAGTTTTGCTAAAGATATTTTCATAATTTGTACGTGGCCAGGCCTTTTGAAATATTTATCAAGATTTATCAGACACGATCAGTGAGTCAGTCAGTCTGTGTGTTCAGTCAATCACTCGGTTGAAGAGCTGTTGATATCAAATAATTTTTGCCATTTTCCTTTTGTCCTCGAAATTTATGCCCAATTAGTAGCTGGTGTGATAAGGGCATAGATTTCGAGGGCACCAATATATACTATTTATTATCCAACTCATCACAGACGAGTAAAAATATCGCGTGAGTAGGACTGGAGCGAGTAAAAATATCCAGCGATATTTTTACTCCTCTATCTCTATCATACTGGTTTGACAGGTTTGTTATATCGGTTTATAATGACCCGGGAAGCTTTCTCACGCTTAAAAGAGGTGAGTTAATTATAGAAGCAAGTCCAAAAGCTCACAAAATGAAAGAAGTACGGTTCATTTGATGCTTTTGAAGATTTCTTTGTGCTTTTTCAAAAACTGGCGAAAAACGATCGAGTTGACCGACATGTGAAGGTGAAAGTTTGTCAAAATATAGTTTCAACCTAAAATGATGCTAAAAAGTTATTGAAAGGTATTAAAAATTAAGGTAGTCCACACTTATGTATTCCTTGTTTATCTTCTTTGAAAAGTGGGTTTTTCCCCCATCTTTTTCAAACAATGCCGTTTTTGTCTTCACAGGACAATTTGTTTGTTTTTGCTGAAAAGTCACTTTTGCTGTAGCTTTGAAGTCCTTGAAGCCAAAAGCGAAAACGAAATTAGCGATTCTATTTATCAGACATGATTTTTTTTACTTAGGATGATTTCTTTTTACTTCTTTTCGTGAATATTCTTTGGTTATTTTATCTAGTTTAGGCCTATGGTGGCCCATTGCTGCCATTCATATTTTTTACGCAAAAGTAGAAAAAAAATATTTCTCTTTTTAAGTAAAAACTAATTTAATCTGGTTTTGAAATGAAAGATAAATGATTTTTTTTTAAATAAAAGTTATTAAATTAATGTAACAATTATTTTGATTTGCAGCTATAAACGTGAATGTTTGTAAATCAAATTCAAATTCACTTCGTTTTGACATTAAGTTATAAAATAGATTTTGAAACCATTTTGATTACTCTCAAGTTGACTTTAAAATACCTTTGAAACGATGTTGAGATTGATTCACGTTTTCCGGTATTCTGCAAACTCTGACCTTCATACAGTGAATGAAGTCCTCAATGTTTGGGCCAAACACGAACAATTAAAGGGAGCAGAGAAGGGCCGCTTTCCTTGTTTACGTACGCACCTATATTTTATCTTCATCGGCGCGCCATCTTGGGTTTTTATTTACCGCTGTACGAATATGCTTGAGCCCATTCCCAACGGATGCGCTGAGCGCGTGAGAGAGACATCAATGTTCTCAATTACTTGCCATTTTATTTCCAAAATTACTTGTAAATATTAAAAGCAACAGAATGAACTCTTTTTGGACCTCGTTTCCAACTTGACTTGAGACTTTCAAAGCATTTGTTTTGAATAAAATGCCGGTCTGCTTACTTGTAAATGTCGCAAACTTTCTTCTTTTGAGACCCTGAAGACTTCATTGAGTCAAACGGCTTTGTAGTTCCAATTTTCCAAAAGACATAGTTTGTCTAAAACAGACAAATTTAGTTGAAAATTCGACCATACGCCTATCAGAAACGTGTTAAACCAGTTTGTGCGTATTAACCAATCAAAAATCGTCTTGCTGCTCACGTTGAATAACGCAACGTCTGAGTCTCAGAAAAATCTCCTATTTGGAGTAAAACTGAGCTCAGTTTTATTTTTATTTTTTATTTGGATAATAAATAACTTTTTAGGCAGTTTTGTGCGTAATATGAGGCTCGCCAACATACTACGTGCCTAAAATATCCAAGCATATTACACACAAAACTGTCCAATAAGATTAGTGTCATAAACTACCTAGTTTTAGGATTCCCCCTTGTCGATTATGGTCCCCATACATCTAAAGCAGAAAAATGCAGTTTAAGCGACGTTGTTAGTTAACAATTTAAAATTGAAGGTTTTCCCCTTGTTTACTTGTGGGTTGTACCGGTGTGAATTACATCTGGTTGCCCATATGAGCATATGTAAATGAATATATCCACGTTATATGTATCATCATCATCATCATCATCATCATCATCATCATCATTATTATTATTATTATTATTATTATTATTATTATTATTATTATTATTATTATTATTATTATTATTAATATCTTTTTAACGTTGTCTAGTTAAGCCAACCTTTACTTATGTTTTACCTGTTGGTGCGAAGAGGGCATTAAATTGAAAACCTTTACTTTATGTGATATTTTCCAGGCCCCCACGAACTGCACCGGCAATCAAATCACACTGGTTGACAAAAACAAGAAGTTTTTTCAATGTGCTCCCTGTCAACCATGCCCACCAGGACAGGAATCTACCATCCCATGCCGCACCACGGCCTTTGTGGGCGTAGTTCGAGCTTGCATCAATTGCCCAAGAGGCAAATACAGTAGTCAGTTCGATACCAACCCATGTGTGGACTGCAAGCGATGCATCAGTAGGCACATCAAGAGCGCGTGTACCCCTTTCTCAAATGCCGAGTGTGGCGATTGTAAAGCAGGGTATTTCTACAGCAAAGTTGTTGCGGGCTGCGTGAAGTGCGACAAATGCTGTAACGACAATCAAATCACACTGGTTGACAAAAACAAGAAGTTTGTTCAATGTGCTCCCTGTCAACCATGTCCAGCAGGACAGGAATCTACCATTCCATGCCGCACCACGGCCTTTGTGGGCGTAGTTCGAGCTTGCATCAATTGCCCAAGAGGCAAATACAGTAGTCAGTTCGATACCAACCCATGTGTGGACTGCAGGCGATGCATCAATAGGCACATCAAGAGCGCGTGTACCCCTTTCTCAAATGCCGAGTGTGGTGATTGTAAAGCAGGGTATTTCTACAGTAAAGTTGTTGCGGGCTGCGTGAAGTGCGACAAATGCTGTAACGACGGCAAAGATATCAAAACATTAAGATGTACTAAGGTTAGCATGTGTAAACCAAGGCCTAATGGGTGTTCCGCCACTCCCTCACCAAAGCCATCAACTGTCACGAAGAAAAAAGGGTCTACAGTGGACCCAATACCCAAGACATCAGCCCTCAAGGTCAACAGTTCAATGATCGAGCAAGGGACCGCGTCCAGTCCTTCCCTTACTTCGCATCAGGATCAACGCAGTGGTTCTCCAGTCCCCAAAGCACCTTCCGTTTTACCCACCAAGAATGGAAATCAAAAGAAAAATGAGGACGAAAATGCAAAATTAACAATACAACTAAGTGTCTTCGTGGGTATTTCTCTAATCCTGATCATTGCTACCGTAGCTCTTGCAACATAAATGGTACCGTAAACAGTGCTAAACTAGACGCATAACTGCGTGAACATGGGCTTCCTGTTATAATTAGTCATAAGCTTCGTTTTTATTACGTATAACAATGTACAATTTAGCTATAAAATCAATATGTACTGATAGTTCTATCAAACAAGCTACGCATCTATTCTTGAAAAAGCGACTCATTATCCAATTTATCTTCAGCTTCAGTAATATGTGTTATATCTGTGTGCTCATTGCTAATATTTGTACAATCTATTTATTTATTTATTTACTAAACTTTCACCAATTAAAACAACAAAAATAAAATAATAAATAAAAATATAAAATAAATAATGGTGAGGGACACGCAACAGAGCTGGGCTCCAATTAAAGCGTGCCCTATTAATAAAAACAATTTACATTAATTAAAATGGCATTCACAAGCAATCAATAACAACATCTTTATACGATGTGTTACCAGGCGGTGTGCGCGCTCTCCCCGCGAAGCATTGTGGGAAAAATGCAAATTTCAGTTCATTTGCATTTGACTATGGTTGAGTTAACATCTCCGGAGCTTTGACAATCAGCTGTTCGATACTCGTCAGCATGGGGATAAACTCTCTCTTTCCTTATTTAAAAAAGTATTCGCAAGCGGTAAACATTTCCGAATTTTCTGGTAAAACAGCTGCAGTAGACGCTTCATGCTGGATACACAAGGGTCTCTCAGTGGCGATTAAACGTGGTAATCGTGAGAGGTAAGTTATGAGTTGTAAATTGAAAGCGCCATTTCTCAAGGCTTAAGTTATTTAACTTAAGCATTTTTTGCCACTTCTAGGTTTGTAGATGTATTTTCAAACTACCTCACTCTGTTAAAGAACTCTGCTGTTGTTCCTTATGTCGTGTTTGACGGCCTTGAGCTTCCAGCCAAAGCAGCAGAGAACGAGAGAAGAAGGAAAGACAGAGAAAGTCGGACTAAAAGAGCTTGTGAACAAAACAATCTAGACTTGTCAAATCGACTACTCAGTCAAGCAGCTTCAATAACACATGAAGATGTCACTATATGCATCAAGGTAAATACTAGCGCCCATGCTTGGCAAGCGATTTTAATGTACAAGGTAGTGATTGTATTCTAATATTTATTTTCAGCTCTGCATTAAGGAAGACGTGAAGTACCTTGTATCACCGTACGAGTCGGATGCACAAATTACTTTTTTACTGGAAAATGGATTTGCTGACCTAGCCATTACAGAAGACTCCGATCTTATTGCGTATGGATGCGAAAAGGTTCGAAAATTATAACATCAGCATTCTTTTATTATTATCACTTGTCTAAAGTTCGTCATTTCTTTTTAGGTTTTGAGTAAACTTCATCTCAGTGGAGATGGGGAATATTTTTGCTTGTCAAAGATATTGAACGAGATGAAGATAGGCAGTGACAAGTTTTTAGAATGCTGCATAATTGCTGGTTGTGATTTCCTGAAGAACATTCGTTGTGTTGGAATCCACACAGCATTTAGACTGTACATACAAGAACCCGATGTCTTTGCTGCATTAGCAAAAAAAGGCGCTCCACCAGATTACAGAATAATGTTTGAAAGAGCAAAGTTGGCTTTTGTGCATCAAACTGTTTTCGACCCTGCTAGCTGCAAAACAACACAACTTCATGAATGGTCTACGACTCCTTCCCAGGAATTACAACACTATTGTGGAGAGTATCCTTGAATTAACTTACTGATACTGAACTTAAGTTCTAGTGTATTTGCTAAGCTTAAGTTTCTTAGTGATTTCCTAAAACACAAACATTTTCACAACACTGTTTCCTCAGGACAGAATTTTGAGGTTAAAAGTGTTTGTTTTCAGGAAATGTATTTCTTTTGATGTGTGTCAAATCGTTTTGAGCCAAATATGGTTCTTATTTCAAATTAATATTCCTAAACTAATACCAGTAATCTGGACAATGGATTTGGAAATGAACTTGCTGCAGGGAATATTGACCCTAAAAGTGGCAAAAAAACCAATTCTTTTCCCCTTCTGAATATTGATAACCATACATTAAAACAAGGTAAATGTTGATATGTTTTGGTGGTTATTTTATAAAGCTACCGTCTTCTCACTATAGTGGCCAAGAGACTAGTATTTGAGTCAAAGTTTGGATGTCGACCACTTTAGAGCTGATTTGGCAGATAAAAGAATTAAAAAAACTATAGAGTACAAACACTAAAGGCATGCAATCGACTTTAAACTAGCACTAATTAAACAATAGAATTTGCATAATTTAGCACTATTTAGTACTTACTATTCATAGTGCATGCTTTTAGTGTTTGTACTCTAGCACAAATTTTTTTTCTTATTTTGTCTAAGTCCTTTCTCCTATACAGCAGCAGTTTTAAATAAGAACCACTGTGATACTGCATTGTTGAAGAAATATATAAATGACATCAAGGTTTTATTGGAAGCAATTCAGAAAGTTACCAGAAACAGGCAGTTATCACCAACTGAACTTTAAATTTTAGTGAATATTTCAAGTTAGGCAAAGGTCAAATGTCTTGTTTTTGTTAAACTATGTGATTGGAAGAGATGCTGATGACCTGTTTGCAACTCAGGTCAATCCTAACAAATTTAGTTCAAAAAGCCAGGTCTACAATGTTGTTCTGTTAAACAACATTTGACCTGGTCTTTTGAATTAGTTTGTTAGGATCAACAAATAACATGCGAGTCAAATAAGCGAGACATTTGACCTTAGTCTATGAATAAAAAATTGTGCATAATATTTCTTCTTTGCTAAATTATTATTTTTCATTGATTTTAGGTAAATTTGCCAATCTACCAAATACAGATTTTCAAATAAAAATTGTCAAGATAACAGACGAATGGCTAAGTTGGCAAATTCCCTGTTTCCCTGTAATGACGCTTGATTTCTACAAAATCTTATTCCTGTACAACAGACAAGAATATGATGGACTTGTGATGAGAGGACAAATTGCATATGTTGGCAGGATGAGATGCAAACAACAGATCACTATTAAAATTAATGGAGAAGACAAAATAGTTATTTTTGAACCATCACGTTCCTCACTTAGGAATGAGGAATGCAGTGAAATAGAAGTAGAAACAAGTGACAACTCAGATGATGAACAATCAGAAAAACAACCTACTGGGTTTCACAGTGCAAACTTTAAAGTTATGGGTACATGCTATTGCCATACTAGACAAAACATGCTTGAAGAGGCATATGAGCACATATATGAATATAACAGACATGTTTATGTAAAACTTCAAGCAGAACCAGATAATGCAGAGGATGAAAATGCTATTGCTGTTTTAATCAAAACTTCAGACTTCTATGTTAAAGTTGGGTATATTGCAAAGGAACTAACTTGTTATGTGAAACCACATCTAAATGACCCAAGTTTGAAAGTACAAGTGAGAAACATTCGTTTTAGCACAACCTTTCTCCTGTCTGGTTTCTATGTGGCCATCACACTTACAAAAAAAGGAATTTGGCACAATCAAGTCCAGAAAGCAAGTCATAATGTTAAATGAGTACTTTAACAATGCAATACAATACATGGTACAATACATGCACAGAGTTCTTCTACAGTACATGTATACACATGGTCAAAAATAAGAAGTCCTTCCTCTCAAAAACGTAATGTCAAATTTTTGACTTCAAAATATATCATACAGTTCGAAAATAATATATCTAATATTTCTATAGTTTCTGTTTAAAATATATGTTACAGTTTGGTTTTGAACTGTATCTGCCAATTGGCTCTTGCAAGGCTTTGCAATATTAAATTTCAAATGTTATATTTCTAGGAAACAAAATAGAGAACAAACACTAAAAGTGTGCAATACTTTTCACAATTTAGTACTAAATAGCACTAATTAAACGATAGAAAACTATAGAATTTGCATAATTTATCACTATTTAGTACTACTTATATTGCACACTTTTAGTGTTTGTACTCTAACATAGATTTTAAAAAACTATGAAAATTGAAAATTTTGAAATCCTTTCAAGGAAAATAGACACTATGGGTGTCTTTTTGGCACTTTCATCAAAGTATAACTAATTTCAGAGTGCCCTTGAATATCATATGTTGTAATGCCACATGAATTACAATTAAAATGCAAATCTTAATAATAAAATTATTGTAACAATATAATTACATTTAAATGATCACAGGGGGGAGTGCAACTGGTGTTCTATGGAACACAGCCCTTGCTGTGAGCTTTCCACGTTGAGGGAGAGAAGCTCTGTTGGCCACAAAAACCCCTGGATCCCCCCTTCTTGAAACAACAACTCTGTCCAATCGTTCCACTATTCCTGGTCCACTAGCAACATTGAAGGAAGGTAATGCAAAATTCCTGTATCTACAGTTATTTCCAGTCCAATAGAAAAAAGGCAATTCTGGGTCTACTCGTTTGATGAACTCATTCATGATTTTCGGAAGTTCATCAAAGAATTGCTTAATGTCAAAAATAGGGCCAAGGAGCTCGTGAAGTAAAGCAAACAAGCCTTCAACATCATCTGTAGAGGATGCCCTTGGATGTTCTTGGGGAAGGGCTCTGGCTACATACTCCACTCTTCTTAACTGTCTGCTTTCCAGGTTTGCCACTAAACCAACAATCACCTCACGTGTCAAACCACAAATGCCTTTGATTGGCCTGTAAATAAACAACAGAAGTATAGCATTTATTGCAATAAGTCTAATGCTGCATTCACACCATTAGGACAACCTACTATATATTTTGCTGTAGAAATAAAGTCTGGGATGATCCAGACCTCATGACATTTTATAGTGAGATTTACAACTGTATCTAGAAAATGCAATAAAGTTTACATTTTTGTCACCTTTGATTTGCAGCATAAATTAATAAATCAGAATATAATTTTTCACCCATCCCATGCCCCATTTTGGGCTCAGTGTCTATGTTTTATGTTTTTAGACCCAACAACGTTTCTTTTTTTTTTTTTTTTCAATTGACTATATGTCACTGTACTATGTAATGTGGACTTTCAATGGCTGGAGGATGCATATATGGAGCAATCCAAATTAATATGCACACAATATATGCAAACATGTGCTCGCACACTTTTCATTTTGTTAGTCAATGTTTGAAAACTTGCCCACTGTGCCATGTGCAGATTTAGATCACTTGATGATTGATCAGAAGCACTTGGCTATGTCTTGTGCTTCTCTTAACACTCTTCTCGTGTTCTGATCAAACTTTCTTTCTAAATCACACATAGCACACACATGCATTTTAATTTCTTCAACAAAGCAAAAATTATTGTTAGTATACCTGTTCACATCAATTGTTGAATAGTCTGGATTTTCTTTGTACCATGGCATCCAATCATCTAGTATCCAGGTCCTCATAGCTTCAATATAACCTGAACGGATGTTTTCACTTATTCCTCTTCCATCAACAGCTTTATGCCAATTGTGGATGGTTTTGATAACTTTAGCACCACTAGCATGACCAACACGTTCAAGAAATGAGATTACCCCTTGCGAAACCATCCGTTCACAGTCTGGCACTGACTGCTTATTTTTGCCAGTGAGGGCTTCATATGTAAGGCCAGTTGTAGGATCTTTTAATGCATCCCGCATAAATCTCAGATCAAGGCCAGGGATTAGCCCTTCTCTAAGACGGTTCACAATTCTTTTGAGTAGATGGTTGTGGTCCTCTCTATGGTGGACAAGTTCACTTGTCGAGTCATTTCGTTCAGGTTGATACATAAACTTTGCAAAGTCAACAGGATCATCCACTGATGCTTTCAAATCTTTAACAGCCTTCCTAAATATGTAAATGGCCAAAATGGACTTTGTCAACTCTGCAGTTGTCTCTTCTTTGCCTATCAAATATAATGTATATATGTTACATAAAACCAACTGTGCCACCCAAGTTCAGGAGATGCCAAATCAACAGAGTAAATTACTAGGAGAGTCATCCTCTTGCTATTGCTTGTCCCATCATCCAACCAGCTTTGTTATTGACATAATTTGTATCACAGCACAAGATGGACTCCTATAATAATTTTCTCTCGAATGATTATCAGTTCACCTTCAACCCAATGGTATGGTTCATAGTTGTCTGGAAATAACTTTTTTCGTAGTCTTAGCAGGGCATCATAATAAGTCAAACCACCATTTGTCACTTCATTGTTGAGCCATCTAATATCCTCCAGAGGAACAGCAGGGTGATTGTTCAAGGCATGGCCTGGAATGAAATTGAAATGACATTACAATATAGCAACAATGAGTACTAATATCAAAAGTACTACAACTTACAACTGCAGCAACTGCTGTAAGTTACACTATGGAGTCCTCAAGTGTGACGTCACGTTGCTTAGCGACGAACATTTTCAGCCCTAAACGATTGTTTTCTTTTGTTCTTAACCGTGTAGTACAAGGCTAAATAGAGTACTTAAGTGTGACGTCAGTTACCATGGATTCCTGTTCTAAACAGAAAGCAATCAGCACAAATTTCTATTGAAGAAGATAAGAAATACGGTTGATTAACTTTAGTTTAGAACCTGTTTCCTTGACAACTGACAAAAGGTGACGTATTCGCTTGAGTACTCTATTGGTTAAATATATAATAAGATGTCTGATAAAAGCTTTGAATTCAACATACCATATTCATCAAGTTGGAAGTAGGTGCCAATAACATCTGCACGTGTCTTTCTTGCTTGTGCTTTTGCATCCTTCATTAACTCTATAATAGATATTGGTCTCTGATTTCCTCTTGTTCTTAGAGAGTTGAATTCACCATCAGTGGAGAACCCTGCCATTCAGAGAAAATTGAAATATAGAAATGCTGAACTGTGATTATCAAAATGTGTATCAAAAAATATACAAACCTACAACAGTCATTCCAATGCTTGTCATTGTATTCTCCAACTCCTTTTCAAGTTCTCTTACTTTCCCATCAGTTATTGACTTGTATGTCAGGAACTGTACAGGTATGGCATATGGCTTTGAATTCCTTAATTCATCAGCAATCATGAACACCAAAAGATGGGTGGCAGCACTACGTTTCTTTGAATATAGTCCTTGCAAGTACTTAAGCAGCCTTTTCTTTAGAGATTGAAGACTACTTGCAGATGAAGTACTCTCGGGATTATAAACAAATGAAGAAAGCTCCTCAATCAAACATTTACATTCCTTTACTAAGTCCTCATAGCCAATACTGTCCCAAGCCAACTCCATCAGTGCTTTCTGGGAACTTTTATCTGCCTTCAATGCATCGTCATATGCTACCTTTGACTCTCGTTCACCAGTTAACAAACAATCCAGATCCATTTTCACACTCTCTAGCAATTCATTCAAATTCTGACCATTTACCGTTCTCACTCTCAAACACCTTTCCCTATATTCTTCATACAACTTTTGTAACATTCCATCACCCAAATCCTCATCTCCAGCCCAAACACTGCGCATAGATTCCCTCAAACCCGTACGAACATCACATGCATCAGCTTTTAGCCACCATCTGGCTTTGGGATTACTTTTATGAGCTTGCTTTAGAGCTTCCATCTAAAGAATATATGAAAAAAAACAAGAATGCTATTTACTACAATTGATGATGATTCTATGTGAAAGCTTTAACCATAAGAACATAGCATGCACCTATAGATGCACAGTGTGAGTCAAAGGCCCTCGGGAAGATTGTTTCAGTGGTATTGTGGATAATTTACTACAACATGTTTATTCACTTGTTACCTGAATCTTAACATCTCTTGAAAATCCATGAGTCTGTATCTTCCTTTGCAGATGTCTCACACCAATACATGCCACATTAACTTTACTCTGTTAAGAACAAAAACATAAATTCATATAAATATTATTCTATTCTATTCTAATATTCTAATATTACAATATATATTATAATACAGATTAATGATGTTTTAATTAATTGATTTCAGCCACAAACCACAAACACAAGGCATTTTTTAAATTGAGTTATGCACAACAATTACAAATGATTGAGATTTTGGTTTAACGACATTTAGGTTTTGAAATTTCCTGCTTAAAATGAAAATGAAGTAAGTAATGGAATAACTGAAATGAGCATAATAACTGAATAGGTGAGCATAATAGAGCGATAACACTTAGACCGTGAAACAAGTACTAGCTAAAAAGTACAAATAGTACTAATGAGACAATAGAAAACAATGGGTTTTGCTGCTATTTGTCTCTATTTAGTTATTAAGTTATTTCACGGTGTAAGTGTTATCGCTCTAACATTGTAATTCATGTACTTCCTTAATTTTCCAATTTCAAATTTAGTTCCATAGACCCTTATCATGCTATTGCAACATTATAAAATATTTTATTCATCAAGAAAAGGAATTCACCACACAGACATTAGTAAAACTGCAGAGTTTGGTAATGACTGCCCTTAATCTAATGGAGATATGAATTTTTGAAACTAAATGTTTCAGTTGTGGAATTTTTATAAAGAAATGTATGTGTTTAGCATGAGGCTCTCTGGGCATGTGATGCCCATCTACCATACATTTCTTTGTAAAAATGCTAATGTTCCAAAATTCATATCTTTGTCAGTTTATTAGCATTCTCCCAGAAACTCTGCAGTTTAACTGATATCGATGTGACAAAATACATAATGAATTCCTTTTTTCAATAAATCTAATAATTGATAGTCAACGCTAAAATCATCCATCGCCCTCCCACTCACGAGATAGACTACTATCTGCAATAGTGTTGCTACTCACTTCGCTCACAGCAATAAAATATAATCTCACCTTGAGAGGATCATATAAACCAGGGTTTTGAGGTTTGGAGTTAGAATTGTTTGGATATATACCATGGTGGGCCTCAATTTCTTGTGGGGAAGCCATACGTTGATACACATTAGATGACTCTGTACTGGGAACATGAGTCCATAATGTAGGGACATACTGATTTGGAGTTTCCTGGGATATGGTATCAGTTTGTTGAAGGTCTATTTCACTTATTGTGGATGCTAAATCACTGACTTCACTATCAAGAACAATCCCACTTTGTTGCAATGCACTAGAAATAATCTCAAAATCTTCAGCTGGACTTGAACCCAAATGTTCTTCAACTTGCCTAGTAATCAAACTTTCTTCGCCCTTACTTGTGACAAAGCTTCCCTCATCTTGACCAACCAAACTTCCTTCACCTTGACCAACCAAACTTCCTTCACCTTGACCAACCAAACTTCCTTCACCTTGACCAACCAAACTTCCTTCACCTTGACCAACCAAACTTCCTTCACCTTGACCAACCAAACTTCCTTCACCTTGACCAACCAAACTTCCTTCACCTTGACCAACCAAACTTCCTTCACCTTGACCAACCAAACTTCCTTCACCTTGACCAACCAAACTTCCTTCATTCTGAATTGTAACTAAACTGTCCTCAACTGAACAAACACTTTCACTTGCATTACACTGCAATTCATATTGCCATGCTGGACCTCTGAACAAACACATCCATTTATGACCAAACTGTGCAAACATAGTTTCTAGCCATTTAGTATAATGGTCTTCCTGGCCAAGCATTTGTGTATTGGTAGAAGAGAAGAATCGTATATTGTAGTCCAACAAGCCAAAAGGCATTCTGTCAGTGGGCATTCTTGTATTATCCCCCTCTACCTTCTGAAAGCACTTTGACAAATGTAGAATAAGATTGTGTTTCCTTAAGTCTTGTAGAGTCTTCATGGCATTCACTGTTAGTTTCAGAAAGTCAGAAGAGACAAATTTCAGAAAATTGAATCCCCCCTCATCCATGATAACTTTCCTGAACATCTCATCCACAATTTGTCTCTTTAGCCTTGTTGACATAAATTGGAACATCTCCAAAAACAGCTTTACAACATCGCCAATAGTTTGTCCATGTGACTGAGATTTTGGAGGAGAACAGTGAAATATTGGAGAAAGGGGCTCTTCTACACATACATGTATCTTATCACCATTGGTACTGTTTATATAGTCGATTCCCAACTTTTCTTCTGCCTCTTCCAAGGTAGAAAATGCCTTGGCTAGGTGTTTTATCACTCTAGTCCGACAAGATGCACCTTAAAAAGAAAAAAAATGATGGAAATATAACAGCAATTTAAAAAGTGAATTACAAATTCAATAATGGGTATTGCTATTTAAAAAAGCATACAAATATTGTGGAGTTTTGTAAAAAATATTTACAAACAACTTCAACAAATTTAAGCAATAATTTTTAAAGAGTTAGTTTTGAAAGTAATGTGCAAAGCATAAATACCTGTTCGATTCGATTTACAGCTATTATTGACTGCATTAGCACAGTCTTCCCAGAATTTCTGATTTTTTGTGGTTGGCCATGCATTTTTGTGGGCTTCATCCCAATACAAACATATATACTGTACCAACACTACAGTCTCGGCGTCTGTCCATGGTTTTGGTTTTCCATTGAATTCAACGCTTTTTTTGGTCCCAAACAAACTTTTACGCGAAGAAGGGGCTTCCTCGTTGTCATTCAAAACTTTTTCGCAGGGTTTACCTGGTGTATCTCCCTGTACAACATGTCGTCTCTTACTAGCCATCACATAGCTGTTCACCTAAAAATACATGAAATTGAAGTCAAAATATCACATCGATTCTCGGGGGAGCGTTGGGGAGCGATGAAACTTTTGTAATGGTAGACATCTTAAAAACATGTTTTAGAGTGTTTTAGTGAAATTTGTTAATAAGGGAAAGAGCAAAAGCTCGAAAATACAACCCTCGTCAAATTACATGTGATCTTTGAAGAAACCAGGTCATCCGAAAAAAGATGCTACAATTTCAAATTAACATCGTAATTATCCCAAAATATCAACTGTGTGTGAAGAACGATAATTCTTCTTTGCAATCCTCTATCTTTTACGAAACATTTTAAGGATTTAAAGATAAAAAATCGATTCAAACTTACCCTAACATTTCAGCCTTTCCGCCATCTTTGATGCACAAGGTGTTAAAATGCAATCCCATACTGCTTCGCGGGGAGAGCGCGCACACCTAGCTTTAAGCCATGTATTAAAGTGCTGCTTTAGTTGTACAGATTTTGGTCTGACAGCTTCAAAATATACATGACCTCTAAATTGTAGTAGGTAGCTTGTTTGGCTTAAGTTTCACGATAAATTCGCGGTATCTCAACAAATGCCCTTTTGCGTGGATATTTCCCGAACAAGACGACAACACGCATGCATGGACATTTTGACGACCAAGACGACAAATAATAACAATAGCGAATTTTCAACATGGGCTTCGCTTCCACAGGAAGCCCATGTAATTATGCAAATGCTTTTGTTTTATATTGTTTAATTAGTACTATTTAGTAGAGTGGTTTTCATAAACCCGTGAAATACTTACTAATTTATTTAGTGCTATTCCGCTAAAAGTCTTTTGTTTTCTATTGCTCCATAACGCTATTAAGATGTAAATGGTATAAATTGCATCACGGGTTTTTGAAATCACTCTACTAAAAGTGCACAGTATAGAGGGATTTCACAGCAGCCATGTTTGTGGTCAAAATAATTTTCTCCCATGACTCGGAACTGAAATCTCTTGTCATTCAAAAACTTTCTATTGTACTTGCCCACAAACATGGCTGCCGTGAAATCCCTCTATACTAAAGAAATGGTTCACGCTTAGCGTGCGTCCATCGTGAAATGGATGCACGCGGGAGGTTGCCTAAGCACTGAAAGAAGCGTAAGAGTCGCACGAGGCGTTAGCCGAGTGCAACTCTAGCTTCTTGAGTGCTTAGGCAACCTCCCAAGTGCATCCATTTCACGATGGAGGCACGCTAAGCGTGAACCATTTCTTTTATAACATAGCCACAATATTAAATTGCGAATTTGTTGATCAAATACAAAATTCTCACTACACTCCACGATTGACAAAGCGCGCGAAAACAAAGTGCCGGCTTTGTAAATTGTGGCAGCGACAACAACTGCCTTGAGTTCGTTTACTAGCGAGTTTATACTCTAAAATATACCAGAAAATATCATTTAAACCTCATGGAAATAGTATTACAAAGGTGTGTACTTGGACTCGATCTTTCAAGGCTTCACAATATCGATGAAAAAGACGTAATTACATCGAATCAGTAGTTTGGAAACTGAATACTCGGATCCTGAGTGTTGTGAGCCGTGTTGTCATTTGTTCAAAACTAGAAACTGGTCCTGAGCTACTAGACTAAACTATTTTGTTAAACCAGAAGTTAGAAGAATGGAAAGACAACATCTAGAGAAAAACTACACCGGCTTTTGGAGATTTTTTGTCGTCAACTTTCGATGGTTTGTTGTACTTCCTGTCAGTTTAGTTTCTGAAATTCCACGAGTGGAAGAAAACCGAGTAGAGCAACAAGTGTTTCGTCGAAGCTTACAAATATTGGATCGACATCATTAGCTTGTGGAAGAATTTTGTTCAGTGGTCAAATATTCAAGCATTCTTGAGTGGAATGGAGGAATTCTTTGAAGGTAGATTTACTGTAATTTTCCATGATGTAGCTTCTCATTCAAATTTTGATCGAACTCACGCTTGTGAGATTTTGTTATGCTTTTCTAGATTTATCTTCTCCTTCAGCATACCAAAGTATTTGTCAATAAAAGACAGTCAATGAAAAAAGAAAAAGCTGTTTTTTGTTTCACAATTAAGCTCACGCTGTAAGATTTTGAATAAGCTTAGTTTTTGAGAAGCTTACAACTTCACATTTTCTACTAAACAGCTTAATGACAAGTCAGCTTGCTATAAAAGTTCAATGTGTTTATATCATAGTGATCACTATTGAGTTTGTTTGTTTGTTTGTTTGTTTGTTTGTTAGTTTTTATCGATTTATATTTCTCTAGAAGTACATAAAATTTATTCTGGCTGCTTTTAGACGTTTACACCGACCAAACACTAGCTTTTTTGTATCCGTTCCAAGGTGTTTTTCCGAAAGCATTTATTCAAAATTTCTGACTCTATCGAAAATAGCTTGATGAACAAAAAACTTTTAATTTTAGCTGCTCGAAAAATCACCTGATGTTAAAACAACTTACTGTCATGGCATTGGTTACTTGAATGTAGGTTTTTCAAGGTTTGTTTTTGAGTTTTTGTGAGCTTTTGCCATCTAAAGTTAAGCAACTGAAAAAATAAACTATAACATTTTTTCGAGAAAAGAGAAAATCTGATCATGACGTAAGCGTGCGTCCATCGTGAAATGGTTCACGGTAAATTAGCCAATCAGAGCGCGCGCTTTATTGTAGCTATGTTATAATTTGCACTTTGAGTACTAAATAGCACTAATTAAACAATATAAAACAAAAGCATTTACATAATTTAGCACTATTTAGTACTATTTATGTTGCACACTTTTAGAGTGTATATAATAGTCTAATCAAAACAAAAGAAAACAATAGAAATAGTGTCTGCTCATGTCTGTTAGACATATGATACGCGACACTTTTCTATGCATTTCATATTTTCAGTGATTTTGTAGTCCATTAATAATTTTGGCAAGGGACTTTTTGTGACGTAGATTCCTCATGACAATTTTGTTATGGCTAGTTGTTGGACCTAGCAGGGGCAGGACCAACTGCACACAAATGTGCTAGCCTAGGCAAGGTTATCCTAGATTGTGTATTTCATCTCAATTTAAGATTTGTAGATTCGGAATAGTCCCAAGCCTTTACCAAATGGTTTTGTAGGTCGAGTATACGTTAATGTGTGAATGAATCTTAATATATACTTCAGTTTTTACACTATGACGCAGTTATAGCTAGGGTGTGATTGAAATTTAAGCAAGATTGACATTTAGAAAGTAGAGTCCATAGTACAAATGAGACTTCATGGTCAAGGTTGTACAGGAAAGTTTTATTGGCCGGTCCATGCCAGATCTGGAGATCCTGGTGTACACCTTGATTAGATATGCCTGGCAGTGTAACGTGAGTCTTATTTGGGTTATGGCTCTACCTGATGCTAGAAATACTTGTGCAATAAGTCTTGTAGTTCAGACTGGGTCAAGAGTTAGCAGGAGAAATAACAAGTTGTATACATATAATTGGAAAATTTAAATACAAGAAAGCTCCCAGAAAGGTATGGCTTAATGTTGTTGTCAAGGTGATCCCGGACTACCGGTAGTTCCCTAATACATATCAAAATAGAGAATAACTTATTGATAATTAAATCTAAACATTCACATTTATGATATAGCTCAAATATAACACACGCTCTGATTGGCTGAGAGACCACCAAAATCTATGCTCTATTTCACCGGTAAAGACATGGTTTTCTAACGAATGGTTATACCAAAAAGTCTATTTTCAAATTTCACTTTAGTTAGGAGACCCAAACTTAGAAATAAACTAGAAAATACTTTCCATCATTCCAGTTATCGTGTAAATTTACAAACTGAGCCTCGTACAAATAACAATACAAAAAGCGTAAATTTTCATAGAAAATGACTTGAATCAGCATGAAATTGCAAACGACGCTAGTACAAATCAAATTTCAGTAGGGAACTAGAATTCACAACATAGGACATTTCTTTTTCGCCCAGATTAGTTTCGCTCAATAAGAGTGATTTTTCATTGAACAAAGTTTTGTTTCTTACTTACAAAGAGTCTGTGGCTGTCGCCACGAGACAATTTGTTCAATCATCCTTCGTAAGAACCAACTACGCCAGTAGAGAGATGTTTTGACACAAGCTATCGGTGAATAGCCAACAGATAATTCAAATCAACAGCTTCTCGTTTACAAGCAGAAGTCCTTATTCTGTAAGTCTCTTTCAAACTTCAGCTTTTCCAACCAAAAACACGGCTTTAGCGAACGCTGCTTGATTCGTCAAAAGCAAGTAAACATTTCCAAATCTTAAAGAACTGTAAGATATATTTGGCCTTTTCGTCTATTTTCAAGTCATTGTTCCATTATAAAGACAGAAAACTCTCTTTTCAACATAATTTTTGCTGAATTCTTTCGATGAAAGTTGTCAAACTGTTTTGTCAAAAACGCCGCTTTGAGTCGCACTGACTACAGTCAAAAATGTACGACAAATGTGATTGGCTTATATTTGCGTAAGTTTTGAGAATTTTAGTTCTGATCAGAAACTAACACAATTTGATCGTTCTTAAAATGCCTCTTGCTATATCATAAAAGCAATAGAAGATAGTTTTCTATGACTCTACCGGTGAAATAGAGCACGCGTAATGTTGGGAGGAACACGAGAAAAGAAGTTTGCATGAAAATCACGAGCCGTAGGCGATTTCTTGCTTAAATAAAGTACATAAGCTAGTAAGCGAGAAGACATCAAGAAACCATGAGGCTTGTAAAATTGATGTCTCCTCGCCGACATTATTGTCAAAATTATTTTGTAATAAGCCAAAAAGGACAAAAATTGGATAATAGAAATAATTATGTAGAACGCAAGTGATGAAAGATTTTGTTCTTAAAGAAAGATAATGAGCTAGTTATATGAGCAGGTAATGAATTCCAAATTTTAAGACCTTGACAGAGAATTGTGAATTGTTTATATTATAATTAGTACTACATTTATGGGACCGATATTGAGAAGCAATACGAGTATTGTAACTATGAGTCTGAGAATTGTTTTGTAAACGACTCCAAAAAGACAACAATTCATGATGTTAGAGTGCAAATATTATGACCATGAAATAGGTTGCCAACTAAATTGTTCTAAATAGCGCGAAATCCTTTGTTTTCTATTGTTTAATTAACACTATTTAGTACTATTTAGTACTATTCTCGGATAATGATATTTTTAAAGTGTTTACCAGTAGTATTTTGGTGATCGATTTTGACAATTGAAAATTCCAATTTTATTTTTGAAAATTGGAAAACTTACATTTGTCTGATCAAAACGATTTTCACACAATAAACTAAGGAGGGATTGAAGATTTGATTGATGCCAATTTGTCCATGACGCGTTGCTATGGCAACGATAAACAAAGATCATTGAATTCAGTTTTCAATAAATAATAAATAAATAAATTTGGGGTAGCACATCACCCTTCATCGCAGCCAAGTGCTGAATTACGAAGGGCCAGCTCAACGTGATCGAGTCGAAGGTTTACAAGGGCGCTTTCATTACGAGACAATTGAACAATCACACATTTACATACAAATTTGCATACACATACACGTAGCAGCCACCATACGACTCATGTCTGATCACGAAGCACAGCTTAGATTGAAACTAGTTCGTTTTTACTGAGGGATGAAAAACCGAAGAACCCGGAGAAAAAACCCTCGAAGCAAGGGAGAGAACGAACAAGAAACTCAAGCCACATGTGATGCCCCGTCCGGGGATTGAACGAGGGACCACAGCGGTGATAGACCGGCGCTCTCACCGCTCGGACACCCTTGCTTCCCCTTCAGTTTTCCTGATATCTCCCGTTTTCGATGAGCTCTAGAAAAATCCTAAATTATACAAGACTTACCTGTAAGTTGAAGTTTGATTGGGATTCTGCCAAGTCATCAGTAGCATAAGAAGTCACGTGAGAAATTTGGTGACTCGAAATTAAAGAACGAGAAAAAATTCCAGCTTTTGCAAAATAACTTTTAATTGATGTCAAAAGTTGCCAAAAGTCTTTGTTTATTGGTCCTGTCGGCTTTGATGTAAGTTGTTCCTTTGAAGAGATAGAAATTTGCTCGTAAACTGTGCTTTCGTTTGAATGGTCGACCACTTTCCACTCTTTTAGCGATTTCAATATTATTTCTTGAAGAAATCGATTTATGGGATTGATAAGCCGCTCACAGGACCAATAAACAAATATTACTGGTAAACACCTTAAGAACGGATTTGTGGATTCATCCACAATGGTCAGAATCGCGGATTTGAAGAAATGGTCCAATGAAAACTATAATTTATATGGCCATCCTACTTACGGACATGTGTATCGTGCTTTTCGTCAGCTTTCTTTAACAATATTCCATTGCGGAACAAACTTTAAATCAAAGCATCGCATGCAAATATGTAAATAGTAGTAATTGTTGTAACAATTCCGGCTTTTATAATATAGTAGTTTTGAAGTGCGTTTATTGCCGAAATTACACATGCGGATTTTAATCAATATATCCCAAGCGGATTTGCGGTTTCAAACAATTTTTCTTGCGGATTTGCAGATTTTGTCAACCCCCCATGTCCCCCTCCTCATTCGTGGTCGGTCAATCCACGAGTTCCAACGCCACTGGCCGTTTCATTGAATCTATTCTACAGGTTTTGATCCGCTCTGGGGTGGGCCTGCCTGCTTACTACTGCTTAAGCGTAGCTTGGAGGAGAGGAGCCGAAGGCATTTGCGGATGATGATGATGATGATGATGATGATGATGATGATGATGATGATGAGCCGAAGGCATTTGTACCTATCACAACGCTTCCACGTATCCCAATCCATTCTGAGTCCAGCCAATTTCGAGTCCAGATTAAGTTCAGTTTGAATCTATTTTGAGTCCAGACTCCAGTCCGATCCAATGAGTCCTCGTTTTACAACATACCGTGCTCTAGTTGTGAAATATGATCAGTTTCTCTCGTGATCAGTAGCCAGCAAAATCATAGACATTTTTACTGTGCAGTCTTCACTTGCAAAAGAGTCTGTAGGTAAGTTTATTTAGGTAATTGCAATTGTTCTCTGAAACTTGATGTTATCTAGTAGGTTTCATGACTTTGGATCAAACCCGCGAAAAAGCAAAAAGGATATATAACTAACCGTTTCTAATAGAAAGTAAAATCCTGCGAGCCTATAAACAACTTTATAATGCAACGAAAAAAACTTGGCCCGAAAAACTCAACAAAAATATACAGTGTTTTCCCTGGGAAAATGTCACGAAACCGTTCGTGAGTTTAATGAATGTTTCTGGCACGAAGATATGACATGAGGTCAACAAATGAGCTATGAAAACAAATACGCTTTAAATAAATGAAATTCCAGAGACAGAAACGAATTTTGCCCTCAGTTAAAACCATTAGATTGGCTTCAGGACCCTTCAGCATTTATATCTTTATATATATCTTAATAAAAGCTCTGAAAAAGTTTAATATATATAAGTTATATAATTAGTACTACAGCAGTTTCATATATCTAGATTTATAAAGTCGAATAGTTATTCTCTACAATGTACGGAGTCAGTACGACAAAACTCTATGCAGAATAAAGCTTTCCATTTTAAATAACCGTGATCAACTATAGGCCTATCAGCACAAGTCGCCAAAAAAAAAACCCAACAACAACAACAACAACAAACAAACAAACAAACAAACAAACAAACAAACAAACAAACAAACAAACTCGGATTAAGATTGATGATTTTGAATAAAAACGAACGGTAATCTTCCTTGAAAACACAGTCGAATCGAGACAAACCGTAGTTGCTGATCATGACCAATCGTAATTCCTAAGTATTTCGATGACATATGAATCATTGTAATCTCACATATCTGCTTGAAAAAGAATCACACATGCATGCGATTCGTGCGTAGCAACTACGTTTAACTGATGCTACTATTCTGACTTGAAATAATGCGACTGCCCCGCTTCTTTAACCAATTTACACTATTTATTTTACAAAATGTCTCCCCACTTGTAATACCCAATCGTAGCAGCCTTAGTTACCTGTGGCGAGCACTAATGAAATACTTCAAATTCACGAGAGTAGGGCTGATTTTTTGCTGACCCCATTGATTTTCCAAGTGCGCTTGAGAATGTACAGAATCAAGTCTCTATTTAATGTTTTATAATTAAGTCTCTATTTAATTTTATTGTAAATCTAAGCTGCAAAACAACCTTACTATACAAGTCGAGGGACTCGCATTAGCGCCGCAAAGAAGAACATCTCATATCTACTAGAATGAAGTCGCTTTTAATACCCAAATTTTATCTCAATTTTTGTCCAAGCGGCACGCGCTTCTTGCTTCTTTGGCTAGTAAACCGGCGATTGGTCTTTCTATAACTGCAATCTAGACAAAAATGGATAAATGGCAGGACTACATCATAAGAAATATTCACCATATACTGGGAACTTGCAAAACACGCTAATAAAAACGTCCACGTTAATGTCCGAACCTCAACCACTTTAAACACAGTTATAGCTAGGATCCAAAGTCCATCTCTTTGCCTATCTCACAAACCTATACTTGACCGTTACAAATGAAGATCACTGCAAACAACTCTGGGATGGCCCAGATGCCTTGGGTAAGTAGGAAGATAAAATAGGAATTTAATACCAACCAATATGATGTCCTCAGAATCGCGCGTTCTCGCAATCCCGTCCTGTTCGCTTATCACCTGCACGGTCTTCCTATGAAGGAAATGGATCATGAAAACCCCTTGGGTGTTCACATATCTGAAGATCTCACATGGAATGTGCACGTTGATGCAATAACTGCCAAGTCCAGTCGATCAGGTTTCTTAAAGACGATTCTTAGGGTGTTTTCCATTTAGTGGAACCAACCGGCCAGAACGGTACATGTCAATTCCTAGCTGTCCTAGCTCTGGCTTGAATCAGTCCTAGGAAATCAGGCCGTTCTGGCCGGTTGGTTCCACTAAATGGAAAACACCCTAAGACTTAACATACTTTCAAAGAGAGAGCCAGTAAGGGCTTCGTGCTCTTTGTACTAGTGTGTGAACTAGTGTGATGGTTAGTGAATTCGATATTGACGGCTCTAGAACAAGATCAGGTCGACGTTCGTCTATTCGAGATCACCCAAGGTCTCATCTTAATGTATTCCTACAAACGGTTTTGAAGAAAACAAGACATTTCCATCCTGCAAGCCACTACAAACAACTGCTACCTCTGAAATCTACTCCTTTTTCCAAGAACAATCAAATGGAATAATCTACTTGCCTCAGTCTTCCACAAGGAACATTCTGTAGACATAAAAAAAAATCAAATTTAGCATCATTAACCAAATGTAAATTCCAAATTATTGTAACGCGAGTGTTAGCTTACATTTATTCTCAACAACTTATTCTCACTTGTTCTCAATACTGAGGGATAGGCTTATGGTGAATAAATAATCTTTACAAAAAATACTAGCTTAAGGTAGTTCTGGAGCCTTAGATTTCATCAATGAATTTTCTTTGAAATTCTGTCATTTAAAGATAATTATCTGGCAAGTCAAAACCCGAGAAAAAAAGAGGGGGTCACCGTATTGGTTTCTGAGCTATAAGGCCAAGTTCAGACGTCGAACTTTTGCCGCGTCGAATCTAATAGTTGCATTTTGTAGATGAGAAGTGCGGCGTCTCAACCTACTGTATTTGACAGATTTGATTAAGTGTTAAATTGAAAAATTCAGTTTAAATCAAATTTGTCAAATTCATTTGGTTCAGAAGCCGCACTTCTCATCCACAAAATGCAACAATTAGATTCGACGCGGCAAAAGTTCGACGTCTGAACTTGGCCTAAGATGTCTTAAAAGGTCAGTGTTTTCAATCATCATTTGCGGCGATTTTTCTTGAGGTGTACGTAATTGTGTGGTCTGAAGAATGCGAACAAAATTTTTCCGAGAAGAGGCGTGGACCATCTCAAAAGATAGATCTGAGGTTTATCTAGCAGATTTAATCGTATGTATTGTTTGATGAGTTGCAAATATGATTATAAGGGCATTCTAGAAGCAAATTCCTACCCAATTGGCGCTCCGAAATCATGTACGGATCGGAGTTGTAAAAATGTGGAAAATTTACGACAATCCCATCAATGAAGTTGTATTTTGTTAATCGAAAAGTACTGTCTTGAATAAAAAGGGGAAAAAACAGTGGGTCACCGTATTATTCTATATATCATTTCAAGAGTTAGAAAAGCACAAAAGAGAAAAAACTCCGAAAACGAACACCAAATATCACCCATTTTGGCGATTTGCTTTCCGGCTTTATGTTTTCGATGGCTAATTAGATTAACTAGATTAACATTTAACACATATAAAACGTATTTCCTGTTAACATAGCCTGATGTAAACACGCGGGAAAGTTTGGGCTCGGTCAGTTTTATACAGCGCTCGAGGCAACACCTCCTTAATTATTTTCAGACCCTGATTGTTGTCTTTGCGGGGAATTTAATCCCCACCTACTGCACGAGAGACTTTTTTGATATGTAATTTTATTTTAGCTAGTTTGTCTTGACAATATTATCATTGTAAATCCATTTTGTCATTGCTGTAAATTATCTCTGAAAAGCCCTTTGTGATGAAGTAATGAAGACGTATTGAATTGTATTGTATTGTATATAGCTATATAGAGAATACTTCATGGAAAGTGCGCGCGTACGCTTTTTATTCACGAGTTGTGAAGTATCATAAAACGAACGAGCGAGTGAGTTTTATGATACAAAACAACGAGTGAATAAAAACAGTACAAAGCACTTTCCATGGTGTTTTCTGTTTATCATATACAAATCGAGATTTCTATAAATTTTTGTCGTTTTGCTGTGAAAATGGATTGCTTTTCCACGGTCAAGATTTTGATTTCAAAAAGCACAAAAAACTCTAGAAAACAAAGTATAAATAACAAACAGACGTCAAACCAAAACAAAACTAATATGTATTTGTATCTAAAGCGAATTACAGTATAAAATTATAATTCTTTTCAGTGTAACTTGGACTTTTTGCTCACTGCCAGGTGTTTGTTTACAAAACGAGCAAAGACAATGCGAAGAATTTGAGCTCATTCAAAGACAAACTTACGGTCAAATTCACGCCCGTTAAACATACCTGGCGTTTCAAATGTCCCTCAAAACTTGAAATAAATTATCTTGAACTTGATTTATCAGTGTTTTTCTCCAAGCTTTTGTTGAAAGAGCTCATTTGGACTAAATTTCCATTCAGTGACTCTGTAACTGCTGGCCGTGAATCCTCCTTCGCTTTTGCCGCAGCACAGCGTGATTTTGAAAATCTTTTCCCCCATAGAGCTCTTATTTTGCATGACATCGATGACTTTTGTGATGAATGAGCTTATCAGCTTGAATTCTTACTGAATAAAGATTAATTGAACAGCCAAGACTGAAAATCCTTCAATAAAAAGTGCTAAGAGGAGCCAGTTTGATGAAAAATTTTCATCAGAAATGAAGTTGCTTCTGATTGGACGTATCATTTTTCTCACGCGTGAAGAAAACGATACACGCATTCTGATTGGCTGAGAGCAATGAACGAACGAAAATGAACTAAATGGAATTTTAGTGAATGAATCTCGATACATAAAACTGTAAAGATGAGCGAGATAAAGTTACGACGTTTCGGCGTCATCCTGGCGCCATTATCAAGTAATGATTTTATTATTGATTTGACAGAATAATGAGTAATGAGTACAATGAGTTATGTAAACAGCTTTGCCCTGATTGAGTCCGATTGGACATTAAGGGAAGGTTTTAATTCCCTTATGTAAAGCATTTCGTTAATGAGACAATCAAATTAAGATCTACATTTCAATTGTATTGTATTGTATTGTATTGTATTGTATTGTATTGTATTGTATTGTATTGTATTGTATTGTATTGAATAATAACAACTTTATTGAAAACATAAATCCTATATACAAATTTCATTACTACATTATTTGTAACAATTATTGTAAAAAATTTAATTGTATTGTATTGTATTGTATTGTATTGTATTGTATTGTATTGTATTGTATTGTATTGTATTGTATTGTATTGTATTGTATTGTATTGTATTGTATTGTATTGTATTGTATTGTATTGTATTGTATTGTATTGTATTGTATTGTATTGTATAGAGACTGATACTCAACCAACTGAGCCCGGAAATCGGACGGCTCTTTCAAATTTTCTTTCCTTTTATGGGTTTTAAGCTTTAAAAAAGCTTATCACAACTACTATCCGGCTTAATTCCTTGTGAGAAAAAGCTCGTAAATCAAAAATCCGAACGGCCCGGAAGGCTTTAAAAACTTTGTAACTGTAAATATGCATCGTATTAGTTACGATATATACTATTTATTACAAGTGTGTATATTATTGAATATTTGTATTTATCCCACACCATAGAAAATACAACCAATCAGAAAGCAGGAAGCCGTTGTATATTCGGCAATATTCAACTGTCTTTTCCCATCAGGCATCGCGGTGATTGGCTGTATTTGCTATGGCGTGGGATAGAGTGATTTTCACCCGACTGTGAAATAGTTACTAAGCTAATAGACACTAATAGACTCTGCACTCATTGTTTTCTTCTGTTGCAATACAACTATTAGACACTATCAAACACTGACTATTAGTAATTGTTTCAAAGTCCGATGAAAATCACTCTAAGAATAGTTATGCAATGGTTTCTCGTGGCATACCGTGGATATCCCAGTCGTAACTTGTATTTTCTTTGTATACACACTCGCCTGAGGCTCGTGTGTATACTGAAAATTACAAGTGACTTGTGGGATATTCCACTCGAAACCATCGTATGAGTAGTACGAATTTATTTATTATGTGTATTATTTATATGTATCTGCTGACCATACCTGTAGTTCAGCAACTGCGGCTGCACAAGGTGTTATAAACTTATTGATTGATTAATTGATTAACTGATCGATTGATTGATTGATTGATTGATTGATTGATTGATTGATTGATTGATTGATTGATTGATTGATTGATTGGTTGGTTGATTGAGTGATTGAGTGATTGAGTGATTGAGTGATTGAGTGATTGATTGATTGATTGATTGTTCATTTCCAACAATGACTAGAAAACTACTCATAATCAACACGATGGACAAAGAAGGCAAAGGCAGAAAGTATGCCGAATACGACGATATCTACAACCACGTCAAGTCGTTTGGTACCTATCAGAAGAAAGTTGCTTATGGAACCTGTGTTATGCTGATAGGCCAAGGCATCCAATTCGCACATCTGGTCTTTGTGACTGGAAGCCCAAAATTCAAGTGTTCAACTCCCAATGTAACGTGTGGTGGTATCAATAAATGTTGTACAAACTGTACTTCGTACGAATTTGATACCATGTATACTACCGTCGTATCTGAGGTCAGTCTTAATACCCATTTATTCGTTTGGCATTCTTATGATTAATATTCAAACTTCGTGCACAGTTCAAAATTCTAAAAGCTGATTGGCTTTCAAGCTTGCGTAATTAATGGCCGTTGTTAAGTAAATATTGAAGCGATGTCGACGATTTTGTGCTCAGGACTCCATTTGTTTTTGTCTTATCAACAAAGAATTCTTGTACGTCATGCACGCACTGACTACGCTTGGTTAACAATAGTGAATAATTGTTATACGCTTCAAATTGTGCGCGTCACAGAGTTCAATTCAAAAGAATTTGTTGCTGTGATAAATCGTAGACAATAGTAGTCCCAGAGCACAAAATCATTGACATCGCGTCAATATTTACCTAACTTTGCGTTTATTTTAAACCACCTAAAAAGTTTTCAATTAACAGGAAAATCCGTGTGATTATAGTGTATTAATCAGTTACGCTTCTCAGAAAAATAAAGAAAAAAAAAATCGAACAGTTTTCTAATGATCGCATGTTTTGCAAAAATGCCCGTAAAACCGGAGAAAATGTAAACATTGAGTTTTCAGCTTCATTCACATATCATTCGCTTTGGCGAAATCGCGTTGCTGTCTATCCTTCCAGTTTTTCCATAAAGTACTAGAGGGATATGAGAATAGAATGAGCGATTTTTGGGGGGAAAATAAATATCCAAGAAGTAGTAAAATTTGCCAAGGGAAGTGTGGTCTTCAATTTTTGCATAAATTATACTCTTAATTTAAAGCACCTAAAATATCTCCAAATCCATCTTGTAGATTTTAATGAGGCTTCTTTCAGAGGAAGGCAAACATCCAAGGTATATGTAGCATCGAGCATTTCCTTAGCAAATGCATTTGAGAGCCAAAGTTGGACCCGAAGCTAAAACACTATCGAAAACAATGATTTTTCTGCTGATCAAAATGTCACCTCTCCCAAAGTACAGGGCATTATATCTCAGAGACGCATGTACCAAATTTTGATATTATTTGATATTTGCTCTTTGTGTCTAAAACGGCTTGTATGCAAAATATTGCGCTATAAAACCCTATGGTGTCCTTATAAATGGAGGCTGCTTTTCCGTTTTTCTGCCCTGTCGACTCTTTGCTTTGAACTGAGCTGATTTTAAAATGAATAGTTTTTAGACAAGGCGCATTTTCGAAAAATCAGATACCTGGAGGCATTTTTGGGTAGAGGCTGGTAACATAACTATTCTAAACCGATTTTTCATGCTGAATCCGAATATGACTGTTACCAAGACCTATTCTGCAATCTTATATGTGTAAATGACGTATTTTATGAATTGCTGCAGTCATTTCATACTAACGGCTTCTTCATGTAATTCCAAAAGTTCCCAAACTTAAAACAATTACCATGGCTGGAAAGAGCACATCAAAATCAGTAAAACTGCGAAGTTTGAAGGATATCAGTTGAAAAATCAAGGAGATACGAATTTTCAAAAAACGAAATTTTGAATGAAAACACTTACAGTATGCAAGAGATACAAACAAATTTCGATTTTTGTGGTTACTGGCTTGTATGCAAGCCAGTAACCATTATGTCATCGAGCGTGTAAGTAAGTGTGTAAGTGTGTAAGTGTGTAAGTGTGTAAGGTGTAAGTAATTCGGATTTCCCGAAGTTGTTCACGAAGAGAGAACGAAAAACGTACGGAATTGGCTCGAAGATTACTTGACTCATTTTAATCGGTTTTCACGAAGAAAATACGAAATATTCTAAGAAATATCCACCTTTTTTAGACAGCGGTTGTTAAAATTTCATTAGAGATTTCCTTTCGATGTAAAAATCTTAGAAGTTTTCAATAAATATGGAGTCTACGAACACACTCGGCATTGGCTTCACCGATACCGCTGACGAAAAGGTCAAGCAGACTCGTTTTTCCATGTGGCTTGTGTTTGTTTGGATATATTGGTAAGTATAGACAATGTTTTATCTTTATTTTTCTCATTCAACCAGGCACAGCTTTTATTTTTACCTGTCACTACACTACTGGGGGAAATATGTAAAAAAGATGTGAAATACACGTGAAAATTATTTTTGAATTTAATTAGTCATTTAACAAAGAGCCAATGAGTCCAGATGTGACTACAAAGACTGTTCTGTTTGTTCAGTAGCCTCAAAACGTTTAGGAATAGAAAGTTGTGGTTTGCCTAGTTTGTCATTTTCTTCTTTGTAATATATAATTTGGAGGACTTTTTGGAGCACTTTCATCATTCTCGTAGACTCCATATTGACAGAACAATTATAATTATTTTTTCCTCGAAAGCATTCTTTCTTTCTTTCCGTTTTCTATTTGTTTTTGTTGGTTTGTTTGTTTAGTTTAAATGCTTTGCTTGTTTACTTATCATTTGACCAGTAACCACATGTCCTCTTAGAGGGCTTTTATTGAAAATTCGTATCTCCTTGATTTTTCAACTGATATCCTTCAAACTTCACAGTTTTACTGATTTTGATATGTTCTTTCCAGCCATGGTAATTGTTTTTAAGTTTGGGAACTTTTGGAATTACATGAAAAAGCCGTTAGTGTGAAATGACTGTAGCAATTCATAAAATACGTCATTTACACATATAAGATTGCAGAATAGGTCTTGGTAACAGTCATATTCGGATTCAGCATGAAAAATTAGTTTAGAATAGTTATGTTACTAGCCTCTACCCCAAAATGCCTTCTGCACTTTTTGCGATCGACTTGTTCAATTTTGCGCTTTGTCTATTTAAAAAATTCAATTCGCCGAATTTAAGTTGTCGTAATTTGGGCTGTAAGCAATTTTTTGGATATCTTTGCATATCTTTTGCTCATTTGTCGAATTTGCTTGCTCGATCGTTGCCTAAAAGTCATGGTCTTTATTACTGAATTTTATAAGGAAGAAATGAGTTAAAGCTGACTCCGAGACTCTCTCAAAATGTCTACAATCGCTTTGGTACCAAATCGACGTGCTTCATACAGCACTGGTGCAGTTATTTAGTTCTTGTTCATTCCACGGGCTTTCCGAAATCTTTATCTGTGGATTTGGGCTACCTGTGTTATGTAAATTTCATGGAGTTTAGTTTTTTGCGTCCTATAGACGACTTTCAAAAATGGCGGCCTAGTGCATGAGAAAATAAGCGTGGCGACACTTCTATTGCTATCAAAGACGATGTGTTCCATTTCCTTTTAAAATACCTAAAATACCTATTTTATGTGCATTTTACAGGATAATTTTTATATATTTAGAATTATTTGATGCGATGTTGATTTTGGAGGCCTTTCTGGCCTCGTTATCGTGAACAATGAGCCCGCCATTTTTGAAAGTCGTCTATACACCCTTCTAATAAGTGCCACAACGTGTTGTTTTCCGCGCTTGACGTCAAATTTGTTCTTTTGAAACTTGTACAATGTGAATGCAATTGAAAAGAATAAATTTGACGTCAAGTGCGGAAAACAAGCATTGTGGGATTTATTAGAAGGGTGTATAACAAAACTCACATAGCTGTCAGTTGATAATGAAAACCGGACAGTTAATACAGTTCTGTAGATGGCTTTCTTGGCTTTTGGGGGTCGGCGTTTTAAGTGGTTTCAACGATCATGTAGGCAATATTTTTTAACTTTGTTGGGGTATATTTTTCTTTTGCAGTGGAACTTGATATGCGATCGTTCCCGCCTCGCTGCCATTGTTCAGTCCATGTTCTTTGTTGGCATGTTGGTAGGTTCGTTTGTGTCTGGTATTTTGTCTGACGCATTTGGAAGAAAGACTGTTATCTTTTCTACTCTTGGAATCATGGTAAAAAGGAAAACTATCAAAAAACTTTTTATTGTACCGCAATAATTTATCTTTAATTTTTCAACAAAGTAATATACATGGTCAATTGCACTAAAAAAATTGTATGTAAGAAGTGAAAGTAAAATTTGTAATGTTAAATGATAAAATGATTTTCTTATAAACAATGATAGTCTAATTAATCTGCTTCTGCTTATAGTGATTATAGTTACAGTGATATGAAACATTGTTGAGTGCGCACTAGTGTTTTCAGACTTTCTTTCTTAAATGAGTAAATAGAAAACTACAACAATATCATATTGTGATATTTCCATTGAAATGGTGCATGCTCGCAAATACAATTGAGCAAATCTCTGCAATTTCAAATGCATACATTAAATCTGTGAGATTAATTCCAAAATTCTGCGCGCTTGTTCACTCAAAAAACATGACGATGTTTAAGAATGTTTCCGCAGCTTACGCGTGCAAGTAATTGCAAACCTAAAATGGAACCGTGGTCCCTCCACAAATGTATAGCCTTTTTGTCATTTTCAGCTAGAAGCAAGTGCATATAGAATACTTTAAGGGAAGTAAAGTGTTCGGGATTTTATTCACGATTTGTGAAGTATCGAAAAACAAACGAGCGAGAAAAGACCGAGTGCATGCGTTTTATGATACGAAAGAGCGAGTGCGGAATGAAAATTGTACAAAGCACTTAATTCGTTGGTATTTCCTGTTTATCATATACATATGGAGATAACTTTCTTAATAAATAAAACTCAACTACCAAAACTGGATTTCCTTCAATAAAAAGCGCCGATAGAAGTCGGTTCAAGGCGAAGAAAATGTTAAATCAGCAATGAATTGGCATCTGATTGGTCTCAGCCAGTTTTTCACTAGTGAAAAACGTCGTGTCTCTGATTACTTGAGACCATCAAGCGAACGAGAATTTGCTAAATTGATTTTTTGTGTGTAAATCTCGATATGTATGTTATAATTAAAGATTATTTTTGCACGTTGAGCAGGTTTTGTTAAACTCGGCCGGCAGCTATCATCTTCTATAATGCGCTATTTAACCAAAGCTTTATAATTAATTTGCTACTGATATTGATCAAGAAGTTTGCTAACTAATATAACTTTGTATTTATTATTTAAGGCATTATGTGGCATTTGCCAGTCCTTTGTAAAGACATCGATTCCTCTCTTCGCCGTTCTTCGTTTTGGGAGTGGTGCATTTATGATAAGTGCCACGTTATCTCAGTTTATCCTAATGATGGAAGTCGTTGGACCTGGCTTTCGAGCGAGGATGGGAAATGTGAACGGCTTCTTCTGGCTTGTCGGGAGTTTCATTACAGTTCTGATGGCTTACTTCATACGAAACTGGAGAACATATGTATGGGTGACCAGCGTTCCGCCTTTTCTTTTATACTTTTTTTGGAGGTAAATGGAATTGGTAAAGCATGCGTAAATTATATATGAGTTCTCGAAATTTGTAACTATTGATTTGAATTTGTAAATTCATAACCATTTCATAATTGTCACGAGGGATAAAAAATGATTTTACACCGCACTGACACTGGACAATGAGGGCTTAGTAAGCTTTTTGTCGCATTCCTTACGTGCAACCATAACATTAAGATATCAATTGTACCATCAAATGCAATTCTTTCAGAGCATCAAGTTTTTGGGCGTGTCCCCCAATAAATTTTGTTTTACAGAGAACAATACACTTTTTGTTTAGAATTTACCCCGAATCTCCACGTTGGCTTGTCATTAAGGGAAAACTAACAAGTGCCTACGAGATCATCATGAAATACGGAGGAAAAAAAGATAAGCCATGTGATCCAGAGCTGCTCAGTTCCATGTTAGATGACATCCACAATGATCAACTTCAACGAACCTCGAACGCAAAGAGATACACACCACTGGATCTCTTACGAACTCCAAAGTTACGTCGTTGGACTATTATCGTGAGTTTTGGATGGTAAGATAAGGCACTGGGTAGAGTAGGGAAAAGAGAGAAAAGGAGGATGCCTAGTTTGTCAAAAGGCCTACCAAGGCTTAAAGATGAAGTCAAACGGGAATGCGCTCTCCTATACATCATTTTCTTTTGCTATCAATTTATTATCTCTTGCAGGTTTACTGTTTCAATGATCAATTTTGCTCTACTGATAAATGCCACACAGCTTCCTGGCAATATCTACGTCATATCCTTGATTATGCCTTCCTTCTCAGTGGCATGTATTCCTATTACGTGGTATTCAATGAACAAGTAAGGCTGTTTACAATAACATTATTTAAAGATTAATTTCTTCAGGCTCATTTCTTCAGGCTCATAGTGTTTGAACATCGCAAATTAAAAATTTCAAGTATTCCCGTTCGAAAAAAATATATACTATTTACAGAGTTGTGTCAATTCATATAAAAAGCCTGTTTTTTAGAATATATGGCTATATCTCGTAAAATTCTTCTTTATTTACTTTAAAAAATGTAGCTTTTTAAAAGAAAAAGATGTCTTATTTTGCGTACCGAAAATTTCTAAAATCAGTTGCTTTTTACCTGTTCAATATTTTAGCTAAAAAATCGAGCATCTGCCACAATGAATACACGCGCGCGGGCCACCTTAATCATTTTTGTAAGTGCTCTTGCCTAGCGTGCTTAGATTTTAAGGCGGTGTTACACGAGACGATTTTTAACGACGATTTTCCGCGCAACGTTGCAACAACTTGCAATATTTTGCGTGGCGAGTTTCTGACTTGGATTCAAAAACTCGCAACGCGTTGCCGAAGCGAAAATTGCAAGGAAAATCGTTTCAAGTGTCGTGTTACACGAGAAAGATTTTTAACGCAACGCCGTTGCGCTGAAAATCGTCGTTAAAAATCGTCTCGTGTAACACCGCCTTTACGCAGCAGGTTCATAAGTACTGTTGTAAAGGAGTGTAAGTGCAGTTGTTCTTGAGTGGCATGCTCTGACCAATTGCACCCAAAACTCGATAGATGTATGCAAAACAAACAAACAAACAAAAAGGAACATGCACCGATTTGAAATCTGGCGGACAATAGCGTTCGACCTGGGCCTAGCTTCACGAATTGGATTCGACCTCGAATTCACTGCTTGCTTGGATATTCATAGTGCTTTTAATTTCACTTCTCATTACGAATCAAATTTGTTTAAAACCAGGCCTCCTCACTGTTGTGGAATAGCTGCTAATTTTGATATATTGACAGCTGGTTCGTTGCGTGCAATGGTAAGTCTCTTGCTTCTTGGTCAAGCTTCGTTTATAGCCCTTTCAAAGGATCTCCTCTGCTTTTAAACCAGGGCCCGGTTGTTTGGAAGCCGATTAGCGTTAATCCGGGGTTAACTCTAAAGAAAACATTCGAAGTTAATCCTGGGTTAACGCTAATCCACGTTTGAATAACCGGGCCCAGATACATAGTTGATGAGTCAGAGTTGATGGTTTTCTGCCAGAGATCGAGACTAGCTTAAGGAGTTTAAATTTTCTTCTGCCAGCGTGATTTCCATGCAATTGCAACTACTAAAATCTCGACCCATGAAAACTACACCCAGGTTCTTCGCGTCATCAGCCATATTTGGATTCGGTGCATTTACAAAACTGAAAAAAATAACGTTTTCTTAAAAAAAGTAAGAGTTTTTAACGCATGCCTGCACATTAATCACATGATAACGCTTGAGCATAATTAAAAATGTGCCATTAGATTCGAAAAATAATAATTAGGACATTAACCCCTGCATTACTTGCGATTCCAAACATTTTCTTTTAATTCTTTTCAGCCTTGGTCGTCGCCTGACTCACGCCTCATTTATGATCGCAACCGGTGTTCTTTTGCTGTTGATTCTGGCCATTCCTAAAGGTATCGACCTTCATCACCGCACATGGTAACTTATTTTATACAAAGCAAACGCGTTCCTATAGGATCTATTGCAAAATACGAACGTTTATTTTGTAGTGCTTATTACCTGAATATATGCATTCACCAGGGCGATTTTACACCTGACTGTGTTCACCCATGTGATGAATTTCAGCCCGAGAGAAAAATAAATAATAAAATAAATTTGGGGTAGCTCATCACCCTTCCTCGCAGCCAAGTGCTGAATTACGAAGGGCGCAGCTCAACGTGATCGAGTCGAAGGTTTACAAGGCCAGGGCGCTTTCATTACGAACAATTGAACAATCACACATTTACATACAAATTTACATACACGTAGCAGCCACCATACGACTCATGTCTGATCACGGAGCACAGTTTAGATCGAAACTAGTTCGTTTTTACTGAGGGGGGAAAAACGGAGAACCCGGAGAAAAAACCCTCGAAGCAAGGGAGAGAACGAACAAGAAACTCAAGCCACATGTGATGCCCCGTCCGGGGATTGAACGAGGGACCACAGCGGTGACAGACCGGCGCTCTCACCGCTCGGCCACCCTTGCTTCCCGAAAAAGAGCTGTTTGCCGTCCTGGTAGGCAAGATGAATCGAATGGAAACGTAATTCAAATCCCATTAATTATTCTCGTGACGGTCCTTGAAACCCCGGAAAGTCCTCTCAAGCTGTAACTGGAAATCTGTTCCAGTGTCCGGCGCCGGCGGACTTGAACAAATTTCATGATCAAGTCCAAGGACACTGGAACATTGTTGCAATTGGTCCTTAATTAGTGGTTGACTTTCCCTATTTTTCTAAGTAACGCTTACTTTGTCACACTTACAATTATTGGCTCTTAAAATTCTAATAATTTGGGCGAACCCCAAACCTCTAATCTACAATCATTGCCAAAAAGAGTTGGTCCGATGTGAAAATGTTAGGGACTCATTATATAATGCACTTTGTGATTGTATATGTGCATCCCCCGCCCCCCTTATCAATGTTGATGGGTGCTTTAGAGTGTGCTTGACTGAGTTTAGGCTGGTAGGTGCACTCCAACATTGAAAGGGGGGGAGGGGGGGGGCCATAAATAACAGAAAAATGCATTGCGCGCGCTATAATGACAAATCGTGCCAACCGTTCTGGCAATGATTGTATTAATGACATAATTGGTTACAAAAGCACTTTTAGAATTATATTATTCCTAATATTTACACAGAAGTTAGATACAGTGAGAAGGCTTCTGATTCCATGAAAAGCATTTGAATACCCTGTATAAAAAATCTTTAATAGCTAGCCAAGCCCGAATACCAGTATAGGCCAAACTCTATAATAAAAAATGGCAGATCTTTTCTATGAAATATATAAACCTTTATTTTCTTTGACGTTAAACAAATCAACGTGATTAGTACTAGCATCAGCCAGAAACTTCACACTGCAATCTCGAAACGAAGAAGAACTTTCTATCAAATGCGGTAACGTTATCATTTGATCGAAACGTTGGCATTACGACCGTGTAATTTGATCCCCAAAACAGTCCGCCACTTGAACAACGGGTCACCACCACGGATCACCATTCCTTATTCCGCCTAAAAATTCGAGGTTTTGAGTTATGAACACTAATAACTGAGGAAAATAGAAGGCGAAGAATTATTCCAAGTCACCTGTGACGAGAGATTCGAAATATAATGACGCGAAACGTCGTTGGCAACGGATCACCATGATTTTCCTAGAAAGAAAACACTGGAATAAGTTATAACTAATTGTACTTAGATGGTGATCCGTTGCTAAATCGCATAATATTCCACTTCTTAACAAATAGTGGTATTTTTTACATCAAAAATAAATTGTTCTTCATCACGATATATATTTCGTTTGGAAAAGACATTGTTTTCGATGATCTTTTTGATGTCTTCGCATGGTGACCCGTTGGGGTTGCTGTGGTGAAGCGTCGAGCGTATCCCCAAAAATCACTTTTTTCCAAATTCTCTAATATAAAATTGTATTATTTCCCGTAAGGGAAATAACCAAGTCGGCTATTATAAAATAATATAATTATTTTAAGTTTCCCATAAAATCCTGTCAAGATACAGGCTATGAGAAAACCACAAGAAAAAGAGAAAAACACAGGGTACCCAAATCTAAAACAAAAGAACATTAAAAGGGCTTATATGTTTATCACAAAAGGTAGTATACTAAAAAATATCACTAGTTTCGATTGAAACAATTCCCCACTACATTTGATGGGGGAAAAGATACGTTTAATAAGTAAGTTGATGATATTATGTTGCCATATGTGAACCCTAGTCTTTAACCTTAGATAGAGTACTAAAATGACGTGTTTTAGAGAATACTGAGAACTGATCCTACTGCACCATAGTTACTTCGCGAATCATCGCAAGTGGTTTACTAGTTCCTTAGACCTAACTGAACTGAAATGACAGCCTAGACTTTTTGTGCCGTAAGTTTTTTCTTATTTCCACGACGTTTATAGGCAAGCAAAGTGAAATTCTTGGTCAATAATGTCAATATCGCATTTCATGTGTGTTAGGTCTTACAACCTCGTATATCTATACAAACACACCACCCACAAATCCAAATGTCTCTAACTAAAGTGAAATAGACTTAACCTTCTTGAAAAAGACTCAATTCAACTGCAACCTGCTTACCTTGTATTCAGTGTTATCATTTGTTCAGACTTATAGGTATGTCGAATTGACTGTTTAATATGGCACAGAAATGGACACATCCTTCGCCTTGCAGTTTCGATTTTTTTAATGAACAAAGGAAAGCCTCACAACTTCATCATTTTCAAAGGACATATTCACTAACATGCATCATTAACTGCTATAGCTTAAACTCCTAACATGTTGTTTACAGTACGTACACCACAATATGTGTAAACTACCATCTTATCCCTTTCTCTAACCACTAAGTCACAAGCGAATTCGTTGACCAGAACGGAATTTTTGGACCGGAAGTTTTATAATGAGCAATTCATATGTACCTATTGGTTGATAGTATATATTGTAATATACAGCTGATGATTATCTGGAGAAAGATTCCTCCCGAAAAATAAAAAATAAAAAATAAAATTGAATTCCTTCAAAGTCCTCCAATTCGGACTTGATGGGTGCGTCGAGGACTGGAACTAACTGCAAGGACTTGAAACCTCGTTAAGGCCTCATTGTCGGACTTTAAACATATTATAAGCATGAATTATTGTCCTGTTCCAGTGTAGTCTAGTCCGTAAATCATTTAAAACTCGCATTTCCGGTGATTATCCCGGGATGAAATCGATCAAGTGATGTACGTTTAATAATTGTCCTATCGCATAATGACGTCACAGTATGTTTACATTGGGGATAGATGTTCAGAAACAGTGGAAATTGGGACCTATTAATATTCCTTTTCGAAAATAGAACTTCAATGTGTCGAGTTTTGATATATACATCATGTATCAATGATTGCTCATCTGCATTTTATTTGATATGCAATCACTCTGATCCCCTTTGGCGACCATAATCCTTAGCGTCAAAACAATAAAATGTTTTGGTGTGACGTAATTATGCGATAGGACAATTGACATATAAAATGAACGCTCTATTAGAATCCGATTTTCCAATTTACAGAGTATGGGATAGCAGTCACGTGCGTAGCTGTGTTGGGTATGGTGATAACAAACATGGAATGGAGTAGTGTATATCTTATCACGACAGAGCTATTTTCAACGGTTTTAAGGTGAGATGTTGTTAAGGAACAACAACAACAACCACAAACAATGAAACGAAAAAAAACATAAAAAGCAAGTAAACAACAAATTGTGAACAACATGTGCACAGGAAGAAGGGCCATTCTGATGACTAGGCCTACTCCGGGCCCTAAAGTCACGTAACTTTGGGCAACTTGAGGCGACTAAGGGCGACTTTAGGCGATTTAAGCAAATATTGGCCAAAAAGTCGATGGGACTTAAGGTGACTTTTTGCGATTTAAGGCGACTTTGTGCGACTTAAGGCGACTTTAGAGCCGGAGTAGGCCTAGGAGTCGATGGTTCCAGAGGCGTATACTTAAGTCATGGCGATTTAAACAAAAATTGGTCAAAAAGTTGACGAGACTTAAGGCGACTTTGTGCGATTTAAGGCGACTTTGAGCGATTTAAGGCGACTTTGTGCGACTTTAGGGCCCGGAGTAGGCCTGATGACTGTGAATCAGATATTACTCTCTAAGTTGATCGAGGAGAATTTCCAGCATAACAATAATCACCATCTTGTCTATAACCTTATTGTTATTAAAGACGTTACGTCACGATAATCGTTACAACAGTTTAATTTTAATATTTTTAAATAGACGTCTCATCTACGCTGTTTTTCAGATATTTAATCCGAACTTTCGGGTTCCAGACCCATCATCAGGGATAGATGTTACAACTGAATGTGCTAAATGTGCTTAATGTGTTTAATTTTAATTTGAACACAATTTAGTGCCATCCCTCCTGAAGATACTCAACTAATCCTTATATAGAGAGGCTACACCAGGAGCTAGAAACCTTTATCTCTTTATAAACCAATTTTTGAAGAAAAGTTACCGTTACTCAGTCGGATTTACATAAAATCTTTACCTTAATCTATACTTCATATCGGCCTATTTATGTCTCGAGAAGAAAAAATACCACTTTCGTAAACGTACAGCCTAAAATGGTAACCTCTTTGAGCGGGAGGGGGGGGGGGGGGGGGGGGGGGGGGCTGGGAGCTTACCTCGTTACAAAAGTGGTAGGGGTGCTCAACGGACCTATTAGGATCAAAAATATGACCCGCTCGTACCTTTTAGGGTTTTCGGTTCATAGCGTATCTTTTAGGGTGAGGATAACGAAAATCACATAAAGATTGAAACGATCTCACACACGAATATTCTTTATTAACAATATGGTCGTACCTTTTAGGGTATAAAATCGGCATCTCCGATAATTTATGCGTAACTATTAGGGCCATTTTCAAAACCCTCCGTCGAGCACCCTTACCACTTTTGTAAGGGAGTACCCCCCGGGGTTTGTCTTCGCTTCATCTTATGGTTGTGGTTCTTGCAGGAATACAGCACAAGGTGTTGGATCTACTGCTGCTCGTGTTGGTGGAATCATTGCACCATTTCTACTCATGTTGGTAAGAAACGATGTCTATTGTTATAGTTCACCAAATTATCGTTCTTGTTGACTACAAAGCCGAAAAATAATGAACATCAACAACAGCAACAAATTCAAGAAAGCTATGATATCAACGATAAATTTGCTCTCTCTTACTTTCTAATACCACAAGATACCCATTGAAGAAGTTACTTTTGAAGAGCTAAGAATGAAATATTTCACACTATTTGTAGGCTCAGTTACCAGGCTCAAGCATTGTTCTTCCTGTGACCATTTTTGGAGTATGCGCAGTTCTTTGTGGGATTGCGTCGTTATGGGTACCAGAAACGGCTTTGCGACATCTCTATCAAACAACTGTGGAGGCAGAGGAGGCCCTCGAGGACTTATGGGATACCATTTTTGAAGAAAAGAAGAGAAGCTAAAAATGATAACGAAATGGTTGAAACAGAGAAGTTGGTTACCAAGGCTGTTCTCTGTCGTGAGAGTGCTTGCTGAAACGATGAATTTCTATTTTAAAAATCAGATTAATGTCAAGAGCGTTGATTTCATACAACACCTTGCAAATATGACTATAAGCGTGTTGCATATTATCTTAATCAGCTAACAAAACCGTTGACATTTAACGACATTTTATAATAATCAACTGAAAGAACGTATTTATCATTATTCTTATTATAATTATGGATTAAATAAAAAGAAGAAAGAAGAAGAAGAAAGAAAGAAAAGAAAGAAAGATAAAAACAGCTGGTGGTCACCGTATCATTTCTTAGAGAATCGTATAGCAAACTGCTAAATCACGCGCTGATTGGTCGAGAAGGATATATGGTGATATATTTTGTGGAATCGAGGGGCTTCATTTTAACAATACGTCTGCATATACAGTGTTCTAGCTTGTCTAATTCCCCGCTGCACGTGTTTCTAAATATGTCGTCATTGCAAAATATACGAACGTTATGGATTTGCTTACACTGACATCCAAAGAGGAAAAGGTAAACATGAGTGAATACTTCAGTCTTTCTAGAGTAATGTATAAGCCTATTTATTATATTTCTGATGAGCAAGAGATGCAAATCACCACTTCTCAAGCTCGGTAAAACCATGCCCGAACAACATGCCGAAAATCAGTTCAAAGACATGACAACAATTGATTTTTAGAAAATCTAAACAAAGTTAATAGGCCATTTGCACGATGGCGTCATTTTACTACAACTACCAGAATGCTCTGCGAATTTTCTTTCTTATTCAGATTTTTATTCCCTTTTGAGAATAGTCAAACAATTACAAAAGAAAGTGGGCAAAGCATTCTGGTAGTTGTAGTATATGACGCCATCATGCAAATGGTCTATTGTTCAAAACAGTACTTTCTTTAAGGAAAGTTCATTTTTGAGGTTTTTTTACGGGCCAAAATCTAGCGAAGTCCTAGCGACTTCAACTCAGGCAACTCTAGTCTAGGGCCCGGTTGTACGAAGGTTGGATAAAGTTATCCACCGGATAAGGGTTATCCACTGTATAGATTTTGTATAGATTTTATCCGCTGGATAAGGATTTATCCGCTGGATAGCGCTATTCACCCTTCGTACAACCGGACCCAGAACTGGACCCACTTTATCTTCGCGCGCGCGGCCAAAATTTAAAATTGGAGCGAGCGATGTAACGCTAACGGACGCGATAAAGTGGGTCCAGGGAAATGTGCCTGCGCATGCGTCAGTTCACATCCCGTTTTCGGGATGTGAGTATTGAGCAATGATTGACACACCCTATTGGTTTACTTTTCGCGCCAAATAAAAATGGCAGCGCTAGCTGTCTTAGTCCAGAACTGGATCCACTTTTCTCAATAACAATTATATACAATAAACAGTGAACGAAGAAATAAAAGAAGCGCGCGCGCATTCGAAAGAAAATTGAGAAAAGTGGGTCCAGGAAAATTTGCCTGCGCATGCGTCTCTACATCCAATCACAAGTCACCATGAGCCCACATTCATCATTTATAGCGGCCTAACTACGAAAAATGGCGTGTTTGTCAAATCCGCCAATACCGAATATATTTCTCTCAATTTTCTTTCGAATGCGCGCGCGCTTCTTTTATTTCTTCGTTCACTGTTTATTGTATATAATTGTTATTGAGAAATGTAATACCATGATCCCCGAGGAAATAAACGAAAATATACTTCGCTGTTTGTTCATCCAAAACTTGAACATATTATACAATTCTTTTACCAACTGTGCGTAACCCTGTTCTCTGGGGACTTTTGAAAATAGATTTCTTTGTTATATACTTACAGTGAACAAGTATTTATAGGTTGTTAATCAATTCGAAAGCTAAATTGTTTTTATTTTTATTTTATTTTTATTTTTATTTTAATTAGATTTATTGAGTACAACCCATGCAAGGTACCACCCTAATGCTTTCTTTGCTTCGTTATGCACATGCGCAAAGTAGAATGAATAGATCCCACACGCGTAAGAGTGTGCAGTGGTAAGAGGTATCGGTGCGTTATGATGTTACAGAGTTTCGGAATAGGCTGCACTTTTCCGATTGTCCCGATGATTGTTATATGAGGGGCTGTACCTCATGAATAGTAATGAGGAAATTTAGAACTAAATTTCCCTCATACATTATTAATGACGGGAACTTTAGTTCTAAATTTCCCTCATTAATGATGTATGAGGGAAATTTAGTTCTAAATTTCCCTCATTACTATTCAGGTAGGAGGGATGTTAGACGTTAAACGTCCCTCTTGAAACAATGGATCCCGAGGTGATCATGGTATTACATGAAAAGCCGTTAGTAGAAATGACCTGTGTAGCAATTCACAAAATACGTCATTTACACGTATAAGATTGCAGACGGTAACAGTCATATTCGGATTTAGCATGAAAAATTAGTTTAGAATAGTTATGTTACCAGCTTCTACCCTAAAATGCCTTCTGCACTTTTTACGATCGACTTTTTCAGTTTTGCGCCTTGTCTAATTGTAGCATGTCTTTCTGGCGTGAATATTTAATATATTTACCGTCAAATATATATAATGTTTTACATTGACGCATTACTAGTTGATTCCCAACGAATTTGAGACTGAGCTGTTAAATTAAAGTTTCTATAGGAGTAAAAGGTTTTTTTTTTAACAAAAACTGTGCAATTCCGAAAGACGAAAATGTTTTCAAGTGAATACTTTTAAGTGAAGTACAAAGTGAAACTCCATGAAAATCTGGGGGTCGGGGTTCAAGTCACGCTGAGAATTATATATAAAGCTTTAAGCTGTCTTTTTACGAAGAAAAACAAATAGTTTATCACTTTTCTAGTTTTCAAATTAAGTTATTGTCTAATTTAAGAATTTTCTGGAAAAAGAATGTCGTTCATAACTAAAAGATATGGTTCGAGCGTTTCTATTGTTCTTGAAGTGATCCAAAAATTTGAATGAATTACCATTACAATAGACGGAAAAACGTTTTCCATTAAGCGAAAATTCCGCTAAATCGGAAAACCCTATTTGAAGGCGAAAATATAAATCAATAAATCAAAAACGAAGTTGCAAATATCAAACAAAAACGTATTCAAGGAGTTATTGTTTAACAAAGCACCAAATATATTGACCTGCATCACTTCAAGTGTGAAATATTTTGCGGAACGGTACGTGTCGACCGATATCGCGAAAACATTGCAGACTTGTTATACTTCCCCGGCGATGTGCAGAACACATCCTGTAGAACATGAAAATAGAGTTCAAACACTGAAAGTATGCAACATAGATTGTACCAAAACAATTGTGCTATTTTGTCGTTGCAATTGTGCTGTTTGGTTCTACTGCAAAGCATGGCATGGTATTAGTATTAGATTATAACAGACAGACTTCTGATTGATAAAAAAATTGAAGTTGCTGTTTTTTTCTTTGATTTCGGGATTGTAAAAACTTTTAACCATGAGCTCGATGAGCTTGGGTTTCCTGTGTTTCACTGGCAATGCATACCGGGAAGCCCTACAGGCACGTGATCAACCGATAATATGCCATGAAAGTAGTGTGAAGCAAAGTGATGGAGTGCCTTTTGGCTGAGGATTTTTAGGAGTTTTCGTCTTGTCTGTGGGAAATACATTTTGGTAAGTGGTTATTGATTGTATAAGTAATGTTTAGCGTTCACAAAATTTGTCATTTTTATGCCGATACTCGAAGTAACGATTCTAAGGAGGAAAGAATTACGGTCTTTTCCGGCACAAGAGTCTTTTCGCACAGGTCTTTTCGCACAACTCTCAAGTCTTTTCGCACAAACTTAAAGCCTTATCGCAGAAGTCCTAAGAGTATTTTTTTTCTTCAACTAAGTACTTCGATATTATTTATAAAAATGTTTGCTGGCTTTTCATGGAAGCTGTTGTCGCGAGTCAGGCCGCCATTTTGTATACCCGTCCACACAACTCTCAAGTCTTTTCGCACAAAAACACAAAACCTTATCACAAAAGTTCTAAGAACATTTTTTTCTTCAACTAAGTACCTCGATATCGTTTGTAAAAGATGTTTGCTGGCTTTTATTGAAGCTGTTGTCGTGAAACAGCCGCCATTTTGTATACCCGTAGAGTGGTCACCAATCCTCCCTCCATCTGAGTGAGCCCAGCACGCTACACGTTAGTAATCGACTCCAAGGTTTTTGTATCAATGTTTTTTTTGTTTATTAAAGTATTGCTCTACATTATATATCTTAATATTTATATTATCAAAAAGTGGAAAGGAAAACTATTTACAGATATTTACATTTAATTACAACCTGTTATTAATTGCGGGAACAGCCAAGTTTGAGCATTGTTTTAACAGTTGGAACTCATTGAACTCATTGTTGTTGTATTTGTCCCACAAGTCAAAAACTTTGGCACTGATTTCACGGTATTTTCTGCGCTGTATTCTGATAAGCTTTCACTCAGAGACCAATCTAGCTTGAAGCATTGTTAGGGCTGCTTCACTTTCAAGAAGTTTCACCGACAGGTGCAGTGGTATCTGGCACCTCCCCTTTGCTCTTCTGTTGAGTCGGTTGTGCCAGCCTTCCAGGTCGTTGTTTGTTCTAGTGGACCTAATAAAGGAAAAAATAACTATCTTAGTGTTTAATGTTTTTATATAGATGTTTGACTTTTTTTTCTTTTTTTGAGGTATAAATAAATTGATACTCTGTGATTACTTACCTGAGAAACCCAGACCAAGTAGAAGGCTCCCAAACAGTGCTCTCTATCCACGTCTCTTCGATGTAGACCATCAGCTCTTGTAGGGCAGGTGTTTGTGCTGAAAGGCACAGTCGGTTAAAGACTGCCCTGATGTGCTCCGCTGGAATATGTGGCAGGGCCATAGCTCTTCTAAGGAAGGTGTGGGTACCCCGGTCTTCATGGTACATGGCTTGCAGGTCCAAAACCTGGATCTGAATATAACAGAGCAAAATTAAATTAATATGAGAATGGGTGAACATTATACTTAGTTATTTACCCCATATACAGGTATTATCTCTAAACCATGAATCTGGTTTTCAGCCTTACCCCTTGCCAATTATACAGAAGAATTGATACCTTCTGCCAAACTGCTTGACTCCAGTGGAAACCACAACCCCATAGTTTTACTTCAGGCAGGACATCACGAATCGCCTTCCAGTTGGCCACTTCAAAATCAAGAACGACTTGTTTTCCTGCTGGATGGCTTGGCAGGATTTCGAGCACTTTTTGCAGGACCTAAAAACACAAAATAATTTATCAATATGATACTAAACCCTAACCCCACGCCCTTATCAATACTTGTCACGATGATTTTTAGCTATGGATCACTAAGAGTCATTAATTACCTGCTTGTAATCTTTGGCCTTCTTACCAGACATCAGAACAAACAGGAGGGGAACTTGTTTACTACAATCCTCATGGCAGACAAATGCATTTATGGTGAACGGCTGCTTGAAGGGGTGCCTTACTAACTTGAAAGTACCATCCATGTACCTATAAAGAGAATTAACATAAGTAAACTCAAAGTCAACATTAGTAACATAGGTTGGGTGTCATAGCCACACAGTTGACTCTTCTTATTGCAGACATGGAGAATGAAGGTACATACCAGATTTTTGCTTTTGCCAGAAGAGACAGTTGTGGATCCGTGGCAAATATGAGATGGTGATCGAAAATTTTCAATAAAACTCTTTTAATTGGTCAAAGAAAAAGTCTAATGGGAATTATTTCTAACACGTGTAATTTTGTATTGTTTACTTATTAGTATCTCATTAAGACACCTCAAATTGGCTTGGACAAAGGACCTTTTATTGCAAAAAAAACAACAACTTTTGTTCTTGTTAAAACAAAGGAAACTAACACTATGAAATGAAAATCCATGAAAAACTTGTGAATTTTTTCATGGTTAATTCATGGGTTATTCCAGGGTTTTCCATTGTTATTTAATGGTTTTTCCATGGGATATTTTCATGGCATTACACCTTTAAAATGCCATGAAAAAAACATTATAAAATCCATGAAAATCCCCTTAATCTTTAACAATTCATGGCCATGAAAATGCACTCATAAAATTGTAAACCCATGAAATACCCATTAAAGTACCATGAATCGTTATGCTGGAATTCCATGGTTTTTTAATGGTGTTTGGAAAACCCATGAAATGTAAAATGTTACGTTTCATGGTGTTGTTTTCATGGGGTGGGCAAATTCATGGCCCATGGAAAAGCCATGATTGTCCTGTGAATTGTTAAAGATTAATGGGGCCATGAAAATTTTCATTACTTTTTCACAGTTTTTTCATGTGCCATGAAAATAACTGTTAATGGTATTTCCATGGGACAATATAAGGAATGCCAGATCATGAAAACCCCTATGAAAAGTCAATGAATAGTAGTTAACTTAGAAATGAAATTTATCATTAATAAAAATATAGATATACCATTAAAGTAGAAGAACTAGCACTTACCAAAATGGATGAAGAATCCAAAGTCGGTTTTTTTCTTCAAATAATGAAACCATGAAATGACTATATTGAATGCTTTATATATGCACATAAATGTATCTATGAGTATTTTATTCTCCTCTGTCACTAAAAAATTGTCATTAATAAATACACATTTTTCAGGAAGTTTTTTTCACTGACTCTTGTGATGAACATTGAATAAGAAAAATATGCAACAAGTAAGAAAAATGTAAATTCTGATTTTATTAGGAATTAAATATAATTATAAAAACTGTAACTTACATGACTATATAAATATATGCAAAATGATCTCAAGTTATAATTATCATGATATGTGATAATTAGTTGATTATTTATATTATTCCATTTCATATTCATAAAATTGCAATTTCTTCTAAGTCAAAATTAGTTCAAGTGATGAATCAAACTTATTTTAAGAATTATTTTTCTAGTTTTCAGATCATTTAAGCTTACTTGAGGCCTAGGGTGTATGTAAAACTTAACTTTAGCTTTAGCTACTTCTTACTTTGAAAAAGACATCTATCTGGAAATTAAATATAACAAATTAATTTTATTGATTGGAAGTTCTCCCTAGATAGATATTGATATCAAAGACACTGAGTTTTTACCAAAAAGATCGTTTTAATTAATAGTTTGAATATTATGATCAGTTTGTGATTAGAAATCAAGCATAAACTTCTCTAGAATAATCAGTTGTTGCTGAATAACGCTCTTACCTTTATGTAAAGAACTTCCTTTGAATGTATAGTCCATATAAAAATCCATTAGCGAGGTAAAAATGAAAAAGAACAAGAGAAATTCAAAGCTACACGCTTCAACGAACCGTTATTGAAATTTTATACTTCGCGCCCACTCAAACTACGCATGCGTTATATATCCGCTGTCTTTATAATTGCAGGCTCATAGCCAATCGTACTCAAACAGAAAACCAACAGTTCTCGTAGTTTTTACCGGGTTTTATCGTAAATCAGGATAAATAATATTGGAAATTCACCCCAAAATGCTTCAAACAATACAACAAAGTGATAAAGATTTAGAGATTAAGTGGAATTGTTGTTGCTATCCGATTTGGAGTTGCATGGACATCGATTGATCAGGAGCAAGAGAATGGCGCGATATTCGAAGTTTTATCTCAAGCCTTCAAATGACCTTGATGGTTACATGATTGCAGAAATGGAAGAAAGTGTTCACAAACATTCAGGCAGTAAGTTCATAAGTTTTAAATCAGAACTCTTTGAAGACGTCAAAAGTTACGAACTCATAATGTTGCAGATTGCTACAAACCAGTTCACTTAGATTAAAATCACTGGAGAATTTCTGAAACTGTCTGCAATCTTCAGTAGTTTACCCAATATATTGTTGGTTATCAAGTGGCATATTACACTTTTATATATATGAACGTTATATTTTAGTCATTTTAGTGTTTAATACCAAATCAGATAGGTGATTTTTTTGGCCTCTTGTCTGATTTTCATATTAAATCAAAATCGATTGGGATACATCAAAGAATATTATTTTATAAGTTTCTCAACTTTGATTCATAGTTTTCTTTTGAGGCTGATGATTGAATTTTTCATCTTCAAGTATTTTCATGACCATGAATTTTGTAGTCAGTAAAATTCATGGTCATGAAACTTGACGTGAATTTCTAGTTTTATGGGTTTTTCATGGCTCATGAAATAGACAAACAGAGAGACACGCCACTTTCATGGGTCATGAAACTTTTTGATTTCATGTTTTACTGTATTTCATGGCTCATGAAATTGATAAACAGAACAACACAACACTTTCATGGGTCATGAAACTTTTGAATTTCTAGTTTTATGGGATTTTCATGGGTCATGAAATTCACAAACAGCCAATACACCGCTTTCATGGGTCATGAAAATGTTCCTCCTGGTGGTTCATGGGATTTTCATGGCTCATGAAATTCATGTATTGCAGCCAAAAGATTTTTCATGGGAAATTCATAGACCCATGAAATCTCAAATTGCTGTTTTCATGGCCACTGAAAATGAATTCATGGGGGTTTCACATAATTTTCATGGGATTTTCATGGACATAGCAATTCATAGTGATAATGACGTTGAGCTGGTTAAATTTTTCAAACTTAAAGACAAACACATGGATTCTAAGATGATTTTTATTTTCATTCACATATTTACTACAGTTTATGTAGTGTTTTAAGTGATTTACAAATGGCATTATATAACATTACAACATATTGAACTTCTATGAGAATAAAGGTTTGAAAACTTTGTATTTGATTTGTGTGAAAAGACCGACAACTTTACACTGTAGTCTTTTCGCACAACATTAATTTTGCATCTTTTTTTTCATGTGATGTTTTAGAGTTCGTGGTATCATAGTAAATACAATTTTCGATCGAAATCATATAAGAAAGTGCTAAAATAACATATTTTACTGTAAATGGGCAATAAAAAACCATTACATCACAGACTTGTGTGAGTTGTTGATTTCAAAGTCTTTTCAAGTTTGTTTTATACATCATTGAATTTGGGAAAATAATCTTCAAACTTTACTATTTAGAGTATGAAAACTAAATAGAAGCTTATATTTGCTTTATTTAAAGTCCTTGTAATTGTAACTTAAATACTGAGGCTTTTCATGTTTGTTTACACCTTTTGCATCGTTCGTTACTATGCAAATGAATGATACTTTACTCCGCAGTTAATAACTCTCTATAAATTCTCTATAAAATTTGTCACGTCTTTGGCTGTGGCCACCATTTTCTAAGTACGAATTGATGTCTACAGCACATGTGTGAATAGTGCCAGAGAACACATCAGCTCTAGAAATACAAACTGAACATTATAGCTTGAAATACCATTGACTAGAAGCACTCCCAGACATGTCCAATACACACCAAAAATTATATACAGATGTTGTTGAAAGAAGAAGTCTTGTAGATCATCAAATTCCTAGTATTAGCGCAAGCTATTTCAGGAGTAAAACCATCGAAGTACTGTAGCAAGTTTAGCCAGGACTTACACAACAGAGTCTGCAATAGAATATTGCATTGCAGTCCGGATACTGATGAGTAAAAACCTTTCTGAATGCCAGACTTTTTACAATGCTGTCAAGCAACAAAAATCTTTTCAAGTCCAACATCAAAGTCATCCAAGCTTTTAATTAGTGTTTGTACTCTATCATCACAAGAGTCAAAGTAGATAAAGAAATGAAAACATTTTGAAAGCAGCCATCCTGAGCAATTTATGAAGCAATTTCTTTTATATTTATAGCGACATTTTACTACAGAGAGAAGTATTTTTGCATTTGTTTTGTAACCACACATTGACAATAAATACACAAAATTCACCTTTTGAAGACATGTAACATCTGGATGGTTGAGGCATAAACCATGGCTTCCAAAGTGAAAGGTCCGGAGTTTTAGCCTCTGCCATGTCGGTGATCAATTTTTTTCACTTTTTTTTCCTTTTCGCACATTTTTTTTTCTTTTATGGCTAATGACTCTTTCTTCACAAAAAAAAAATGATTTATTGATTTATATTTTTGTTATTTTACTAAAGTATATTGTTTCGGTTTCCTGTGGTCTTTCAGTTAATCCACGTTTGATTTGATATTTGCACTTTTTTATGGCATTTAAATATGATACATAGCCACTCGACTGTCAAAATTTCTCCCTGGACTGTTTTGTTGCTGTAGTCAGTCAACGGCAATGCCAGTTGTTCTTGAAAGTCATTGGTAACACTGCCTGGGCTGTGTTAACGTAAAGTTTGTTAGTCAGTGTGTTCTTCTTTACTCTAACTAATGTTTTGAAAACACTCTAATGTTTTGAAAACATATGTCTTTCTTCTATATTACCAATATGATATTCCCAAATAGTTATCTTTATGCTGTCTGTTGGATCAATCAGGATGGCCTCTGCCAGTTTGAGTGTACCATTTTTGACCTCTCTAACTGTCTACAAACAGGCTACCTTTGATTCTATGCTCACTAATTGTCCTATGGATACTGATTTTAGTTTGGCAATTGTGAAATTTGTAGGTATTTGTTCTCTGGTAAAGTCTGAAAATCTAAAATCTCTGGGCATTCGTCAATTTCGGAAGTGTCCTCAATGAGAATGTCTTCACTATTTTTGTTTCAAGTCTAAACTTCTTGATTTATGTGGTTACTGGCTTTTCTAAATCCACTATGACATTGACTGCGTAAGTCGGTCGTGATTTTCTGGAGCGAGCTTGTGACTATTTGGAGAGATCCTATGAAAGAGAACGACAACATACCAAACTGAATCATTGTTTATTGTTTTTTGTTTACAAGATTTTCACGACTACAATTGAATGGTTTTTTTAAATAATTAGTCCGTCTTTTACCGTCAATGATTGTTAGGGCTTCATTGTTAGTAAAAAAAGAGTGTTTTGAAACCAATATAGCGTCGACAAATGGTCTATGAAACCAATACAGGCAACCCAATTGGGGATGCTGCATTGAAATAATCTTGTAAAGAAATATCTGCATTTTACAGTCAAAATGCAAATGCATTCCTAGGCAATGAAACAGTTCTGTTTTATTCCTTTTATTTATTTATTTTCTTTCTTTCTTTCTATTTGTTTGTTTGTTGGTTTAACTGTTTTAGATTTATGTACAAGCAAAGTAACAATTTTTAGGCACACAATCTCAGCTTGGTAAAAAATGTTTCGGTAATACAATGACCCTCGACTTACCTTGTGCTCTACACAGGTCTACTGTGTCAAGTTTACATTGTATGTATGTAAATTAGCTTATGTAGTGTTATTAAACATCCTATGTTCAGCCATAAAAGTCTTCTATGAGGACAGTGATTGACATTGTAGTATTAGATAAAAGAAAATTATTTTTGAATTTAATTAGTCCTTTAACAAAGAGCCAATGAGTCCAGATGTGACTACAAAGACTGTTCGGTTTGTTCAGTAACCTCAAAATGTTTAGGAATATAAAGTTGTGCTTTGCTTAGTTTGTCATTTTCTTCCTTGTAATATATAATTTGGAGGACTTTTTGGAGCACTTTCATCATTCTCGTAGACTCCATATTGACAGAACAATTATAATTATTAAGGATCTTGATAGACATTTAACAAGAAAAACTAACGCAATTAGTTGGACGTTTCGATGACCTGTCATCATTCTCTTCTTCCTTCTCCTGCTCTCTCTCATTCTCCTCCTCTTTCTCTTTTGCTTTCTCATTCTCCTCATTCTCTTCCTCTTCATCAGACAGGCTTTGTAACTAGGAATTTTTCGCCTTTTTTTTTTAACATGTTTAGTTCTTCCAGTTTTAGCTTTCTTACAGACCAGGGATTCCAGCACAAGGCATTTTTTCTCTACGTCTACAGGCTTTATGACTTTTTGGGAGCTTGAGGGCTGTTGAGGGGTCTCTGCATTGTTTCTTGCTTTCAAAGTATTTTGCCATTTGTGAAGACGTCTGTCATGCTTTCACTTCCTTGATTTTCTGATTGTTTACTGCTTTTTATTTTGTGGTTATATCAATAAATTTTGCTTTTGGATTTACAGCAGTCCGTAAACAGTACCGAATCATCTCCTTTTCTGAGTACAGGCCTGAGGTCACGAATCCATTGTTCTTCATTATGAATCAAAACAAATAGTCATGTGTCCAAATACGCTAAAAGGTCCAATAATGGTGGACAAGTTGATTAAGGGTTGTAGTACGCTTGACTCTGTTTTGGAAAAACCACGTCAATATTCCCGCTTTCAAAGACATTTTGAACAGCCAACAGTTTCAAACATGCAAAGCGAAGTTTGGAAATGATTAACAGGCACATTTTAGGGAGGGAGTTGTTCTTTTTGTGCCAAAAATTTTGGCGATTCGTAGAAGCCTTTGAGCTCCTTGTAAACTCAGACTTTGAAATTCAAGAGCTCGTTAAAGGCTTACAACTTACACAATCGACTCATTGGAAATTACGGGAGTAATACCGTTGCTCGTTCTGAGAGAGATGAGAGTGAGATGTAAAGCCTTGCTTTGTAAATTATTGAAGAAACTTAGGAATTAACTTAAGTTTTCTCTTTTTATATTGAATTCAATTTAACATTTCACATTTCTTGTGCCATGAAGCTTCTCGACTTCGTGAATTGACAATGGTTTTATCCCTCCAAACAATGTGAGTTTATTGTATTTAAAGTAACTTTTGCAATTACAATAATTTAGTGATTTGTTGAAAACAGTAAGTGATTTCAGAATTACACTGTATTTCTATTTTATTTGTTTATTTTTTTATCTGCTATACGACAAAAGGAAACAAAAATCAACAAAACGAACGTTAGGTCAAACACTTCAGCGTAAGGCTTGCACACAATAAGAGGTTGTTGCAGGGAGAAGTGGAGACTTTGATTGTTTTGATTCTGTCCTATTGTTCTTTGTAACAATGGCGGGATATTAGATTATCACACATTTTTTGAATATCTAAAAAATGCTGAAAAGGTTTTTTTCTACTTTTTCTAGTGTTTTCAAATTTCAGGAAAAAGTTTTTTAAATTGTAATGAAAAAGCTTATCCCGCAATGCAAATAAAACTATTTTGCAGGCAGCTTGTCTCTCTTTCAAAAGACAGTGTGACCAAAGTTTGTGATGCAAAGAACACTAATCCCTTAATCCCGCCATTGTTACAGAGAACAATAGGACAGAACCAAAACAATCGAAGCTTTTTGTTTGACTTGAGACACAATTTTTGGAAAGGCTATGAAGCTGATTTTGTTTCTGCTCTAGTGTTCGTTCTAGAATTTCCAGTAAAATAAAATTTAATAGGGCTAAATCAGTAAGGTTTGAATTTCCTATGCAGAAGTTTGGAAAAAAAATTGTTGGAGTCAGTTTTGAGAAAAGCGAGTTTGACTCCGCTTGCTCAATTTGTGGACACTTGTGCGTAAAAGTCTTCTTTCTTTCCAAGGCTCTAACTCTGCCAAAAATAAAAAAAAATTGCCTCCGAACGTTTCAGACAAGTAAAGAGGGTAGTAAACAACTTCTAGCATGAAATCAACTGATGTACATGAATATGTTAGTTCTCTACATCGCTTTTCGCTCCGATATTTACAATTGCCTTAAAAAATCATATCCCAAATTAAAGACTTTATACCTTGAGATTTGCGAAATGAAATTCCTCGAAGCTCGGTGAAAACTTAGTTTCGTACTTCCAAGATTAATTTCCAAAGTTGACTTAAGATTCTGTAGTAAACTTTTTGAGAAATAACCAAAAGTCTGACATACGGGATTTCCCCATAATATGCATAAATTAACGCCGATTGCAGGGACACACCTAGCACTAAAACTTCAATCCTTTAGCTACTATGTCTTAAAACATCTTAAAGAATCGACTACAGGAAAGTGGTTTTTAAACCGTTTATTTGTTATTGGTTGGTGACCAAAAAAACTGTTTCCAAAAAACCTTAAGGTCCCTAATAATAAGTAAGTACAGAACACCCAAAAGGACAAGGGGTTTAGCATTTAGGAATGGGTTGCTACACATCAAAACACTTAAATAAGGAGATAGTGTTCTTGTATCCAGGTATTTTGCAATAGCACGAGGGAATAATAATATTTCCAAAGAAATAAACAACAAGCTCATGGCATCCAAATGCAACAGACTGACAGATCGAAGATTTCTAGTAAAACAAGAGCAGGGATCTCCCGTCATTGACAAATGAAACGCAAATTATTAGCTTGCTTTATTTCATATGTAGGGAAGAGAAAACCTACTCCTTGATAAAACAGTTTCTCACTTCGACGAAATGCTGTGATTCTTCAGCATCAATACCTATTAAACATGTTAAACAAGACATTATGGAAAGCTGGCATCAAAACAAAATCGCTCTCTACCAAACACCCACCTACCTACTACTGTAATATACAGTAATGGTTTCATTCCTTACCTCGTTTGGCCATTGCAGCTAGAATTATAGTGATTATAGAAGACATTTTCACCAACGCAGACAAACACAACAAACAAGCAAGTCAAGAATGTCGAGATCGATGTTGCCCGCAAAATAACCACAGGGGTTTTCCCTGAACTCCTATATTTGGGCACATCACAAGCAGAACAACATTGCCATTGGTCAAATTTTAGCACACTTTCACAACGGAATATTTCCTGGAAGAGAGGTCAGTGGTGCACTAAACATCAAATCAAACAGTTTTGCCCATGCATGCCAACGAAAGTGGAATTAGACAACCAGGGAAAGAGTACGTTTTGCCAGCATGAAATTTATGCTTGTCACTTTTTCAGTTTACTAACGTTTATTAAATTCCTTTATCTGCAGAGAAACGAGTTTGAATTGCAGGAAAAGATCAAGAGAGAGTTTGAAATACATTACTGATTCACGAAAGCGATCAAAGTCCTTGTCCAAAAGAACTAAAACATTGTTCAATTCTGCTTTCAAAATGCACACTATGACAAAGGTCGATGTATCAGTCACTGTTTACAAGGAAAAGAAAGTTCTATGTGACTGGCATTTTAAGAGAAGAATACTATAAAGAGAGAGGGTGTACGACTGGTGAAGAATGTAATCCCTCTGATTTTGGTGCAAACAGGCCAAACCAGCAGTAGCAGCATTGCTTCATCTAGTCATGTAGAACCTCTTGGCTTAACTCCGAGTCCCTCTACTTTGAGACCAAGTAGCCAAGCAATAATAACAAGAGCAGTTGGAATACCAAAATTTAAAGAATTTCTGACAAACAAAGCAAATCCAGTGATACTCCCAACAGAGACTGGAGAAGCAATAATGCAATAATGTGTTCAGATGATCCCGAGGATTTATTCCTTCTACAAAACGTCTCTTCAAATTATATCAAACAAACAAGTAACATTTTTGCTCTTTGTGCAAAATTTCTTCATGTTCATGTTTGAAACTATATATTTAACTCAATGATTTAATTAATTGATTAATTGATTTATATAATTATTTTTAATTCCCTTTACATGTCTGTCCACTGAAGAACTAAGAAAAATGGGAATGAAATGCAATGAAACTACATTCCTAATGTTACTTACAAGTATTGAAATCAATTAGTTTGATCATTGTTATTTTATCAATTTTTACAAAAAAGCTCTTTAGTAATCAGATGAAAAAGACTGTATAATAATAAACAAACTTATTTATCTACAAAAGTTCATGTTCAAAAGAAAATAACCCATTGATACTATTTAAATACATAATTTTGATAAAATGGGTGCTACTTTGTTCAATTACTGGATTAAAGGCAAATGCAAACTAGTAGGAACTAAATGTATTATCTTATTTCTTTGCAAGTATTAAACAGTAATAGTTAATTAGCAGTGACTGGCTTTATTGGAATCACTATATTTACTCAATCTATTTACATATTTCAATAAAAAAGGTAAGGTTGGTGAAATGCAAATTCAGTGTACTTCATTTTTGCTCCACAATCAAGATTGCCAAAATTAATGTAGCTTGTAAACATCACTAGGCTAGTGATGTGAGCTTTTTGATTGTGGTTTATCCTTTTTCAAAATGAATGATACAAATAAGAAATTGGTCTGAGTCCAATTTTATATCAAAAACACTGATGATTTCTGTGTATGTAAGCCTGGCTCATTGCCCTGACTTAAGTTGCAAGTAAAAAATTGGTCTGAGTTTAATTTGATAGCAAAAACACTGATGATTTCTGTGTATATAAGCCTGACTAATTGCCCTGACTTAAAGTTGCAAGTAAAAAATTAATCTTAGTTCATTTTGATAGCAAAAACACTGATGATTTCTGTGTATATAAGCATGGCTCCTTGCCCTGACTTAAAATTTAAGTTCAATTGAAATGATATCTGAAACAGCAATTCAAACTGGTTGTCCAGAGTCTTTTGTATTATACGTTTATGCAAAGAATAATATTTCACAATGTATAATTTTCTTATGACTGTAACTTATTACTCCTTTGAACCAAATGCAAACAGATTTTGAACACTCTTTGCAAAATGTATAATATCAACATGTACAAATCACAGTAATGTACACCTGTATAATGGTGAAAGGACTTAGTGGAGTCCAGTTCAGCCTGTAATCATATTAGGGATTAACAAAATTGGGTGACTACAGAAGGGCAGTCTGATTTGTTTATTCTGAGTATAATTACAGGCAGAATTGGACTTAGAATCTTATTACCAATTAATCATAGCTATTACAATTTATGAGAAACGAAAACCCTCAAATTCTAGTAAAAAATTGAACTAGCAAAAACCTCTTGTTCATGCACTCCATGGCTTTGTCAGGTGCTAAAAGGGTGACTGGCTGTTGCAGCTGTCTGATTACAATTGCTGTATTTACCCTTTTACTACTGAATTGACCAATCACAAACAACAAATGTAACATATTTCCTGGAGTGGCCATACATAGCCAAAAATATGCAAAAATAAGAGCAGCTAGTCATTTCACATTCACATTTATTGTTAGCGCCTCATGAGATTTCAGTTACATCTTTGGTCACTAAACATGGTGCATTTTGGTATGTTATCAATTTCATATGGAGGGGAGCGATGCTGAAAAGTGGTTCATATTATTGACTGCTTTTGTGCACTCCAGGAAACATGTTATATTTTTGTTTGGCCACTTTTGGCCACTTTAGTAGTGAAGGGGTTAATGCTGAAATAGGGCAGTGCTCTACCAATCAGATTTGAGGAAATTGTAATAGTTATGATTAGTGATGTAATTATTCTAATCCTTCAGCTTCTCTACTTATGCATCTGGCCTCACTTTCAGATAGTTCATCCATGACTTCATAATAAAAATTAATCAAGTCTGCCTTCTTTGTGTATTTTCTTTTCCTTAGTATTAGTTTCTCCATTTTATCTTGGCATACTTCTGTAATGTAATCATCATCAATGATCTGCTTTCTTCAAATTTCCAACTTCATTTGCTTTCTTTCTTTCCTCCAGTGTCGTGTACATGGGCTTCAACTGTAGTTCCTTTCTCTCCTTGTTATTACAGATAACATGTGTGTACACAAGCTTTCTGTTTTCTTTGGTGATTTCAGTTACCTTTACAAGACTGTCATCAAGGGGGGTGTTTTCTAATGAGACATGTCTATCAGAGCACTCAGACTGTAACAAATACAGAAACATAGAAACAAAAGGTGTCACTCCAGATCTAGGCACTGGTTCCTCTTTGGACAAACAATAACAACAAACTTTAATTTTACTCAAATTTATTGTAGCAAATGTCTAAGCATGTTAGTACAAGGTTTGAGTCAGATTTCAGGTGTTCATTGGGCAATAGATTTACCTCTCTCTTCTTAATGCCAGGTCAGGATCTTTTTCGACAAATCATCCCTCTTTGCTGACTTTGCTGCTTCACTTTTGGGGTCATTTATCCCATGCCACCTCAGTACTTGTGCTCTAAGCTGAAGAAATGACAGAGTGTCAACAGATGTCAGATAATGACTCTTTATACATGTTTTAAAATTCCTGTCCCTAAGGCTTTAGATGAAAAATGTTATCAAGGAAGGAAAAATCTGATTATTATTCACAAAACTGTGGAATTTCTTTTACCTTGCACAAATTCTCATGATTTCGAAAAATTATTAACCACTCTTTTGCAAACATTGAGCCATACTCCCACGTCTTAGACTCTTGATCTCTTTGAGCTGGGCATCCATACCCTCTCCTTTGGAAGGATTGCCTGATGTAGTAAAGGATTCTGTTTTTTTTTCATAAACTCCAATAGATCACAGGGATATAAATTCTGCTCACATCTGCCAATATAAATACAATCCAAAGAAAAAAAACTTTAAATCAAGTGTTCCAATTACAATGTGAGAATAAAAAATATTTATGTATTGTTGTCCACTTTCAGAATTAGCTTAGTTGTATGCAAAATGTCTTGTGTGACACCTAAAAATGCCTATAATATTTCCCTTTATGTGCATGTACCTAGGAATGTGGAACAAAAGTATGTCACAAGATGTACATATTACTCATTTGTACCTGTCACGTAGCTCGATGGTCTGGTATTTCGAAGGGCTATCTTTAAAACAAGGAACAGGGAATGGGAGAATGGAACAGGGAATGAGAAAACTCGGATTGAGAAAACCAGGAATCTTTAAAACCTGGAATGAGAAAACCTGGAATCTTTAAAACCAGGAATGAGAAAATCCGGAATCTTTAAAACCCGGAATGAAAAAAACAGGAATCTTTAAAACCCAAAATGAGAAAACCAGGAATCTTTAAAACAGGGAATGAGAAAATCCGGATTCTTTAAAACCCGGAAATAGAAAAGAAAGAAATCTCGAGTCCAATTCTAAGAACATAACATGAAATAAAATACCAAAATAAAAAAATCGTTTATTTTAACATTATGTCAAAAATAACCAAAACCAAAAGTGTTCCAGTTGGAGTATAGGTCATGTGACACAAAAGTGTAGAAATGCAAGGTTTTTGTTATTTTTGTTATTAGTTATGCACCACATTTGGCAGCAAATTTGAATATGTATTGTTCTGGACTGCCTCTCATTCATTTGAAAAATTGTTTCCACTTGAACATGAAACTAGTCATTGCAGAACAATAGTTATTCAAATTTTCTGCCACATTTCAATTCCATCATAGTCTATTTAGCTAGGTAATAATAACAGATTAAGCTAAAACAGGCACACCATGTGACATTTTATACTTGTAGAACAAGGTATCTTTTTTTGAAATACTGATAAATTTAAAAGAAAGTAGATCTAAAATATTTATGATTGATTCTAAACATTACCGTTGATGAGATGTTCTGCACCTATTGTTAGAAGTTTGCCATTGGTGGTATATCTGACTGGATCATTTAGAGCACTTGAACACAATTTACACTGTGTCTCACTTGGGAACAACCTATTTCCCAGAAATCAATATAAATATAAAGTTAAGGGTGCATATTATGATTAAATATTTTAACCTAATTTTACTATGATAAGGATCTGCATAAAAATGGATTAACTGTTGTGACAGCAAAAAAGTGAATATAAAGAGGATGGCAAACCAACAGCTGTATAAAGGGGTTATCTTATGAAAATTGTAGTCACTTACAGGATGACTGCCAATATTTCAGTAATTTGTTTTGGAAACTTTTGGTCTTGATTGCCAAGGCTTAGCTCACCTTTTTGGATGGATATTTATATCAGATAATATCTCCACAGGCAAGTTAACAGGAATCTTCTTGTTGTTTTAAAGATAACTTGTCATCTTTTTTAATAGATCTCCAGTTGGAGGACAGCAAGGAGGCTGCTTTGGTATAGTAGGAGCAGGTTGAATCTCCTCAACCTCTTCATCACATTCAACATCTAAATTATCTAAAACACTGGAGTCATCAGGTTCATCCTCATCTACAGCAGGTTGAGCACACTGCGTGAGAAGCTGAGGCATATGTTCTGCCATGTACCACTTAACTATAGTTTTGTGAATACAAGATTGGAAGCCCTTGACATGTTTGCAGTGCCAAATTTTCTGTTGACAGTCAAAGATCACAAAAACTCTATCACAGAATGACCACCTACGTTTCCTCTGATTGACCCAGACACTGAAGCTGAGGTGGGTTGGTGATGATTCTTGATTAGTTTCAACAGGCAGAGGAACAATCAATGGGACTCCCTCCCTCATCGCCATCAGTTGGTATTCCAGACACTCCATTTTACTACTGGGTTTCAGAAGTTTAACCTCATTTATCAACATGTCTAATTTGTTGCTGCCAAGAAGGGGAATGGAAGGCAGCTGAGTTGGAATATATGGCACTGATAGTAAATGCTTGCACAGATATCCACTATCACCACTCCTTGCTGCTGTGTCCATGACCTGTTGACATTTTGTCAGCTGGCACAACACTTTAGGAGGGTTACCATTTGGGCAGTACTGTATGTGCACAGGGTGGCATGGCCCACTAAGGTTTCTCCTCATGAAAAACATGCCATACTCAGGGCTCGAAATTCATTTTTAAAGTAACAAGCTAAAAATTGCTTGTGGATTTGAGAACTACAAGCAAAACTGAACACCAACAAGCTGAATTACAATATCTTTTAATATTTGTTGTTTATTGATTTCTATAAAATAAATAATATGAACATATTCAACATATATATGCAAAGTTATTCAGTTTTAGATTCAGTAATTCTTGACATTTTAAACAATCAACTCATTATTATGCAATAAATTTCAAGAACTGACAATGTTTGTGATAATTTACCGATGATGATTTATCTTCAGCAAATTCAACGCATGTCCCACACCACTTTTTCGTGAACTGCAGATCGATGTTGAAATCTTTCATCCATTTATCGCATGTTCGTCGTTCTAGTTTTCTTTGTATCTGACTCATCATTTTTTTCTTCACGCTGGGCATAAATGACCCCGAAATCGCTCATCAAAATGTCATCGTTTTACTCAAACCTTCATATCTTCAAGAGTCTTCCATCGATTGGGACGAAATTTTCGGAGGTGGCCTATTACATTTGGCGCTTTATTTTTCTTATGCAGAAAGTTACCATTTACGTCATTTTGACGTCATAGTGAATTGTTACAATTCTCGAGAGAATCCAGATCATCTCCAGAGTTTCTCAAAGATACATATGTTGATAGCAAATAACATTCTCTAACATTTGGTGTAATTTTTATTTCGATGCGACAACTCGTTGCTGAGTTATAAAGGATATTTAATTTACGATGACGTCATAAAATGACGTCACTTGGGCTTAATTAATGGCTATTAGAAGCTATTGAAAATAGGAATTCACATTTGAACGATCATTTAAGACTACAATAACATGTTTGCACATTAAAAAGCTACAATTTTCAGTCTTTGAGCTTTATTAGAGATATATTAGATTATTGGTGACGTCATTATGACGTTCATTGCTGTTACTAGAAATTTGTCATTAATATTTCTAATACTTATCTTCAAAAATTCAAAAATCAAAAATCATACGATTGGAAGGACTTAGGAGTTCTATCCATATGCATAATATAAAAGTTAACGATTTGCTAACAAAAACGTTATACCAAGACGTTATTGAGTATAGTTATAACTGTATGGTAAACAATGAGATATATGTAATAAAATAACGTCTTGGTATAACTTTTTTGTTAGCAAATCATTTACCTCTATATTTTGCATATTGAAAGAGCTCCTAAGTGCTTCCAATCGTATGATTTTTGATTTTTGAATTTTTGAAGATAAGTATTAGAAATACTAATGACAAATTTCTAGTAACAGCATTCAACGTCATAATGACGTCACCAATAATCTAATATATCTCTAATAAAGCTCAAAGACCGAAAATTGTAGCTTTTTAATGTGCAAACATGTTATTGTAGTCTTAAATGATCGTTCAAATGTGAATTCCTATTTTCAATAGCTTCTAATAGCCATTAATTAAGCCCAAGTGACGTCATTTTTATGACGTCATCGTAAATTAAATATCCTTTATAACTCAGCAACGAGTTGTCGCATTGAAATAAAAATTACACCAAATGTTAGAGAATGTTATTTGCTATCAACATATGTATCTTTGAGAAACTCTGGAGATGATCTGGATTCTCTCGAGAATTGTAACAATTCACTATGACGTCAAAATGACGTAAATGGTAACTTTCTCATAAGAAAAATAAAGCGCCAAATGTAATAGGCCACCTCCGAAAATTTCGTCCCAATCGATCGAAGACTCTTAAAGATATGAAGGTTAGAGTAAAATGATGACGTTTTGATGAGCGATTTCGGAGTCATTTATGCCCAGCGTGCTTCTGCTTTGCTTTTCTTAGCTTGTGGCTAATCACTTTTTGAAAAATACTTGGTTATGTCAGCCATTTCCACGGTGATTTCCACGAGGGACAAAAAACAGCAAGGCGTTCTTTGATCGATCAGCTGACCTGTTGCCAGGGTCGGGGTGAACTGGGCTCTAATCGACTAATTTTCAAGATGGCGTCCGCGATTTCGTGCATTTAAAATCTCTTTCCGGCCAGGAAAACAAACAAATATACATAAAATAAATCCAATACACCTGGTAAGAGAACCATTTCTCGAAAATTAAAAAAAAAAAGTCAACTCGCACAAAAATTCAAGTTTATTTAGTTCTATCGGCAAATTCAAAATTTAACTCGCATTCTGCGAGTTGATATTAGGGAATTTCGAGCCCTGATACTTGCTTACGATGGCCCACAAGGGACACACTGCAAACAAAAGAAATGCTGCAAACAAAAAAAGAAACGCTGCAAACAAAAAAGAAACGCTGCAAACAAAAAAGAAAAACACCAGCAAACAAAACAGAAAAACACCAGCAAACAAAAAAAAAAAACCCCATCAGCAAACAAAATAAAATCGCAAACTAAACATTTTTAAAGCCCTGCGCGTGCCTTTGGTATAAAATGACGAGAGGGAATGGGTTCTAAAGATGGCGAATTTTTCGGAGAAGGCGACCAAGTAGACCAAGTGAAAAAGAAGCGATGTATTACTGTAAGTCTTGTGGCCTACGACTGTCTTTTGCGACCAGCCTTTGTGAAAAATGTACTTCTGATATTGATGTCAATAAGGCAATAACGAACTATTTTCATCGAGGATATCCTTATGAAGCTATCGTTGGCATCTTAGCTAAACAAATGGGTATTACAATGTGTGTCAGAACCCTCAAAAGAAGACTTCAAAGTCTTGGTTTAAGAAGAAAAGGCAATGTTTATCAAAAGGATGAAGAGAGACTCAAGGTAGTAGTCCGGGAGGAGATGCAAGGACCCGGAAGGTTAGCTGGTTACCGTAGCATTTGGCACGCACTGCGACTACGGCATGGTATTCATGTACCACGAAATGTAGTAGCAAAAATTATGAAAGAGGTCGACCCTGCTGGCGTGGATTCCAGAAAGAAACGGCGACTGAAAAGACGTACTTTTTCTTCTCCGTGGCCCAATGCCTCATGGCATATGGATGGTAAGTATTTTCATAAATATACAAGCCTAAGTTAGTATCCCTCTTGTTATTTTTATAGCAATTAAATTTACTTCACATATAAAAGACAGTATTTTTCATTTAAACATTTTTTACTCAATACTCCATTACTCAGCCTTATGCTTCTCTAGTACAAATAAAGTAAATAGTGCTAAAGATGACTACAACTTGTATATCTTACTTATTTTTCTTTTATAGGATATGACAAGCTCAAGCCATATGGCTTCCCCATTCATGGGGCTATTGATGGATTTAGTAGGCGTATACTATGGCTTGATGTGGTCAGATCCAACAATGATCCGAGAATACCTGGGAAACTATTCTTAGAATATGTTAAAGAAGTGGGTGGTTGCCCCCTGTTACTTGTTTCAGACTGTGGAACAGAAAACGGCATTGCAGCAGTCATGCAGTGCACTTTTCGCTCCAGTGGACAAGATGATCAAGCTGGAGAGAGGTCACATAGGTACTGCTCATCACCAGCTAATCAGCGTATAGAAGGATGGTGGTCATTTTTAAGGCACAGTAGATCGAGTTGGTGGATAGATTTGTTCAAGGATATGGTAGAACATGGAACACTGCATCTAGGAAACACTCTCCACATGGAGTGCTTATGGTTCTGTTTTGCAAAGATTTTACAGGAGGACTTGAACAAAGTAAGAGACCATTGGAACAGTCACAGAATAACAAAGTCAGGGCACAGCACTGTTGAAGGTGTTCCAGATGTTATGTACTACTTACCAGAGTACTACAGCATGGAGGAGTGTTTAATTTCTGTATCAACACAACAATCATTAGAAATGGAACAACACTGTGAACTTGTTGAAGAGGAAAGTATTTATCATGACTATTTTGAGTACATTTTGGATACTGAGAGTGTAAGTTACCCATCCACTGTAGAGGAAGCTCTACAGTTTTTTCAAAGAGTCATTGAGTTGAACTGAAAAACAAACAAACAAACAAACAAACTACCCCTTTATATCATTGCAATAGCACTATAATTCAAGCAACATGTATTGGTTTTGTATCAACTAGAGTGATTGTGATTTAATAGATTTAATAGAATAATTTGATAGTCAAATTAAAACAGAATAAAATGGGCCCAGTGTATACTAAACTGTATCAGAACTAGTATCTATTTAAATCTAATCACTCTATTACAACATAAAAATACTGTATAGTACTATTACTGTTGCATCTCAAATAAAATCACTGCCATACCACGTGCCATACCAAAATATTGCAAAAGAAATGCAAAGAAAGTTCAGTGTCTACATGAATTTGGAACTGCTTATAATTAATGCATGATGCATGTAAACTGTAACACAGCAGATGCTGTTAAAATTCTTAAGCTTTTGTTCCAAAAATATCCAACAGCCAAAATTGCAGGTTTTTCTATAAGCACAAATGCAAGTACTAATTTCAAGTACTAGGACATGTTCTTCTTATGTCGTTTCTGGACATTGTTCTGAACTTGAGTTAAAATGAATGATTTTGTTTATTCACAGCTGTTATCATTAAAGTGTTACCCATGAAGCTTCAAGTCTCCTGTGTAAACTAGCAATTAGACTGATGTCAATCAAATTACTTGATCAATATATATGGCATATTCTGATTCTATAACCAGAAAAAATATCCATTTTTACAAGGAAAATTTTCATCTAATTTAGGTATTTGTCCTGGTTACAGAATTAGAATTGACATTTGTAACCCTCAAGTAGTTTGGAGCTTCATGGGTTGCACTTTTCAGTGATAACAGTTGTAATCATGGGTTAATGGTAATAATTTTTTGTCTTTTAAACAACTGGCCCCTGGTAAACAGTAACATTACAACTGACAACTAGTGTATAAAGGTTTCAGATTCTTTCTAGATGTTAATCTCCCATGTGCAACTACATGTACTGAGTACTAAGAGTCAATTCCCCAATTTAGGACACAAGGACAGTAACTGGAGGGTAACAGGAAAATTAGGATAGCTAGACACCAAAGGAATCCCAATGCACAACAAGATGCCCTACATGTAGCTACCCTTGCTGTATAACACTAGAATTTGTGGTGGGCTAGTGTCCTAGCTGCCCTAATAGACCTTTGCCAAAATGGCCACCACTTTTTCACATAATTTTGTTTTCAACCTAAGAAAAAATGACCCCTGAAATACTAAAGAATATGCTTCACTTAGTAGCTGTGTAAAAATATAGTGAGTTCCAATGAAAATCCTTAGAGATATAAATTTTTCAAATCTGCTTATTTTGTAGACAAATGTATCTCTGGGGGTACATGCCATACCCCCAGACTTACATTTTCTGTAATTTCTCTGCTAATTTTCAATGGAACATACTAGATTTTTGCAGAGCTTCTAAGTTAGGTATACACTAAGAATTTCAGGGTTTGTTTTGTCTTGGGATTGGAAAAAAAATTATGCTAATGAGGGGCAGCAATTTTTGATATTTCAAGGTCTATATTTTAACAGTGGATTATTAACATTGAGAAAGAACCAGGCTTCACATCAACTTTACTTAAACAATTGAAAACTCCCAAGAAGCACTGTGCCTTAAAATATTGCTGAACTCTTCAGATAATTCGTTATATCCCTGATATGTATCAGGGATAATTAGAACACATCCACATGTGTGTGCTACTGGTCTTCTTGCAGCCCCTTCCAACTTACTGAAATCCACATTAATACTGTCAACAGTGAGGTAGTTGCTCCCAGTCACAAACTGCAGAAAAACACCTAAAAGGCAAAGTGGAAGTGTTTGTTGAGAGCAAACTATTTGATCATCTATGTAGTACTTACAATGACACACCATATAATGTTTGTTACTACATACATACCTAATGTGTTATCATCTAGGGACTTCACAAATCTCTTCAAATGATCAAAGCACTCCCTTTGTTTTTCATTTGTAGGTGTTGCAGACAGTAGCTTGGAAACTTTTTTAGGTGATGGCTTCTTTGCCTGGTAAAGTTGTACAAGGCTATCCATACCTTCAAATTCTTTGTGCACCTTTAGTTTTGAAAGAATAGGTGACCATGCGTTTGATATGTACTTAGGGCGCTGAATCAGCTCTTGATGGGCCATCTCTTCTATTATTTGTGTGATGTTTTCTTTGGAAACTGCTCTATAACATTTGTAACTTATAAGTACCTCAAAAACATCATCATCATTACTGGGGTCACATTCTCCAGAAACACTTTTCTTGAGGGTTTCACATTCATCTCTTGAAACATAGTCATAGAATGAATCCATTAACCATTTTTTGGGAATAATTTCTTCTCCAAACAAACAGGAAGCAATAAAGGCCTTTGAAAGTTGGATGGGAAAATACTTTTCCTGGATAAAACCAAATACAAGAACATTGGCAACACCCTGCCACTCTTTCTTCTGGTAATCGTGTCTAATAGATGGTACCTTTTCAGCAGCACCAATAGCAAGGGAACTGAAGAACTCACGCCAGAAAATGCTCAGTGCTTCCCTTGTTACACCAGATCCCCTTCCTTCCTCAATTTCTCCACTTTCATTAAGAAACACAATATGTAAGGTACAATTCAAAATGCCCTCTACTTTAAATTCATCAATCATTTCTTTCATAACATTGCTTCTGTGGAGTGCCATTTCTTTTATTGCCGGCAGCACTATAGGAAGATCAGGTACATTGGCATCAACTGAGGAATATTAAAAAGAAAAGAGAAGGCTTAGAAAAAAATGAGACTGTGAAAACAAGATAAGTACTGTTTAATAAACAACCAAGAGTGCAATTTGCTAGTTTACTGAACAGCTTCAAAAATTCCAAATCAAATTAGTAAAATTTCAAATGAAATGTTAAAAATAGATTCAATAGAACAGCTTGAAATATTCTGATCATGTGCATGACACACCCACATTCCCCTGACACAAAACAGGCATTGCATTTGCCAATAGGGAGAGCCTTACTCAACAACCTCTGGGGGTAAGTCAGTGATTTTGTGTCTGTCCTTTATGATTCATTTAAAATTGAGTGAAACCATCTTTGATAAAGCCATCCTCATTAGTATTCTTTAATTCAAAGAATACAACTGAAAGTGAAATTTTATATAAAGTTTCCCTTTCATCAGTATTCTTTACATAAAAAATACTAACAAGACTTTATTAGCTATAAAGCCTTGGGCATGTGACCAACATGATCCAAAAGACTGGGTAAATGAGGGAATTAATGAGTTTATGGAGACTAATTACCTTCATGTTGCAATTGGTCTATCTGGTGTACTTCGGCAGGCTGGTTTTGCTCATGAGGCTGATGGAAACTGACTAGTGTATCAGGCTGGCTTGTTTCCAATTGACTCAACATAGCAGGCTGGTTTGTAGCGGGTTGTACTGTAGCAGGCTGGCTTGTAGCAGGCTGGCTGGAAGGGGACTGGTTGGAAGGGGACTGGCTGGAAGGGGACTGGCTGGAAGCAGGCTGGCTTGTAGCAGGCTGGCTTGTAGCAGGCTGGCTGGAAGGGGACTGGCTGGAAGCAGGCTGGCTTGTAGCAGGCTGGCTTGTAGCAGGCTGGCTGGAAGGGGACTTGCTGGAAGCAGGCTGGCTTGTAGCAGGCTGGCTGGAAGGGGACTGGCTGGAAGGGGACTGGCTGGAAGGGGACTGGCTGGAAGCAGGCTGGCTTGTAGCAGGCTGGCTGGAAGGGGACTGGCTGGAAGCAGGCTGGCTTGTAGCAGGCTGGCTGGAAGGGGACTGGCTGGAAGCAGGCTGGCTTGTAGCAGGCTGGCTGGAAGGGGACTGGCTGGAAGGGGACTGGCTTGTAGGAGGCTGGCTAGTAGCAGGCTGGCTAGTAGCAGGCTGGCTTGTAGCAGGCCGGCTGGAAGCAGACTGGCTGGAAGCAGGCTGACTTGAAGTGGGCTGGCTTGAAGCAGGCTGGCTTGAAGCAGGCTGGATTGTTACATGCTGCCTTCTAGCAGGCTGTCTTGTAGCAGGCTGCCCGTTAGTAGCAGGCTGGCTTGAAGCAGGCTGGTCAACAACAATTGACAATAATTAGTATAAAATGCAGCTTTTTTTCTGAGGTTGAGCCCTTGGGGGCCCACTAGGACTTCTTTTAAAAACAATGACTCATATTGGGGAGTAAAGAATAGTATAACTAAGGAACTGATACCATAAATTATTTATTACATATCACCAACTGCACGCAATAGCACTGTGAACAAGTAACGTTTTCCTCATACTCTTGGGCAAGAAACATGTTCAAAATCTCGACAGGTACCTTGAGGTCGACCCCTCGGATAAAAATATAAATAAAACTTTTACATTTACCTTATCGTCGATATCCTCATACTCGATGTCACTTTCATCGTTAGCAAACATAAGTTCTTGTAAAACTGAGTCGTTATATTCTGTCTTGAGGCACAAAAACAATGTAATCCGCTGGTAGGATTTTCCCAGCTCTTCCTTGTACCTTTGTAACGAAAATATTTCCTCACTCCCCGGCAAACAGTTGACTGCACTTCTGTCTGGGTACAATAAGGTAAAAGCCTCTGGATAGCTCATCAGATCTTTGTTGAACTTGATCATTTTTTCGGCACCTTTTTTTAAGAGATCGTCCTTTCAAGGGAAGGGTTGATCCTCTAACACCTTTCAGCTCGCCATCACGAAGCTTCAGCAAACCAATCTGTACAGTTACCTCGGGAGGTTTCTCATTTTTAGAAACTTTAATTTTTTTCGTGAATCTACTGCCTCTTTCCTTCTCCTTTCTCTCTCGGAAGGCATCAAACGAGAGTGATGGACGTTTTCCACTACCAACTAAAGATGGACTTTCATTCGAAGCAGATCGTTTTTGTGTATTGGTCGAAGCTGAGTCCTCCATTGGCCGGTTAACAGATAAAGCTTTACCACAGCTGTGGCAGAATTTGCCAAAATCAGAGGTACTTTTGGTACCACAGTTTGTACAAAACATGATAACACTATAAACACTTCACGTCAATACCCCACTCACCACTTTGGCGGGAAAAGTCGCCATCTTTAGAGCCCATTTCCTCTCGGCATTTTCAAATGCGCGCGCAAGCCTAAATGTTTTTAGTTTGCAGCATTTGTGTTTTTGTTTGCTGGTGTTTTTCTATTGTGTTTGCTGGTGTCTTTTTTGTTTGTTTGCAGCGTTTCTTTTTTGTTTGCAGCGTTTCTTTTTTTGTTTGCAGCATTTCTTTTTTTGTTTGCAGCATTTCTTTTGTTTGCAGTGTGTCCCTTGTGGGCCATCGTACTTGCTATTCACACAAACACCTTTATGATATCTATAGGGGAATATCACAAGATGTCTGCTATCATCCTGATTGTGTTGAGTGTCAATATGTGTTTTAAAGAAGCGGATGCATGGCTTTATCACAATGTTGACACTTAACTCTCTCCACATTGCTCCCCTTTAAAGTGTTAGAAGTGTTAGGTCCAACATTTGGCAAAGACACCACAAACCTCTCATCAGCTGGTTTTACAGTGCTGTGAACTGCAGAATGGAATGATGACTGTGCAGGCTTTGGCTTCGATACCACAGGACCAGGTTTTTCAGTGGTGTTATGATGAGTAGCATAGTGTTTAACTGCACGTTCTACTCTAGTAAACAAATTTGCACACCCAAAGCAGTGATAACTTGCACCTTTGATGGTGTCTTCACCTTTTCTCGGTCCAACACTTTTACACTGGTTGGCACATCTGAGTATATCATATCGTTATGACACAAATAAACAAATCATATTATATTAGCAAGATATAAAAGCACTTGAACAGAACAGATTTGTTCTCTCACTCTCTCCTCTATCTATGGTTTTATTTATCGATGATACTTGTAAATAAACAAAATTCACCGAGTTCTACGGGTCTAATTTAGAATTCTGTTTGAGGCGGTTGAGGCAAAAAAATGGCGGATCCTCGGCGGATCCTTATTTCGATATTTTATGAAATGTTACTGCAGGAGTCATTTGTACTGGTATGTAAAATAATGAATAACTAACCTTGCACAGTGATCTTGTATTTCCAATGCACTTTATTGTATAAATGTGCTTTTAGACGCGATAGAACAGCAAATGCCAGAAAACACAACTGACAATGATATTGTCCTTTTTTAAGCTTTACACACTGCACACAAGTGCTCGACAAACATTGGAGAACTTGATATTCATTGCCAATGTGTTCAGGAAGAATAGAGATGTGAAGATGCGCCATAAAAAGATCTTTACACAAGAGGAATTCAACCAGAAAATTAAAACCTTATCTGCTTAATCCGCCATGATCCACCATCTTGAAAATCCCTAGTAACGCGGTCAAGTATTTTGGTAAACCGGGTACGAGTCTTCTGTACGTACATCAGTGACATCCCTCATGTACTTCAGTGACTCTCTACACGTACATGAGCGTTGCCCTTATAAGGAAGTCGTACGATAGATCCTACTCTTATTCCGAGTCTATTTTTGACGAAATTAAATCAATGGATTTTTGGGAAAAGAACAATGGATTTGTGACATCAGGTCTGTACCCAGAAAAGGAGATGATCCGGACTGGTAAATAGAACATTTCTCTCCCTCTGTTTCTAGTAGGTGAGACACATTATTGGAACATTGTATTCACAAATTCAAACCTATATTACAATCTTTCCAGATAGGCGTTAAATTGATAGATAGACAGCATGTCTCGACTCGGTCTGTAGTGAATATCCACCAGTCAATTGTAACCCCCCCCCACCTTTGGGAAGGGTGGAGATAAAGAGTGGGGACATGGACTTTCATATTAAAAAGCTTAATTGATCGTGTTGTCAAATGCAAGTCCAATCACAGTAAAAATATGCTGTTTACCTGCTTTGTCAAATTTCCAAAGGCCTTTGACTGCATCCCTAGAAATCAATTATTCGATAAAATTGAAAGAGCTGTCAGAAAAGGCAATTTCCTTTCCATGATAAAGTCAATGTATGAGGATGGCCGCATTATAAAATTATAAAAAGATAGGATTATACTGAAACATTCTGTTGTCATTCCAGTGCCGTAAAGCAAGGCTGTAGGCTAAGTCCTAGTCTTTTTAATTTATTTCTTAGTGATCTACCGTGTGTTATAACAATCAGACAGTTCTGATCCGATTCTTTTTTAGGGATCTCCTATAAACTGTTTACTATACGCCGATGATTTGAATCCCTGGCGATTTTATTGCTTAACAAAATTAACATGTATTCAGATATGAACAGACTGCATTACATAGAATTTTTTTCTTTTTTTTTTCTTTTTTATCTTTTTTCTTTGCTTCATTATCTTTTTCTTTTGTTCTTTCGTACTCAAGTCTATTTTTTTTTGCTAAAAAAATTACATTAGCTCATATTATTAATAATTATCCAACTGACTCTCTAAAAATTCCTTTAAATGCTTTACAGGTGGGCCCAAACTTAATGTTTAAATTTGTGAGAGCAATGATCTATCATTTAAAAAAAATTTGTATTGCTTTAATTGATCTATAATTTTCAAAATTCAAATTTAACTAAAATAAAACTAATTTAACTAAAGGGAACAATCCACGAGTTACTTTGCCATTGGCGGATTGATCTATGTTGAGCACGTGCCCTGGTTGATTTTCTCATTCAATCACAAAAGAGCCTTTTCGTGTTTTTAGGTTGGTTCGTTCATGTCTGTGGATGATGGGATGGCCTAGTTTGGTGGAGTGTACTTATTCTCATGTCAATGGCTAGAAAATCCCCAGCCTATAAGGGCCAAAAATATGAAAAATAAAGAAAAATACCCCACATTCCCCCACCCTTCCCCAAGCTGAGGGAGAGTGTTAATTTGACTTGAGGCATTTATATTTCTTTGATTGTTTTTATTTTGTTCTATTGCAGTACCACATAAAAAGTCTAAAGGTGTGCAATAAAGTTTTCTGGTCTCATATAACTGAGGTGTGGACAGATTTTTTTAGTTGAGCATTGCTTTGTTCACACATTTCGCTATTCATGGATTTGTACTGTGGCCAACTAGATATTTTATAAAGTAATGAATTTTTAATGCTCCCTCTTAAAACATAAACCAAAAATGTAGACAATATTGTCTCTTGTTTGTCTAGTTGTAACAGTAAAATGTCTTAGAATGTCCATAAACTAGCGTATTGCAAATGCAAGGACCAGCAGCTGTGTCAATATTTGTAGCAATTAGTTGGATTAGCCTAATAACATTTGATTTGAATTTTGGTACTTAAGATCAAAGTTAGAGTGATTTTCATCGTACTGTGAATACTAACTAGCTATTAGTGTATAGCAGACAAAATTCAACAAAAGCTAGGAAACAATTGAATTGAGATCTACCTTCCTCTTTGTACTAGAGGTTTATATTCTGTAATGGCTGGTAAGACAACACAAATCGTTTAATGTTCCCTGGCATCATGATATTGTCTCATTTGTTTTTTCAGTCAACATTTGACTACAAAGGCAGACTGAAGACGGAAGACACCTTAATAACCTAGATAAAAAGATATTAAACTAGCGGTTTCTATGAGTATTAAACTAACAAAACAATCTGATTTTCTGTGGTAAGCTGAAAAACACGATGCTCTAATGCATTAATTTTTTTTTGGTTCCAACTTTTCATTAAGTTCAAAATCTAATCCAGAGAGAGGGTCCTAGAGACATTCTGATAATCTAAGGAGTTGCTCTACATTTGCATTGGTCAGCTTAGTCAACTGTTGAGCTTTACCACAAGAATAAATCAGTTTGAACCATTGACATTGAATGTCCTCTTACAGTTCTGCCATTTACCCAGCAGTATCTTATATAATTCTGAGCTAGCTATATATAAAGAACAACAACACCTGACAACAGAATCTTAGTTTTGGGTAAGGAAGTTTATTGCGAAGTGCCACAGGCACAAAAAAGGACTAAGGAACACTACAACTAACATTCGCAAGTAAACTTCGCCACCTTCCCTTAATTAACTAGAGGGTGGGAGTGGTGGGAAAAATTTAGAACCTTAACAAGCTATACGTATAGTGTATACACTGAAATTGCATTGATAGATAATCGATCTAACAAGGCATGTACAATAGCTACACTAATAGGCACGTGATCAAGCTGGTGACGAGGCTAAGAACAAAGTCCAAGGGTAATCGATAAATCTATCAACGCAACAACTAACCTCTACGGGGATCGCTCACAATTAATGCTTTTGAGTACCCCTCAAAACACCACAATTCTGAGCTAGCTATATATAAAGAACAACAACACCTGACAACAGAATCTTAGTTTTGGGTAAGGAAGTTTATTGCGAAGTGCCACAGGCACAAAAAAGGACTAAGGAACACTACAACTAACATTCGCAAGTAAACTTCGCCACCAACGACCCCCAAAGAAGATAAAGTGTCAGATGTTGTGGAACGTACACTTAATGACTAAGGAAACTCAAATAAATCTATCTATATGTAAGTAAATTCTTCTTCATATTATTTGCAAGTAGCAGTTTCGCCGGTAGCGAATATTCTAAATAAGATTTGTAGGCATCCGATGCCCAGTCTCCATAAACTTGGATTATCTCGCCTGGCACACCACAATGAAAGGCGAACGAGGCCGCTCCCCTTCGGAATGAATGACCCCTAAACAGATGAGGAAACGAAATTCCAGCCAACTCTAGTTTGGCCCGTACAAAGGCTACTAATTACTCGGGCTACCTGTGGTAGCTCGAGTCTAGGTTTACCTTTTCGGTCTATCAATCTATCTATCAACGTCGCAAATCGGCAAATTACCCAGAAGCCTTTGGGGTACACTGTTGACCACGAGGCTTCCTGTGGTCGCGAGAGATTGAGAACAAAATGGCGGACGCTATCAATCGGAATTTCAAGATACTTTGCTTTAAATCGTTAATATCGAATTCTCGAATTTAGTGGTGACCTTCTTACCAGCTATTGTAATCAACTTATAATGTATTGATCGTCCAAGAACACGAGGCAGATCGATTTGTGGCAGCGAACTTCACTTGAGGACAGACATGTAAGACACGGAGATATTGTTTTTGAATCAGTAGTTTGTTTAAAATTAATAATATTTCACCACTGCTTGCACATTATGTTTGACTATATAAGCTTTATTTATACACGGTGTCTACAGCCATGCTCTTCGTTCCCGAGAGCCGTGTTAAAAACGAACTAATTAACTAACAATATCTACAATGTTTGTTTTTGATTAGAAAGACTAGGAGATTCTTGCCTTTGCGTAATAAGGTGACAAGGGTGTATTCAATAATTAAGCCAGGAAACAGGGATTAGTAAATGGTGCAAAATTACACCAAATACACAATGGAAAACAAATGGGTTTTTTAATTATTAACTTATATTTAGTGCAATCTGTATTTTGTACAATGTCATGATTAATATATTGAATGCACTTTACTGTCAATCATGCTCATGTTCAATGTTAGCAGATCAAAATATAGTGATGGATAATCATGGAAATGATAGTAATGTTTATGAGACCTTATATTAGCAACAATTGAAGAATAATTTTAGAATGTACAAAATGATATATTTTAGAATGTACAAAATGATATATTTTGTACAAGCTTTGTGCAACCATGTTCACAGAAACAAGATAAAGTGGATTGAATTGAAGATGTTACTGTATGTAGTAGTATCAGATTGATGTGCATGGAGGAGCTATATATGGTATCGGTAATGAGCATATATTGTATGACATTTCACTTCTTCAAATAAAGCATCAGCAACTGACTACTGCTATAATCATTGATCTGCTCCATATTAAAAACTGGTAATCCATGTATTGAAAAGTTGTGTTAAGAAACTGAAATGTACTGTACTGAAATGATTTCATAGAAAGGTAACTGTGGTACTTCTAGAATCTACCAATGTGATAACAGCAATATCAAACTCATTTTAACTTGGACATTGAAACAGTCTGCTGCAGTTTGTAAGTCAGTTTGTTTCCATAAATCAAAGTAAAAAAATACAGAATAGAAATTTAAATTGTCTGAGCTATAATGTATTATCTATAGATCATATTGGATCATTTGGTAGGCATTTACAAAATAAAACAGACCATATACTGTATATGTCTGGCGTGATAAAAAGACCAGCAGTATATTAATAACCATGATGTGGTACAATTATGTACAAACTACTTTCTCCCAAATATAATTTGTGTTCTACTCTGGGAGTACTTGACATGCATTTTTGCAATCAAAAGACACTGACAAGTCAAACTGGTTACCATCAACTTCTGTTCTCCATTTCTCCCCAAGTACTACACACAAGTAGCCCGAGTGAACGCCTATTAGGCGTCTAGTTCTCTTTTAGTTATAGGTTGATACTTGCCACGAGAATTGGTTAAACGTACAAAGGCAGGGGCCTGATCCGTAGCTGGGACCAACTTACTCATCCTGTAAAACATGCTTACTGGACATAGTGGGCTGTCCTCTATCTTAACCAACGGAAGTAATAATCTCCGTTCATTATTCTGAATGGTTTTTGTCCATTTAAATAAGACTAAGAGACCCCCATCTGCAGGGTAGATATCCCCTCTACATAAGTGTTTTGACTTTTCGAAATGCCTGGATGACTCTGGTACGATATTAGACATTCGAGCCATCAGGAAAAAGGTAAATAGACAGGCACATAACAAAGTGACCTCCCCTTCGTCTTGTAGGTTGCACACTTTCACTAATTGATGTAAAATCTCTGGCGTAATGGGAGGGGCCCTATTAGGCGTGTGTTTCGCCATCCTGGTAATACCCTTCATAGTGATTCGTACTACATACGACTCTAAAATATTAAACTCAAAACCCCCTATTACGTGCAACAGTTTCACTCCACTTAAATAATTCCTTATTGTCTGTGGCGTTAGGGTTCGACTTAAAAATTGACAATATAAGCTAATTTCTCTAGATGTTGCCGGCAGCGGCGTCAGATCAAAATATAAACAAAATAACATAAAACTCTTCCATTGGGAGCGATGATTCCTGCTAGTTCCTGCCGCGTAGGCAGACCGTCGGGTCGTCTGAAGTTCCTTTTCCAGCTGACACAGCTCAATGTCTGAAAGAAAATAATCAAATGTATTCTTGTAAGTTAAAAATGTCATCTCCTAATACTTCCAACTGGTATGACGTATTTGTATCCCCGTGTTCATAGAGTTTTGCCGCATAAAATTCTGGGTCTAAGTGCCATCTGGATAAACTATCTGCCAGCCGGTTCTCTTCCCCGGCGAGATGAACCGCTCGAAGCTCCAGTTCCTGTGTAGCTGTACAGAGCCAAATGTTTCTCAAGAGTCTTCCCATCAATGGATCTTTGGTCTTCCCGGAGTTAATCATATGTACTACCGACTCATTATCACAATAGACTTGTATGCGCATGCCTTTCCAGTTCCCGCCCCATAGACGTATTGCAACCAATATAGCCCAACACTCCAAATGATGAATACACGGCGCCTTGTTCCGCATTTGCAATGGAAATTGTGTATGAAAAATCTTATTTTCGTAGATTCCTCCACAACCTGTAAGACACGCGTCGGTTGCGAATATTCCGTCTGGCTTGGACCACAACGAAGTATTAATTATCGACACCCCATTATATTGTCGTATGAATGCTCTCCACCATCTGAGATCCTTGCGACACTCGCTACCAATATTCACATGATGATGATTATGCTTCACCGACTTTAGGAGGTCCAACAGACGCATAATGAAAATGCGGCTTTGCTTAACACATTTGCAGACAAACGATAATTTTCCAACGAGAGACTGGATCTCTCGTTTGGTTGCTCTCTTCTTATGTCGCCAGTCCTCCACTAGATTTAATATTTCCGTCAGTCACTCAGGGGTGACGGAAATTGTCATGCTGTCTGTGTTAAATTGTACACCCAGACAAGTCATCTTCGAAGCGGGGGAACAAGCTTTACTTATGGATTCTACTAATCCCAGGCTGTCTAGTAAGTTTTGTAAATAGTGAAAGGCGGGCCACGCTGAGTTGATACTTTCCACCCCTTGAAAATCGTCTAAATAATTCAAAACGTCATAACCGTTCTGTTTACAAATAAAGGCCACAGAATCGGTTATCCTCTGACACGCCATAGCAGCCGATCTAAGCCCCATGGGCAGAACAGTGTCAAAATAATACTCGTTTTTCCACTGAAACCCCAACAGGGGAAAATCATATGGATCGACCGGAAATTGCCGATAGGCTCTCTTTAGATCACATTTGTAAATAAGACATCCCGATCCTTTGTGTGCTATTAGAGCCGCTATGTTATCAACTGTAGGATACGTGACCTCACAATCCGTTCCTTCATGCAATCTTTTATTGATCCCCTCCTTAACTGATGAATTAAGTGGCCAACTCAGATCTAATATTACTCGTCGCTCATCCGTGTCTGTCTTTGGAACCGTATTTAGAGGTGACACAGCCATTCCTTGAGAAAATGGTATTGTAACAAACGGACCAGCCACCGATCCCCGCGAAGTTTCGTCCTTTAAATACTTATCTAGTTCTTTCGGAAAACTCGTAGCACCACTGTGATTTCGTAATTCACTGACAGGGAACCCGTAAGTCTCGTATTGATAACCAACCGGCCATCCAAATTCCAAGTAATCACATATACTGTTATCCTTATATTTTTCAAGGTATTGTCTCCACAACGGAATGTTTAACTTCGTTTTCAAAGATATCCGGCATTGCTTATAATTGGGACAATGTGAGGCATAAATCTTGTTATGCAACTGAACATAGTAATTGAAATGTTCGTCTTGACGTAATTCAATATCGTTTAAAGTCATGTTGGTGTCCTGCTTAAGATTGGAAATGAGACAAAGCTCATGAGAGTCTGGTTTTTCTAAGTCACGCGGTAAAACACAAGGCCTTGACCTTGGGGGCGTTTCCGTAAGGTTAATTGATAAATCAACTGCCTCACAAGAGTCTTGAAAATGAGAGTCACGATTACAGTCTAGAGAATTAGCGTCATGTTTACAGTGTTGAACATTCGTTCGCAGTCATTCCCCCTCCTTTTTGTGAGGGCATTCTGCTGCGAACTCTGTGTGCGTTTTCTTACTTCTGTCTTTCACCCAGCAGGCGGCGCAAATGTGAGACAGCCATTTCCTCTCTCCCCTCAACATGGCAAAGTGATCCTTTGTGTGTGAACAGTTGCCCTTGTTGAACTCCCGACAAAATAACACAACGGGGCGTTTGCTTTCTATTTTTACGGATGGGCAGGATTTTCTTATGCATCCAGCGAACGACCGGTTCTCAATTGATGCAAAGGAATCTCCCCATTCTCGCCGCCCTCGCTCGATTTCCATGAGCACAGCCGCGTGATAACTCCGGACTGCGCTCCATTCGTAGACCGTAGCTAAATACATTAGTGCGTTCAAGTGCTCGATCCGTGCTCGTCTTTCTTTGTCTGATAACGAGGACAAGGACAATATCGCGCTATAACCCGCGACAAATTCCTCAATAGTTAGATCGTCATATTTGACGTCTTTGCTCACGTACCCTAGAGTGAGTTCGCTGTGCGGCCAAATTTGAGGGCAAATTACTCGTGAAGCAATTTTAGCAGACTTCCCGGACTTAACTCTCTTATTACCTCGTTTTTTCGATCGTCGCCGCTGTTCTTCGTCTGTGGAGCTTGAACTTTCACTGGACTCGTCCCCACTCGAATCATCCTCACGCGCTCGATCGGTTATTCCCATCTTCGATAACCTCTTCTCCACATCTTTCGCTAGAGTTTCGAACGAGTGGAGGTCTTTCATGGAAATCTTCTTCTTATTTTTGACTTTTAATTCCTTGTCCAGATTCTCTGCTCTCAACTGCGCGATCTTGTCTTTCAACTCTAGCTTTTCCTGAGCTCTTTTATCTCTTTTGTTAGCTTTTTCTAGATTTTCTTTCTTTTTTTCTTCGTCAGCCAGTTGAGCCATCAGATTTTCCCACTCCTCGTGGTCATCCTCATCGCTCTCCTCTTTGACCTCAGTCTCTTTGTCATCCTCATTGTTCCCCTCTTTGATCTCTGTGTCATCGCATGATTTCTTTTCCAACTCGTCGTCTCCGCTCTCCATTTTCTTGTAATCAATTTGCTTACGTTCTCGAAGCGAATAAGCCATAAAAATTTAGAACCTTAACAAGCTATACGTATAGTGTATACACTGAAATTGCATTGATAGATAATCGATCTAACAAGGCATGTACAATAGCTACACTAATAGGCACGTGATCAAGCTGGTGACGAGGCTAAGAACAAAGTCCAAGGGTAATCGATAAATCTATCAACGCAACAACTAACCTCTACGGGGATCACTCACAATTAATGCTTTTGAGTACCCCTCAAAACACCACATTTATGTCACAATGGCAACTAATGTGAAGCGCTTACTTTTGTTGTACAAGGTGGACTTTTCTCATGTTGGTAAGCCTTATCCTTTGTTGCTTATTTACATGTGAGCTTTGGAACTGGGACTTTAGATGCACACATATTGTACATTTTGTAAATCAACTTTGCTGCAATGAGAAAATGGTAAAAAAAACTGGATAACCAGTTCAGTATACCTTCGGAATTTTAACATTGGGGAATTCTTTTGTTCACATTCAATGAATGAAACACGTTTCACTTAACACATTCTTATCATTTTCTCCTCTCCTTGACATTTCTTCTTTGTAAAGCATATAAATGCTTCTCTTAAGCAAGAAGGCAAGTGCTTAATTCCAGTTGTTGGCATTACATCTGACATAAATGCAAATCGTTTGAACCATTGTCTTGCTTTTTCAAAGGCTATTGAGGGAAAATGGCATCTTTTTTCCATTTACTGATGATACACCTTCGCTGAATAACTTTAGAACATCTTTGTGTCTGTTAAACGTACCGACTTTCTATTAAAATGTTCAAATCAATTGAAGTCTTATTATTAATTTAGATACCGACCTGGTGTCCTTAATGCCATACATGGTGCACCATGCCTTTTGACATAGATTCTGCTCGCATGTTGAGATTAAAAAAAACGTCACCCATTCTCACTAATTGTACACTATCTGATTGCAGATATCATAAAGTTACGTTGGTCTGCTTGAGTTTTGGTTGTCCAGAAGTTTATTCTACAATCAACTGTGGTTTCAAGAGGAACATAGTACATACAATTTTATATGGCAGCATTTCACTGTTCTTAGGTCGTTTTGCACGACTGAGACTGGTAACAGTCTCCTCTTTTGAGAAGGCGGTGGTGCTAATCTAAAATGAAAAAAAATGTTCAGTACTGCATTCAAAAAGCTCTTATAGCAATTACACTGAAATTCTGAAATATTGGTTTTTTTCTCAAGGTAACCAGGCATATGTTTGTACACTGGGAGTCAGAAGAGAATTGCGATAGAAGCTGTTTTAACTAATAAACAACACCAAAACAACAACAAACACAACAACAACAACGAAACAACCCAGAATAATGCCAACAAAGAAAACAAAGATTACAGTACATAATGGCGATAACAGGTTTAAGGACCTTGGTAAAAACCCTAGGTGCTAAACTATAGCCAAACAGCAGGCAGGTAAACTGAAAAATCTCATAATACCAGAAGAATTGTAGATATTTGTGATGAGGTTTAACAATTGGGATGCTTAAATAAGCATCCTTCAAATCAATTGTGGCTAAAAAATCATTGGGATGGACCAATTCCTTGACTAATGAGATGGTATCCATCTTGAAATGAATCTTGTTTATGTTTTGTTTATGTTTATTAAATTCATCACAAATAAAAAGACGAATACATATACAAAAAAAAAGATAATAATAATAAAAAGAGGGGTGTGACAGGAGGCAGTAACAGGATAAAGTCCCAATTGACAACTGCTCCCATGACTATAAAATGTACAATACAATCATTACAAACTATATACAATAAAGTTATAAATTTAGATATCACACATGCTTGAATAATAATATGCATATATATGGCTATATAAAAATCAATTTAGTGTCAGTAAGCAAGTTAAAGGTGGTACATATGATGGCATAAGGCTTTTGTAATGACATGAAAGTCTAGTTTGAAGTGATACCAAGGACTGGCAATTCTTAAAGTCCTAAGGCAAATTGTTCCACAAATTTACAGCTTGTGGGAAATATGAGTATATAAAATAGTTTTGTTTATGCCTAGCTTTAATTCTGAAATTGTTTGGGTCAAAGTTATGTTATGTATCCACTTGTGGTAGGATGAAATAGTCACAACAGTTTATGGACATAGCACCAGATTTGAACTTGTAGAAGAGTAGAATGTCTCTGATTTCCCTACGGTATTCCAGCGGTAACTGGTCCAGTGATACGAGCCTTTCAGCATAAGAGACATTCCTTGGTGGGTAATGAAGTATAAACTTGGTTGCGCGCCATTGGACATTTTCAATTAGAGCTCTGTGTTTGACAGTATAAGGCGATCATAGAAAGGAACAGTAATCAAGTTGGGGTCTAACCAAAAGACTGTACAACAATTTCCTAATCTTAACGTCATCATAATCGCGGCAAACTCGCCTGATCAAGCCAAGAGTCTTGGCCTTTGAGGTAATTTTTTCAATGTGCTTTGCCCAGTGAAGATTACAGGAAACAGTGATCCCAAGATCTTTAATATATGGAACACACTCGAGTTCTTGACTTCCCAGATCGTACGTTCTGGCACAACTAGGATTTTTCTTCATAGAGATGTGAAGAGATTTACATTTGGAGGCGTTGAAAACCATGCAGTTGTCTAGGCTCCATTTCTGCAGGCCATCCAAATCTTGTTGGAGGTAGGTGGATGAACACCCCGTCAGGTGGCTGTTCCCCTAATGGAAAAAGTTAAAGAGGAGCTTGCACTAATGGAAGATCTTGGGGTGATTTCTAGAATTCCTGACGGGGTTCCAACTGAGTGGTGTGCAGGGATGGTGGTTGTACCCAAGCCAAATGGCAATGTACGAATTTGACCTTACAAAATTGAATGAAAATGTCCTAAGAGAGCCATATCCTCTACCAAAAATTGACGATCTCCTGGGACAAATTGGCGAATCCAAGGTCTTCAGCAAAGTGGATGCAAATTCAGGGTTTTGGCAACAGAAGTTGACTCCCGATGCTAAGTTGCTAACTACATTCATTTTGGGAGGTTTTGTTTTAACAGAATGCCCTTTGGCATTAAAACAGCCCCAGAACACTTTGAAATGAAAATGCAACGCGTCCTTGAAGGATCTGATGGTGTAGTTTCTCTAATTGATGATGTATTAATCCATGGCAGAACCCAAGAGGAACATGATACACGTCTTCATGCCACCCTAGCTTGCCTCCAAGAAGCCGGAGTGACGCTCAATGCTGATAAGTGTGAATTTTCAAAGGCAGAGGTGAAATTCGCTGGATATGTAATCAATGGCGACAGAATCCAGTCTGACCCAGAGAAAGTGAAAGCTATTCAGGAAATGCCCATACCACAGAACACGAGTGATGTACAAAGATTCCTGGGAATGGTCAATCAGCAGGGGAAGTTTATCCCTCATCTTGCAGAGAAAACAAAGCCACTACGTGACCTTCTAGACAAGAAAAGTACCTTTTCCTGGGGGCTATCACAGCAGTCAGCCTACCAAGACCTAAAGGATGAACTCAGCAACACCCCAACACTAGCATACTATGACCCTTCAAGAGAAACAACAATCACTGCAGATGCGTCATGATTTGGCCTTGGTGCTGTTCTTACACAAAAACAACCTGATGCCACTGTGAAAGCTGTAGCATATGCTTCTCGTACTATGACAAGCGTAGAGCAAAGATACGCCCAAATAGAAAAAAGAAGCACAAGCCACAACCTGGGCCTGCGAACGATTCAGTAACTACATTACGGGGAAAGATATCTTGATAGAAACTGACCATAAGCCCTTCGTACCGCTTCTTAGCTCTAAGACACTGTATGATATGCCACCCAGAATTCAACGATTCAGGATGAGACTGATGCGCTACTCCTACACTATTAGACACATCCCAGGAAAAGAACTAGTCACTGCTGACGCACTCTCACGAGCACCATTGACTGGCCCACCCTCACCACAGGATCAGCAGCTAACAGAAGATCTTATCCTGTATGTATCATCAATCACCACAGGTTTGCCTGCAACTGAAAAAAAAATAGCACAAATACGAGCTCTCCAAGGTGAGGACGAAGTGTGTCAAAGACTGAAAGAATTTAGCCTAGAGGGCTGGCCTGACAAGAGCAAAGTCCCCTCTCCACTAAAAGCATACTGGCCTGAGAGACACACCATAACTATCCAACAAGACCTTTTAATGAAGGACACAAGGATCATTATTCCCTCTGCTATGCGTCTAGAAATTCTTGGGGCCATCCATGAAGGCCACCAAGGAATCAGAAAATGTCGTGAGAGAGCACAGTGCTCGGTGTGGTGGCCAGGACTCAGCAAACAAATAGAAGACATGGTCACTACATGCAAGACATGTTGTGAGGAAAGAAAGAACCATCCAGAAACAATGATCCCCACTGAGCTACCTGATCGACCATGGCAGAAGGTAGCAACAGATTTGTTCTATCTCAAAGGGAAGCCATATGCATATGTGCTTGTTGTTGATTACTTCTCAAGGTACTTTGAAGTCGCCCCTTTAAGGAATGAGACATCAGAGGACGTCGTGGAACATCTCAAGTCCATTTTTGCACGTCATGGCATCCCAGAAACCGTAATTTCTGACAACGGTCCACAGTATTCAGCTCAGCCATTCTCACGATTCTCAGAAGATTGGGGGTTTGCTCACCTGACAAGTAGCCCTCGTTACCCACAGAGCAATGGGGAAGCTGAAAGGGCCATACATAGAAACGTCTATTGAAGAAGGCTGAGGACCCCTACTTGGCAATGCTATCATACAGAGCAACTCTACTATACAATGGGTCGAGCCCTGCCCAGTTGCTGATGGGACGGAAACTGAGGACTACACTACCTGTAACACCAGACCAACTGATGCCAACTGAGACCAACTGATCTCAAAGCCAAAGAACACACATACAAAGTTCAACAATGTGCTAACTTTAACAACCACCACAAGGCAAAAGATCTCCCAGTACTACAACCTGGAACCAACGTGTGGTTAACTGACCAGAAGAAACCAGGTCATGGAGAAAGCAAGTACACCTAGGTCATACTTGGTTAAGACAACGAGCACCCTAAGTGGGATTAGGAGGAATAGAAGACATCTTGTCCCCAACCCAAAAGACCGTACGATCTTTGGTACCAACTGACGTCCAGGAACCAGACCCAATGGAAGACCCCACCAGAGGCTACGACTGATGTGAAAGAGAGTCCCAAGCCAGTGGTTACTCGATCGGGACGTGTTGTTGTCCCACCAAAGAGACTTGATATGTAGACTAAGAACATTGATTTACAACTTTATTTACAACTTTATTTGTTTGAACATTATTTGAACATTTGGACATTTATTATTGTTGTTGTTCTTAAGTTTAGTTGGTATAGATGGCATGCTCAACATTTCTTTGTAAGAAGGGGAGATGTGTGGGTTTCCTGTGTGATCTTGATCACGTGAGGGGGTCTTTGGGGAGAGGAATAAAAAGACACAGACAGCAGAACTTCTGTAGTGTGTTTACTCGTGTATTTCTTGTATAAAAAAACCTACAGTTACTAAAATAGATAAGATTATAAATCCAGTAACAGGAGTCTTATGGTTGCTTCTAAAGGACAAAGAACCAAATATTAACATCGTTTTTTCAATAAAAGTCTGTTTTTTAATCTAACATTTAACGAATATCTAAAAAGCGCTACATATTTTTTTAGACCAGGGCTACGCGCGCGCGTTACAATTCCTCTGGACATTGCGTGACATGTCAGTTTATCGTGTTACATGCTGTACATAGAGGAATTTGATTTGAGCAGGCAAAAAATTTTGATTCTCTTTATAATAAAACCTCAAAGGAACTCTTTCAAATTGTCAATATGTTAGCTTTCAGGTAAACTAAGATTTCACACGATTCACAACCTCATTGATTTTGTTTTCAACGGTTAACAAACGATCTACACCACTTTTCTCTAGAGAAGAACTGACTGATATCTACTTATAGAAAAGACTGGCTGTTAACCGATAAGATGGCTTGTTAATCGTGATTTTATTTCAAAGATACAATATTTGAATGAAGTTAACCGAGTTAGAACCGTTTATATAGGTACAAACACCCACATATACACCTATTTCAAAAAAGGTTGTCGTACGAGAGGTCTCAAGCCTACGCGACAAGGCCGAAAAGGAGTATGGGTATTAGGTAAAAAATCACTCTCTTTTCAGGTTTGGTCTTGATTTGAGCATTAGCAAGTGAAGTTCTTTAGTATTTAAGGTCAAGGTAAGCTCTTTTGAGTTGTCGAATGGCTGATTTATGTGGTTTTATAGCTTTACTCATTTCTACCCATACTCCCTTTCGGGTGAGTCGCGTAAGCTTTTGCCGACAACATTAATTGAAATAGGTATATATATAAGAAAACGTTCAACTTAGTATCAGCACCGCAAAACTTAGCACAAGAAGGGACCTCATGTTAGACTCCCTTGGGATTTGATAGCTCGGTTGTATCTGTCAACATGTCCGTTTTGCGATCGTCGACCAGTGGTTTTGTTTATTATTCAGTGTTTGATTTCATAACACATTTGGTAACATATTCCACGCGCCATGGTATTATGGTAATTATTGTGAGGCTTAGAATATAAATGGACTCTGATTCCACGTTTGTGTACCAGGACTTCTAAGCAGTTAACCGCCTGTTTCTTTTATCCAAGCCAATGCCTATATACTTGCGTACACCTCCATTCTGATGGTTTCTCGAAAACAGCACCAATGCTTAATTTTAGCATTGCAAATGTTGAAGGAGTGCACAGCAATTTCAGCGAAATCTAACCCTAACTAATCGCTTTCATATCTTTGAAGAATGTCCACGTTCAATCTCTAAGCGTTTATGTGGGAATTGCTATTCTATTTCTAAGAAGTTTGAAATAGCTACGTTTTTAATAGTTAATCTGCGAAATTTTAATTTGTCCCATATTCCGTCATACACTAAGACTGTGATCTACAACTTCGTGTACAAATATGTACACTTGATGTGAACATTTTGCAAGAGCCTTTTTTGGTATACCCTTGAACTGGCCCCCGTAAAGCGCAAAACATGTCATAGACAATGCCGGACAAAAATGTTAAGGCAAAGCGAAAAAAATGTTGCTTTTTGAGTAAACCCATCACTTTCAGTTTATTGTTCTCCCCTCTCCCCCTCTCAACCAATGTTAGGTAGGTAGGTAGGTGCACAATGTCATCCATAGAATGGGCTATCGTCTGGTACAACATTGACCTGGGGGGGAGGGGGATTCAATAAATAACTGCTAAGCAAGAGGCGACCTAATCAAGTAACAGCTCAAATATATGGATTTCATAACTGTCTCAAGGATTTTTGTCCGTGATTGTAGCAATACATTTTTAAATTGAGTTTATGTGGTATAAATTATTAAATTTCCCTGTCCACTCACGCCGGGCTAGCAGGCTCAAAAATTTCGCCATTTTGGTCAGTGGCTTTTCGATCCAATATGGCGTCATGGCGGGAGTCCTATTGTAATTCAAATTTTGTCTGTTGAATAATGCATATTTTTGACAACTACTAGTCAGCGGTAAATCCATTCAACACAAGATGGCGGCCTTTCTGAAGTTGGAGAGGACAGCTTTCGTTTTAGCCATTGCACAGATCTGAAGGTACATTTGGCGATGAAAAATAATTTTTTCTGTCGTACGGAAATCGTGCTTTTCTCTGGTACTAATTTTAAACGTTGGTTATTTTAAATATATAATTTCTGTTTTAGAAAAACATTATTTTGAATTTCAAAACCATGGATACCTCGATTATACTTTGAACTTTTATACCAAAGATGTCTGGCTTAAATTGGTTGTTGGTATTTTTCAGAAATTTGTATAGAAGTCTGAGATCGAACTGCATCGAACAAAACCCAAATGGACAACTAGAACGCGTGTATGAACCGTCGTGTTTTGGCACAAAAAGATTATTCGATTAATGAGGAGAAAATGTACATCTTCATGACCCTGGACGGTCCTTTTTCCATGGAATTTGACAATGGAGGCATTCGAATGTTTTAAGACTCTAATCCTATCTCAGAAATACGGAGGTGTGATGGTTAAAAACACAGAAATGGTGGCCAAATGTGATGGGCCGAAAAAATAGAAGTCGGCCAAGGAGCAACAAGGCAATAGCCCGTGATAAGTTTCCCATTGGGCTGCTCTCCCAAAGGAGAAAACAGACTAGAGAGGAGTTTCTTGCTCAGTCAAAAGTGTATAAAAAAGAACAAAAGAAACTGAAAAAACTTAAAGAGAAGGCAAGTATCTATATTATTATTGTTGTTTTAATTGAATGAATTTTGTATATACCAAATATAGACTAGGAAAGAATTTATAGAGTTTTAAAAATTAAGATTGGATCAAACAAATTCTGCACAACAATGTGGTATAGAACACTCACCTGAATACTAAAATTAGGTGATACTTCTACCTTCAACTTACTCAGTACTCTGACAAATTCATTTATACTGCAATGTAATGTGTTATGTTATGTCACTTTTGAATATATTTTCAAATTATTGGTAGCTGATATGATACAATACAAAGCTCTCAGATTAATTATTAAGGCCAATGTACATATAGTACATTGTAGAAGCTTACAAGTGTTGCATGGAAGCAGACTTAAACTGTGGTATATATGGTTTTAAAGCATGTTTTAAAAATCTGCAACCTTTTGTTGTGGCACAAAACACTTGTAAGCAAGTTGTAGGACTGTTGCATGTGACAAGTTGTAATTGACAACCCTTGTGACAGCTCCTAAGAGTTAAGAAATTAAGTTATAAAGAAAGCACATAAATGTTGAAATTAATACTTCAAATTTGGGGTTAGGGAAATAGAGATATTTGTAGATATAATTTGTTAAAGGGTTGTCACTGATTGTTTATCTTAGGTTTTTAGATGTTTTGATCTCACTACCACAATCCTCATTTGGTGAAATGTGGGCGTGTAACTAATTTGCAGTCATGTTACAGAAGACTTTTGTACACACATGGGAATTGGATGTGTTAATTAATTAATGTATAATTTGTAGGTATACTAAGACGTAATATTATAGACATACTAAAACAAATTAATGATATTTCTTTTTCAACTTCAAGGTTAAAATATTGATGAAAGATGTTGAAAACCTGCGAGTAGAGGCTGAAAACAAGAAATGTACAACCAACAGAAAACTTCTGAAGAGGCAAAAACATCCCACAAAAGTTAAAAGTGATGATTCAGAACATTATGAAGTTCCAGATGCTTCTCGGTCTTGCCAAAGGAGAACAAAAGAAACACTAGATGCATGTAGTAGCATCCATGGAGGAACCAAGGATGAAAAAACACCAACTTTGGATGGCATGTGGGTAGTACTCGTGAATGCAGCAACACCGGCTAAACTAGCTGATTATGCAAAGAACTCAAAAAAGATGGCAAATAAAGTACTACCTAAAATTGTTAAAAAGCATGTGAGAGACTTTGAAAGTGGGCTGGAAAATAAAGTTCGGAGTCTAAAAGTTTTATATTCAAAAAAGCTCCTTAGTAAGGAACAATACAAGAACATACGGACAAACCTAACAATGAAATCTAGTAGCAAAAAGAAAAGTAGAACTGGCCTTAAATTTATGCCACAAATAAACTTGCCTAAATTGATTTCTTATGACAAATTAATTGACTTTGTCAAAAAAATTGATATAGGAAATGTGAAGGACTTAAAAGAAGAGTTCTGTTGTGACTTAGAGGAGGATCTTAAAGTTGAGGGTGTGTATAGAGAGTTAGAAACCTTTTTAAAAGAGATTGCTACTATGTACATGCAAATTGATCAGATACTAGGAGAACAATCATTTCTCATGAAATTTGGAAGTGAGCAATATCACTTCAGAATCGCTATCGGGGCTGATGGCGCCCCTTTCGGAAAGGACGATGAGTCTACATCCTGGATCATTTCATTTATAAATGTTGGAGAACAAATTGCCAGTGAGAGGGAATGCTTTCTTTTAGCAGGAGCCAACTGTAGTGAATCTCATATTGCAATGATCAGATACGGACAATATCTGGTATCAGAAATTATCTGGTATCAGAAATTGCAAATATCGAAAGGAAAATTTATTCCTTACCAGCTGGAGATAATAATTATTACAGTGTAAAATTTACATTTGAAATGGTACCATCCGATATGAAATGGGCATCGTTTTTCAGTGGTGAACTTTCAAATGCAGCTTTTTACTTTTCACCATTTGGAAATGTGAATGATGACAACAAGATTATAATAAATGGATCTCTTGGGCAAGATGATAACTGCACTTGGAAACCCTGGGACTACAATGAGAGGTAATAAATTCTTAATCAGGGACTGCAGAGAGGGTGGGACTGGGGGATAGTCCCTAACCCCACACTTTTTCAAAATCAATGTTAACCCCACCCCAATCTACAATGACCAACCATCCCTGCCAAAACTTAGCCCAGAGAACCCCACTTCAAAGGTGCTCAATTAAACCTGTTAATTAATGCACATTAATGTTAATGTGTATTAATTGGTTGGTATAGTTACTCAGTCATTATGCTATGGAAGTCTGTGAGGGGGCAATGTCAAAATATCTGGCTGCTGTGCCTGCTGAAGCAATAGAGCGAATTTTTAATTAATACTTAATCTGTGAAAGCATTACTTTTAGATATAACATTTTAACAGGACAAGTAAAGTCATTCCATTATAAATGTTGTTTCTTCACATTGTACTTTCATTTTGTAATTTTTCAGGCTGGAGGTAGCTGCCAAGGTTGAAGCAAAGCAACATGAGCTAGACGAATTACACCGAGTCAACCAAAAGAAAGAAAATTCTAGAATTCATAAGAGAACAGAATTCAAGGCAAGAAAAAGTACCAATTCTTGGACACTTGGTAGACAAAATATATGCAGAACCTCTGCATAATGCAAATAATGCTTGGCAACAGTTAAATGAGCTTATAATTGATTATGCACATGCCAAAAGTAAAATACCTAAATCATGTACTACGATGTCTGACTTGCCTGAATGCCAGTTGTCAAGGTATTTTTCTGTTCTAAAGCAAATACAAGCATCCAGACTGTACAAGAAAGTAAAAAAGTGGTTACATCAAGGTAGAAATGGGTCCCTCAATTACAGGTTTACTGGGAAGGAAACAAAACTTTTTTGTCACAAATTCATGTTTTTGTTAAAGGCTATAAGTGATGATGATGATAGCCCTTTTGACAGACTACGCATTACAGTATTTGCATTTATTGGGGTACAACTGAGAGATGTCATTAGCAGATTTAGCCGTGTATCAATAGATGAGGTAGTTTTACAGGAACTCAAAGAATGTTGCAGGAAATACTTTAATGCATATTCTTTACTGCTTAATAAAATCACACCAACTGTTTGGACAATCGGATATGCTGTACCATACCATACTGATTTGTTGTATAAAAGTCTGGGAGTTGGTCTTGTGATCAACTCAATGCAAGGGCGAGAAGCAAAGCATGTTCGAATAGCTGATTATGCAAAGCACTCCACTCTTACAACAAGATGGAAACAGGTCATGAGACATGACTATATTTCCACAGTATGGATGAGGAAGAATGACCCACTAAATTCATGTTACAAAAAATCTAAAGATGTCTATGTGCCCAAAGAAATCAGCCAGCCTCAATTTTGTTACTGTGGTTTAAATGTTGACTCTAACCAAAATCAGAGCTGTTCAATGTGCTCATCAGATCTGTACCAGTACATTAAATCAACGGCTGAGTCTGGTGAACTCAACCCCCATATAAAGAATCTTCTAAGCGTACTGTCCTAAATAGGGAGATATACTACATAGCAAACAGTTGAATTAATATACACCTATTTCAAAAATCGTTGTTGCAAGTCAAGCAACAAACGTCAAGCCAAGGCCGAAATGAATGCTGGTTTTATGGTGATAATATATTCAAATCACACTTGTTATCAACAGAATAAAGTACAAGCATGTGAAAATGATCATATTTTGTAATTAGTTCTATAGAAGCAAGTGTGATTTGAATACATTACCATCACAAAACCAGCATTCATTACAGTCTTGGCTTGATGCTCAAAGCAATATAATTGACTTGCGACAATGATTTTTCAAACAAGTGTATTTTTCAAAATATTCATATTAAAACACATAACACAAATGAAGAAAAAGTAGATTTTTGGAAAAATACATCATCTGATTGCAAGTGTATGGTTTCCCATTGTAAATACGGTCATTTCAAAAAACATTGTCACTGAATGGTCTCAAGCCTACACGTCTCAACCAAAAGAGATGATGGGTAGAAATCATTGAGGTGACTATAAAATGCATATCTAATTAGTCATTCATCAAGCTTATTGTGCAGACCTTTGCATGGGCCAGGCCCTCGTTAAATTGTTGTTTATTTCTCATTTTCAATCCTTGGCAATACTATAATTCAGAATAAATAATTTATTGCCTCAGTGATTTCTATTCATACTCCCTTGAGTTGACTCCCTTTCAGTCGAGTCGCCTAGGCTTGAGGCAGAGCAGTGACAACATTTTCTGAAATGACTGTATATTCTGCTTTTACTAGCATGACCATACATGATGGTTAGAATAAAGATTTTTTGATTTGGCAGTAACGTGTCTCTGTTTGAAAGTTAAATATATACAGTTTTATAGACTGTTCACATTTATCAATGAAGCATCACAAATGTACATGTATAAATACCAACTACAAAGGTTGAACAAACTGTTGAACTGAGCAGTCTTTCAGCAAAACAAATATGCAAAAATTCAAAAAAATTGAATTTTTTTCCACAAACTAACAACGTTTTTTATATTTGTAAACACAATCTTTGTTTTCTATTTCAACTACAGTACTGTTTTCATGATATGAATAAGAAAGTGAATAACTCCCAGACGATATTAAACTGGTCGATCCGATGTTTTGCTATCTACAATGTGTGTTGTGGCACACCAATGCGATTGTAATGGCCATACCTTGCAGTTATTTTAAGGACTTCAAGTTTCTTCGAATAGCGAAATTTTAAAGGATTGTCAGCGTCAGCTATCAACTTACAGAAGGATCCATCCCTTTCCCTTTTAGTCAGTATGTTGTCCACATCAATTCTGCATTTGTACATATTAGCTAGGTCGTTGAAGCTACCAAATATCTGGTCCTCATCATACATGTGGATTTCTTCAATGCAGGCTGTGTTTTTAACCATCACACCTCCGTATTTCTGAGATAGGATTAGAGTTTTAAAACATTCGAACACCTCCATTGTCAAATTCCATGGAAAATGGACCGTCCAGGGTCGTGAAGATGTACATTTTCTCCTCATTAATCGAATAATCTTTTTGTGCCAAAACACGACGGTTCGCGAAAGCATTCTTGCCGGTTGGGCTAAGTGATATTTAAATGCCCTATTGGGATCAAAGGTGTGCTTCTTTATCACTGCACGTGTCAATTGCAAAACTTCATCTCCAATTTTCGTTGCCAAGGAATTATTTCTGTTGTTTTCAATGTAAGTTTTTACAACATCATGCATTCGAACTATGAGTTCCGCCATCTTGAAATTTTGACATTTTGTGGTATACCGCTGAAATATTAGGCGGGCTCACATTTCCTGAAATGGCGGCATTCCGAGTGCCACCAGCCCGGCGTGACTAAGTTTAACTGAATATACAAAAGCACACGAAAATATTTTGGTCTTACATGAGACTAGTATATAATTAGTATATGACTTACATTTATTCAACAATGTCTTCTTCAAATTGTTGTAGTTCTTCTGATTCAGGTTCTGAATCAGCTTCAGACTGTTCTTCCTTGCCTTCCTCCAAGAACCCTTTATAAATACCATCCTCTGAAGGAAATTCAGTCCTGATAGCGTTGTAAACGCAGCAAGGCAGTGGTAGTCTTTTTGAGTTTCCCTCGTATTCCCAAACGAAAGAAACGAAAGAACTGATGATATGCAACTGATCTAAAGAACCTATTATAAAACAAAAAAGAAATGCCTTAGCTATAACAGTACACAAAATGTAAAACAAGCGCTGAGAGACTTTATATTTATCATTAGTATGTACATATATATATCATGTTCCTGTTTTGTAATATATTAAACACGTTAAAGCTCGCAAGATAGTACTTACTGTGAATCACATGTTTGCTTCTTCGCTCTCATCACCGTGTAACTCCGTCCTTTCCGGGTTTTCAAGCCAATGGACGCAGCTTCTAAAACCCATTTATCTAGGCAAACAGACTGAAATCCAGGATGCTCTGTTATGCAATCCAATTCTTCTTTGAATTCATGTAACTTTTCTCTACATCTGTCGATGTCCTGACAGCAAAAACATTCCTCTTTCTTTGTTGCCGTAGTCAGCGAGCACATCGAGCAAGTGCACCTAGATAGAACCAGAATAAAGTTGATTATTTCATGCAAGTATTATTGAACTTCAATTCCCACACCTTCTGCTTACCATTGATCTAGATGTATTTCATTGGAAAATCTCTTTAATAGCATTTCTTCTTCTTCTAGTTCGGCTTGAACTTCTCTCTCGTTCATGAAAACTTCTTCGCTTCGTAGCGATTGGCTCTAATTCTTTCAGGATAGCAAAAATTGTCGTCTTTCAAATCATCCATTAATTATCGAGGTATCACAGATAAAATAACACCGTTTCTAGTGATTTGTTTCACTATGAAAACGCTGAAAACACAGATAAAACACCTAACAATCGTACATAAAATGTATAGTCGAAGACACGCCAGAAACAGAACGTGTTGTCTGTATGACGTCATTTTGTACTCACAGGTAAAACCGCTGTACACAATAACTCTTTGGCCGTGCGACAGGCTGATTAATGGCGGACGAAACAAAAAGGTAAAATTGAGTACTTCCCTTTGGAATATGAGAAAAATATTTTAGCAAGTGATTATTAGGTTGTCAAAGCTTATTTCAGTGAAGCTTCAGCCCGAATAAAAGGGTTTTCAGTTTGGAGCAATTTTCGTACAAGTACCACTTTAAAATAGGGGCGTGTCAGCTAACCCCTGACACAAAGTAAACACTGGCTTGAGCTGCATCAGTGTAGAGTATAAATAACATGAAGGGGTTTTTCTGTTTATGTTTTACTGTCATACCTATTTCCATTGCTTGCTGGGAAGCAATTTGAAACTTTTGCTCCAAGGCACAGTTTAGCTTTAGTATAAGTGTAATTTTTTTTTTAAAGTTGACAAGTCTACAGTTTTTAAAACAAATATTTTTGTGAGCTCCAATAAATGGTGCCTTAGCGGTCAATCGCAATCTGAAATCTTAATATACAGGAGACCGAGATAAAAAACCTAATTTGCTACACTTCTGTTACCTAGTGAACTGCAATGCTCTCAAAAGGAGACTAGTGAGTGAACTAGTTTGGGCTGCATCGGTATACAGAATACAACAAGGGATGAATTGAAGCTTGTAACACCGTAAAAAAGGAGGTAACTTACTGATGTTTTGAGCTCAAAACCCTCGTTGCAGTGCCCTCAACCAATCAGAATCGACAATTTCTTAGGTGCATCTTGATTACCTGTAGAATTTCAGTTGGCTGATCATGTATTTGTGAAGCTGCCCACTGTCCAAGATCCTGCACCTCCTCCTGAGTAAATCATATAACTGAATTCAGGTTAAACTGGGTGTTAAATTTGCATGCCGCTAGATAGTTTATGTACACCTCAACACGCTTTTTGTCATTGGTTTGCTTCAGTAGCTCGGCGGTCAAAAATCTTAGGTCTGGATCACTCGGTGCTGTTAACATGCTCGATACACGGTTCTCATAATGGCCGAATTCAAGTGGAGGCCTGGCAACTATTATACATGAAAACGAGGTCACCCAGTCGTGGTTACCCACTCACATCAAAGAAAACAAAGCGATCAGCTGTAAAACGTGAAAACAAAAGGTTTTTAAACGCTTATTTCAATTCTTTTTTTGAATAATATTTGACGTTCCGCACTCCCGCAAGATTTATATTCCATATTTACAAAGGATGAAGATATGCCAAGTCATTGCTGCTTGCCTCAGTGTACAACTAGAGGTTATCGCAAAAACAGAGAAAAAATATCCTTCTACACGTTCCCCTCTGATGCAGTATGAAAGAAGAAATTGATTCATGCCATAGGGCGAGATGAAGGACCACACTTTAAAATCACTAAGTCCACAGTAGTGTGTTCCTGGCATTTCAGAGAGAATGACATCAAGAAGACATTGGCAGGTAAACATGTTGTTAAGCCTGGAGTTGTCCCGTCAGTGTTCTCGTGGATTCGTACGTCACCTCGGAAGTGAAAGCAACCCTGACTTTTTGTCAGTGAAAAATCAAATGAACTGCCTGAGCATAGCGATTTCGACGATCGTTTCATAGTAGGAGAGGCAGAAGAGACTATTGAAATACTTGAAGGAGAAGTTCAGAGGAATGTCGACGTGGCAACCCAAACTGATTTATCTGACCAGGAGGTTTATCTTTTGGAAATTATTGCAAGATGCAACAAAAACATTGAAATGCTCGAGTTACAAGTTCAAAAATTAAAGCTACAGACAAAAGACTCACAATGCAGATATGAGTCTCTTCAAAGTAAATTATTTACTCTTGATTCAATGAAGGTCAGAAACTCTGATGCTGTTGCTTTTTATACTGGATTTCAAAACTGGGATGCTTTCACGGCAATATATGATTATCTCGATCCAGGAGAGAGAGGAGAAAATATAAACTTCTGGCTATCTGGTTACACAGATACTTCTGCTAATAATAATGAATATGATGATTCAGAGGAAGTATCATTGAGATACAGATACAGCTAGAGCCCTCAAACCAGCTGAAGAGTACTTCATGGTCCTGTGTAGACTGAGACAGGGTTTCCACGAAGAACATCTAGCTCACATATTTAATAACTCTGTGTCTACAGTGAGTAAGATATTTTTAACATGGATCAATCTTGTGTATCTTAAGCTGGGTACAATAGAATATATGGCCATCGAGAAAGGCTGTTAATATAGCAATGCCAGAAGCTTTCAAGGAGAAGTACAAGTCTACCAGAATTATAATAGGACTGCACTGAAGTTAAATGTCAAATGCCAAGTAGTTTGCATTTGATACGGAGAACTCTTCAGTAGCTATAAACACCACACTACTTTGAAGGACTAGTAGGCATTTCTCCCTGGGGGAGCTATAACATTTAGTCAATTATACTCCAACTCTATATCTGACAGAGAAATTGTCACAAGGAGTGGCTTTTTAGACTTACCTTTTGATGACAAAGATTCTGTCATGGCTGATAAAGGTTTCACCATAAAGGACTTGCTGCCTCTTGGTGTTGGTTTAGACCTTCCACCTTTTCTGGGAGAGAACAGCCAAATGTCTGCAGAGGATGTTGTTAGGACTCAACAATTTGTGTTATTTAATACTAATAATTAGTACAGCTGTATGTTTCATGGGTTTAGTGCAAGCACTCTATTACATTATTTACATTATATCACTTATTATTTAGTAATATAAAACATAATTACATTTTGGATTCATGTTATTACCCACAAAACTTCAGTCTGCACTACATGAATAGTGTTTTTAAGAGACAGATGTTTCAGTGGTTATTTTACATAGCTCAACCGCTGCTACTTTTATAAAGTTTGTAAAATAATATGCAATGAGTTTGCCTTTGAGTTCATTCCAATACTCAGAATCAAAAGGGATCGTTTGAATAAAGATACCTACATTAGTGTATACAATGAAATCGCACCACTTTGCTCCTGTTATTACAAAAAGGGAATGAAGCTGCTTGAGGAAGTTCTTCAGAGCCAGACAGGCAGTTTTGTTGAAGATGGCATGAATTTGTGTTCTGTGGACTTTTCTTTAAACACCATCTCAAAGTACAGGTACTTTGATCAAACAGTCTACAATGAATGTAAAGCTCTCCTGCCAAAAGATGATTGACTTCTGGATAAAGATATTCTTCATGCATTAGAGCAGCTTAAAGATGCAAATCTACCAAGATACAGGTAAATATAGTAGCATTTCAATAGTTATAATAGTGAATGGTTATCATAGATCACATGAGGCTTAACCCTCCCCCCCCCCCCACCACCACCACCACCATGGTTAATGTGTATGTATGTGTGCACTGTTTTAACTCATGGTTTTTAACCAATAGACCATTTGCAGCAATTGATCACGTGTCAAATTTCCCCATAGCAACAAGCCCGTGGTGGGCAAGCTAACTTGACATTCCTTGACAACCATAAGAGTTTGACTGGCGAAGCGAAGCAATACCAACACTATAGCGTCTGTTTTTACCTTTTGTGCTGTTTATTTCAACCTGATTTTTTGTATAAACCTGAAGGGACTATTGTTTTAGCATTTGAAATCAATTTATAGTTAGAATTGGCGGATAGAGAGCCTTTTTTTGGCCTGTGAGTAGGAAGAAGCGGACAGACACGAAGTGCGAAATGGCGGATTTCTCAGGTATGTTTATGTATTATTTCAACTCCTTATTTTACTTCTGTGCTCAATTGATTGACCAATGATCTTCACACGGATCTCCGATACATTTGTGGATAGTTTTATGGCCAATCCAACTCAGAATTATTACATTTGCGGCCGTTATACGAACGAGAACTTGGCTCGTGATCCCGTGATATCTTTACCGACAAGCACAACAAGACGAAATTTACAACACGATAAACTGTGTATGAGTGCTCTAAATTACCCGTTAAGTTTACAGTTTATTCGAATTATGATTTTAGAAGAATCAACCGATCTATCAAGATTTCCTGATTTAACATTTGGCGATGTAGAAGGATATGCGAAAAAGGAGTCCGGTTGTGAAAGCACTTCCAAGGCGTACAAGTTTTTCGCCGAACCAGGCTATTTGCATGACGTGAAAGGTAAGAGTTTTTTAATCTACATGATAAAAAAGCATATGTTAATCTGCCAATTTAACATTTCGTTTTTGGTTTTAATTCTAGTGTCATATTCACAAGATAAGGCAAAGGTTAAGGCAAGATGCCATCGATCGATGAAGAAAAGTGAGCCAGCACATAAACTCGAAGCTTAGCTAGACTTGGTGTCAAAGGCAATGAAGGGACGTTGTTCATGTGTAGCTGGTGTAGGAGGATGTTGCCATCACGTTGTGGGATTACTATTTTACATAGCACACTGTAAAACTCTTGGGTTTAATGCCATACCGGATGATTTGACATGTACCAGTATGCCCCAAAGATGGAGTGTACCTAGAGAAAGGAAGATAACCACCAAACCAGTGCAAGAACTAATGGTAAAAAAGCCAAAGCAAGGTGCCAACTATACTAAATTTATAAAAAGTACACTGTATTCGCCTGCCAGGCTCTATCCTATCATGGGAAATGAGCTATTCTCTGGACTTGATCCTCAGCCATTAATGATAACCATAGCTCCCAAGGATGTTATTCAAACACCTGTCATGATCTCTAGCAAGTTTGGAAGTGTACCCAAGGGATCAGTGCTCTCATATCAACAAAAGCTGTCCCAGGATTATGTTATTAATGACTTTTTTAGCCCACAATTCTCTACTTTACCACTGGAAAATTCAGAAGAAAGGATAAAAAATAACACTATGATTTGTTTATCTGAGGAGAAACTAGCAGCCCTCAACTCCATCAGTATTACCTTTAGAACAAGCTGCTGAAATAGATTTGAAGACACTATCACAGTCAGCAAACCAGCTGTGGTATTCCCTAAGACAAAAGAGAATTACAGCTAGTAAATTTGGCCTAGTCTCAAAAAGGCAATCGGGATTTGAAAATCTAGTCAAACAGCTAAACCCATCCAAGAGAGTTGTTACTGCTGATATTGCAACGGGGCATTGACATGGAACCAAAGGCAGCAGTGGCATATGCAAATATTGCAAAAGAAGGAAAGGTCAACATCTACCCCTCAGGATTGATCATTCAGCCTCATTGCCCTTGGCTTAGGCTGTTCTCCTGACCGCAAGGTGTATGACCCTCAGGCTAATGATGAAGGCCTTTCACCATTTGGCCTCCTGGAGGTGAAAGTTGTAAAGGAGGGCACTGCTAACTTCACTACAGTTCAGTACATAACAGTTGGGACTGACAATAAGCTGATGCTCCAGAAGAATCACCTGTACCATTACCAAGTGCAGTGCCAAATGGCTTTGACCGTGTTGGAGTGGTGCGACTTTTTTAGTTACATCAGTGATTCTGTATATCACTGTGAAAGGATTTTATTTGATCCCGATTTTTTTGAACAAGCTAAAGACAAAGTTGACAGTTTCTATTTTAATTACTTTTTAAGATAAATCAGTGCCTTTTAACAAAACAGTTCCTAGTTATTATAAAAGTACAGTGTTAATTACTGTATCACATGTGACTTTTGCAAATAAAGGCGAAACAAAGTTTTTTAGTTCATAAAATATATTGTCTGGTTTCAACATAGATATATCAAGAGTTACGTTATTTACATTTAAATTGATAGTACTGCATATTGTCTAATATTTTTATTTATAATATTAAAAATACATTCTAATAATTAAATAAATCATTGTATTTTATATTGGTTTCTAAGACTTTTACTTGTATAATATCAGTAGTGATAAATAATTGAAAAAAATAGCAAGATCAATAATAAATCATATAAAGATTGAACTAAAGTTCATCTACCAAATCATTGACTGAATCAAAGCTACATGTAGTATTCAATGATTTTTTTATAAGAGCACCTTTGAAAGTTTGTTAATAAACAAATTACTGTATAAATTTGTGGGATAGTGCCCATCATGTTCAGTGGCACATGTGAATCAAAAATGTGATACTCTTTTATGCGCCTGATTGCTCTTTCTACAGTGAATGCGCAGCTTTGCAATTGTCTTGGTTTCCTGCACTTCTTTCAAAGAAAACTGACCCTTACTTTGCAAATATGGGGGGATGTTTAATTTTGCACCCTTTGCCAGCAACAAATCATCGATGTCAAACCCCTTGTTCAGCCATGACCGTGTCGTTTCTTTCTAAGAGATCTAATATCCCGCTACACCTTGTTATTTCTTTATCAGAAATGGATCCTGTGTACAACGAGGAAACAAAAGTGACAGCGCCATGTGTAGCTATACCTATAAGGCCCTTTAAAGTTGTGTTGCTTTTGTATGAAGAATAAAGTTGGGACTGAATAAGCAATGATGATGGTGTTTGTACAAATATCTCTGTACAATCCAATATTACCCGAGTTGTAGGATACAGATCTTTGAATCCTTGGGGCATGTGTTCATCAACCATCTCCTGTGAAGGCCATATTGGTTGTGTGCCAAGTGCAAAATATAAATAATTTGCCCATGTCGTGACTTTTCTGCTAACAGATCAAATGCTTATGTTGAATCTGTGAGCCAAATCCTGTTCGTATAGACCTAGCCTAATCCTTACTAAAAACAAAAATAATTCATCAATCAAAAGCATGGTGCGGGCTGAAGGCCTACTTTGCTGTGAACTAAAAGAATAAACATAAATCATGCGCTCTGCTGAAGGTTCAATAAACTTGTAGAAATTATATAAATGTTGATATGAAAGGAACCCTGTATAAAACGTAATGCTGTCATTGTCACTTGAAAATCTTTCAATACCAAACTTGTAAAGTTTTAGAGCTTCTAGCTGGGCTTTCAGTTGTTCAATTTGTTTCTGAGCCTCATCGTAGGATTTTTTCAGAACATCTAGTTCACTAGATTCATCCTCAACCATGTGTTCATCAACATGTTTATCTTGAGCATTGGGTTCTGGTATTGAGGCACCTGCTGCATGAGCAGTGCCTTCATCATCACTTTCATCAGTCTGTGTACCGCTATAAAAGGGGAAAAAAAATGGAACTTTAATTTCCACCGATTTACCAGCAGTTAATTGAATGCACTAGTAAATTCTGAATTGATATTATACACAAGTATTAATTTTGATGAAAGTTGCATTATTGAATGTCAAGGGGAACCCCTTTTTTGAACAATACAAAAGGTAATATCTATCAACATGTCGAAAATTTCTCTTCTTTGTCTTATGGTACTACTCCAGTTAAAAACAGTAGGAATGACACCAGCCTTTAGATTTCGTTTTCGTTTAGTGCTTGGAGGCCGGTAATCATTCTCAAGAAAATGCCTCGAGCAAATCCTGGTGTTGCTTGTTACCTGAGAAAACAAAAGCAGTGTTGTTCTTTTGATTATTCATTACTGGTATACTGTGTTCAGTTGTTGCTTTTTAAATCTTACCTTGAAATAAGGCCCTTCATCTCTCCTTATCTTTGCAATGCATTGTGCTTTCTTTGATGCATCCTTTGGAAAGCGATGAAAGGATAACTCCTCGTTGTACCGTGAATCACCAGCACACAATGGAACGCAGCCATGAAGGCGAGAGGAATACGTAAATGCTTTCGTGTTTGGATTCGTATTTTCTTCATTACTTTTGCTATCCCCTATCGATTAACGGCACGAGTAAACGGTAAATAAATAATCCCTTGAATTATAAATATAGATGTTGATTAAGCAGAAATGAACTGAATGAGCACAGTTTATCGTGTTGTACATTTCGTCTTGTTGTGCATGTCGGTAAAGATATCACGGGATCACGAGCCAAGTTCTCGTTCGTGTAACGGCCGCAAATGTAATAATTCTGAGTTGGATTGGCCATAAAACTATCCACAAATGTATCGGAGATCCGTGTGAACATCATTGGTCAATCAATTGATCACAAAAGTAAAATAAGGAGTTGAAATAATACATAAACATACCTGAGAAATCCGCCATTTACCACTCTGTGTCTGTACGCTTCTTCCTACTCACAGGCCAAAAAAAGGCTCTCTATCCGCCAATTCTCACTATAAATTGATTTCAAATGCTAAAACAATAGTCCCTTCAGGTTTATACAAAAAATCAGATTGAAATAAACAGACGCTATAGTGTTGTATTGCTTCGCTTCGCCAGTGAAACTCTTATGGTTGTCAAGGAATGTCAAGTTAGCTTGCCCACCACGGGCTTGTTGCTACACGTGATCAATTGCTGCAAATGGTCTATTAAATGTCATGAGCCTAATCATCAGAATTTAACCTTAAATTACGAATTTTTATTTCAGTTCACAAAGAAAAAAAAAACCACTATTGAGGAAATTCTCTCTGTCATAGATTCAATATCTTTAGTGATTGCCATGTCATTAATTATGTAATTGGGTTATCTTCTTCTTGTTCTCTCAATAAATGACGCACTGTCAAATCTCTGTCTGACGTCTCCTAAACTCTCAAAATCGAACGTTGACAACTTAACCTCTCCAAGAAAAATGAGTAATCAGATTCTTAAATGTGCAGTTCTCACCAAAAGCCCTCTGAGAGAGACACAAAGAGGGAAAATATTCTCGATGACCCTTTGCGACTTCGATACTACAGTCACAATAAGAACAATGTGCTTTCAAGAAGACCGTTACGAGACATTCAACACAACAACATATGACATCCAAGATTCCAAGGTAAAAAAAAAAGGATTCGGTGACAATCGTCTCGAAATACTTATTGCTGATGACACAAAAGTCACTGCATCGCTCTTCCAGTTTACAGTTGATTACTGCTTACAAGAACTTCAAATGCATCGTACGATGTTTCAACTGTAAAAAGCTCATTGAATTGGACAACACTAAGGTCAAACCGTAAACACCGATAGCTTGCCGTCAAAACATCTCTACACTGGCGTAGTTGAGATTGAACAAGTTGTCTCGTGGCGACAGTCAGTTTTGGAAATCTTCGCCTCTCTTTGTAAGTAAGAAACAAAACTTTGTTCAATGAAAAATAACTCTTATTGATCGAAACTAATCTGGGAGAAACTAATCTGGCGTCGTTTGCAAGTTCATGCTCATACAAGTCATTTTCTATGAATATTTAACTTACTTTTTATTGTTATTGTCCGACCACGAGGCTTAGTTTGTAAATTTAAACGATAACTGGAATGATGGAAAGTATTTTCTAGTTTATTTCTAAGTTTGGGTCTCCTAAACTAAAGTGAAATTTGTAAATAGACGTTTTGGTATAATCATTCGTCAGAAAACCATGTCTTTACCGGTGAAATAGAGCATAGATTTTGGTGGTCTCTCAGCCAATCAGAACGTGTGTTATAATTGAGCTATATTATAATATGACATAGGGTTGTTGGAGATAATGTGGACCTAGAGGTATCTGCTAGAATCCAGAGCCACAAAAATCCAAATAGGTCACTCCATTGGTTTCATGAGTATGCATGCTGTGAAAGATCATGTTGCTGCTAAGAAATCCATGCCAGATGTGCCTCAAAAGAGTTTGGATGACTTAGAAATGAAATGATTTCTACCAACTCCAGATGTATTCATTTCTTATTTGAAATTTCTCATACCAAGGGTGCTTGTAGACTACTTGTCAGCATACCAACCCTTCTCCAATTCAGTAGTGTGCCACATACCTCATGAATTTTCTGAGCAAATGTCAAAGACATCTGAAGTGGTAAGCTGCATGCATACATGGGTGAATGATCAAATGAATGAACCAATCAATTAATCAGTAGGACCTTTGCATGAAGGCACTTTATTACAGTGACGCTGATGGTTTTCCCACTTCCTTTTGTTTTATATTATTACCATTGTGAGGTCACATCACTGTTTATCAGTAGTATTTATATGTGACATTTCCCTACTGATTATGAAAATCAATGCAAATGTTTTGGCAATTTAATAGATCTTTTTTTCAATTTTTTTTTTGGTTTTTGAAATGTGAATTTTGTGTCACTTTTTTGTAGTGTGGCCTTGGTTTGGATTTCCAACTCAAATATGGCTGCTGAAATAACTCTTATTTTGCAAAATGTCCAAGAGAGGTTTGTCCCCACTACTGATGTCAATGGTAAGATAGAGATACTGGAAAAAATTATTTTGGATGGAGATCAATAAACGGAAGAAAGAGATCGCAATGCCCAAGTAGCAAACATAATAGCATATTCTGACTATGAGCAAATGCATGGGATACAGACATCATTTGCTGACTGGACCATGAATTTGGACTGATTGAAGATCCTAGTGGTTGGTTAGACTGTACTACTATCCATCAAGCACAAATCTATTTGAAAGACATAAATCCAAATATTGAGGGATTTCAAAGGCCAACACTTGGACCATGCAAAAGTTTTGATACTGTTGGTGGTGAATTTATTCAAATATTGCACACTGGGGGCAACCACTGGGTTTGTGTAAGTTCAATTGGTTGTGAAAAGGGTCAAGTTAATGTATATGACAGCTTATTTCATGATGTCATCTGTGATGATATTGAGGATCAAGTACAAAATCTTCTTGGAGATGAGTTTTGATATCTTTCAGTTGTCCCTGTCCAGCAGCAAATGAATGGGTCTGATTGTGGGGTGTTTTCGATAGCTTATGCCACAAGTCTTGTATTTATGCATGACCCCAAAAACATTCAGTTTGACATCCCCAAGATGCGATACCACCTTATAAAATGCTTAAAGTGCCCCTAACCCCTAATTTGAAATTCTGAGAATTGTTTCTTCATGAATGGAAATGTTTAATGGTGAAATATCTCCGGATAAAATCATCTCCTTTCAGAGCATTAAGCATTTGAAGTCGGGAAATGCAAATGAGGCGACGTAAAAAAAGGAATTTGCATGATTTTGTATCCAATTTGAAACAAGTGTGTTTGAGTTGGGTGGCAAAAACATTCACCAAACTTTGTACTTTAGCAATGAATATGTTTTGCAAATCAAAAAATGGTATAAAATTCATCTCTAGTGTTTTTGTATATTTAAGAAGTCCTTTTTCTATGTCATCGCATTTGCATTTTCAGATTTCAAATGCTTAATTCTCAGAAAGGAGATGATTTTATCCTGAAATATTTAACCATAAGGCTTTTCCATTCATGAACAAACGATTATCAAAATTTCAATTTTGGGGTTAGGGGCACTTTAAAGTCTGGTAGAATGGAACAATTTCCTACTATAGATCTTCCATAGACATTATTTATAAAACTGTGCACAACTGCAACTTTTATTTTTAATTAAAAAAACTTTGATAGTGACATCAAAGGATCAGATAAAGATAAGTCAACATCAATTTGAATTCATTTATATTGGCTAATGTTATGGTAATGCTGATTTAGTTCCACAGAATTGAATTTTGGACAAGATATGATGCAAAGTTGAAAGTAACCTGGAAAACTAGTAAACAATTATCACAGAGATTGGTTTTAATTTGCAAACATCTCCATGCAACAAATGAGAAATGTAATTTTTGTGTTCAGAAACAATTTTTTACTCAGGATAACCATAGCTACCAAAACAATGTCAGAGAGCCACCTTAAATTAATTTTGTTTATCAGCCTATGCAGTTGATTTTTGTGAATTCATATCAATATCAGTATGTACATTGTAATGCAATGTAAATTGCAATGGTGAAAAGTACATGTAGTCAATAAAACATTATTGTGTCAGTCAATAACATTTACGTCAATTCCCTGGTATTTTTACAATTGAAGGGTTGACTTCCCAATAGGCCTAAGAATATAAAAATAGATAACATGTTTCAGTGTGTCTGTATGACAACAAAACTGACTATGCATGAGATGCAGGTAGGTATGTGGTTGTTCTCACATATTTTGACATCTTCTCTGCACCTACACAAGAATACAGACAAACTAGAAAATGAAATCTATTTTTCAAATAATAAAATTTCAATAAGCTTCTATGCTTGTTTGTTTTTGTGTTGTTGTTTAAAAGTGGAATGGTCTGTGGTCTTACTGTAATAACACAGCACTCTGCTTATCAAAGCGCCGATAGTATCCCAACTATCATATACATAAACAATAATTACTTAGGCCATTCTGGAAATCAACCATTCAATTGCAAGACACTTATCTAATCAAAAGCTACAATTGGAGGACAAAGATTGACTAGAGCAGAACAAACCCTTATGATTCTGTCAATTAATGGAACGGTGTCATTCTTGTTGCATCTCAGGTAATCTGTAGGTAATGTACTCTCAAGTATTGTATACTTCTGACGTAGACTACCAATAACTCTCTCCACGTGAATTCTGACATTTGCAATTTTCCTAGTTTTCTCAACGTCAATGGGATCTAGCTGCTTTCCCTTGGTGAATGCTGGTATATTTAGTTAAGCATGTTTAAACCATACCTGTTCTTCTATCGTAAAACCTCTGTCGGCAAGGACAAGATCACCAGGCACAAACTTCCCTAAAAATTCACAATTTTCAGTCAAAAACTTGTCTGAAGTACGGCCTCCCCAGGCTTCACTAACAAATGAGATAGCTCCTTGAGGAGTAATCCCAATCAATACTTTCACTGTATTGTGGTGCTTATAATTTGAGAATGTCTGAGCTCTTGCCAACAGGTTCGATGGTCTGTCGATGAATATCTCGAAACAGTCTATGATCACACTAGTTTTGAGTCCAAACGAATCAATGAAGCATTGTGGTATACTCCTTTGCAGTGCTT
>JALIZF010001751.1:330000-335000 GCA_029948255.1 Telmatactis stephensoni | reverse complement strand
GGGCCAAAATAGTCCACTCCAGTAAATGTAAATGGTGACTCGTAAGGGGTGAGCCGTACAGCAGGAAGATCTCCCATCTCTTGTTTCATCTGTGGTTCCATTTGCCTTCTGCAATGGATACATCTTGTAATCACTTGCCTTATAACTGTCCGTGCTTGGACGATCCAAAACTGCTCTCGTAACAAAGTCAGTGTCTGTTCATGGCCACAATGACCATTTTTCTCGTGGGTATAACGTACAAGGATTGTTGTCACATGATGGTTTCTTGGAAGTATTATCGGATTCATAGCATCGGGTGAGATAGGTGCTCTAGAGATTCTTCCTCCAACTCTCAAAACTTCATCTTTCAATATCGGTTTAAGGCAAGCTATGCGGCTTTGTCCGCTCACTCTCGTTCCAGTTTTCAAGCTCTTAATTTCGTCATGAAATGATTGTCTTTGAACATATCTGACAACCTTCATCTTTGACCGTTCGATGTCATTTATCTCAATAGATCTTGTAGGCACTAACTTCTTTTTCATCCACTCCAGAAACTTCATTAGTATGGCAACTGCACGCAGAAGGTCCATCCACTTAGAATACTTGTTCATCATCTCTTCAAAAGAGTCATCACGGTTGACAGTCGTGGCATAGGTTTCCTTCTTTACTTCGAGCTGTTCGACAGGAATCTCTTGGTAGTTCGGCTTTGGCCAATGATCCTCTGTCTTTGATAGAAATTCTGGTCCAGAAAACCATCGCTTCTGTTGGAGAAATGACTGTATATCCAGTCCACGGCTTGCGTCATCTGCAGGGTTGAGTTTTCCTGGACAATGTCGCCACTGATGTGGTTCAGTGTTCTCTCTAATTTCCGTGATTCTGTTGGCGATGTACGTCTGAAATCGCTTCGTCTCGTTCGCGATGTAGTTCAGCGTTATCATAGAGTCTGTCCAAAAGGTCACTCTGACAATGTCTATCTCCAGCTCTCTTCTAATGGCTTGGTCGATTCGCGTTGCCAGCACAGCACTTTGTAACTCTAACCTTGGTATGCTTATGGCTTTGATCGGGGCATTTCTAGACTTTCCCATCACAAATGCAGTTTCTATTCGTCCATTCAGGTGTACAGTCCGTAGGTACGAAACAGTTCCGTAGCCCACCTCAGAGGCATCGCAAAAGTGATGTAACTCGGTCGACTTGTTGTTAGGCGTTTCTGTGAAGTAACAACGTGGTATGGCAACTTGGGAAAGAAGCGGCAAATTAGTTTTCCATTTCAGCCATTTTTGCAGGATGTCACCCTCTAATGGCTTGTCCCAGCATAGTTTACGCCTCCACAGTTCTTGCATAATTTGCTTACCCATCAGTATGACAGGACAAGCAAAGTTCAACGGGTCAAACACAGCACTAATAGTTGACAGAACGCCTCTCATCGTGTTTGGTTTAACAGCATCTGACACCTTGAATCCAAATGTATCGTTGTTAATGTTCCACTGAATTCCTAAAGCTCTCTCTGTGGGAAATTCTTCAAAATTCAAATCCAAGAAAGAGATTGCTCTTCTTTGTTGAGGTATCTGAGCCAGCACTTGACGATCGTTGCTGGAGAACTTTGTTAACGTAAAGCCTCCCTTCGCGCAAAGTTCCACAAGTTGTTGTGCCACTCTTACGGCAGCCTCAGTGTCACGTAAGGACTTAAGGACATCGTCCACGTAAAAGTTTTTCTTTACAGTGCTGACTGTTTCTGGGTCAAAGTCTTTAGCATTTTCATCTGCTGTCTTGCGCAATATGGAATTAGCTGCGCATGGAGAATCTGTTGCTCCAAATACATGAACACTCATCACATATTCATCAGGAGGCTTGTCGATAGACTCACTCCACCAAAGGAATCTCAAGGAGTCTTGGTCTTCAGGTCTGACTTTGATCTGATGGAACATCCCTTCGATGTCGGCAACCAGTGCTACTTGTTCTTGTCTAAATCTCAGCAGTACTCCGACTAAGCTGTTTGTTTGGTCTGGTCCTTGTAAAAGGTTCTTATTTAAAGATGTTCCTTCACACTCTGCAGCTGCATCGAAGACGATTCGTACCTTTCCAGGTTTATTTACATTAGTCACTCCAAAATGCGGTAAGTACCAGGTGCGTGGTCCAGACTTTTGTGCCTCTTCACGTGATAACTTTCGTGCGTGTCCTTTCTTTATGTAGTCATTCATCGTGGTTCGATAGATCTCTTCGTAGTTAGTATCACGTTTGAACTTTTTCTTTAGATTCATAAGTCGATTCTCAGCTTGTTCTTTATTATTCGGTAGTTCAATGTCACTCTGTTTCCATAATAAGCCAGTTTGATAATGTCCGTCATCAGTGAGTTCCGTAGTTTCTTCAAGAATTTCAACAGCTCGTTGGTCTTCCCTGGAAAGACCTTCAGGTTTCAATTTGTTGGCTTCATTGCTGCTTCCATAGGCATCAATTTTCCAAAAGTTTTCAATCTGAGCTCTCAATTTTTTGGTTTCAATATCAGTAAAGTTAATATTTAGTTCATTTCTATGGCTCTCACCAGAAAGAGTTCCTGTTATAACCCAGCCAAGGGGTCCTAACTGTCCTTCAAGTTGACTGCACGGATGTGTCGATCTTCTAACTTCTAAAACTTTGTGCGCTTCAGGTACATCTTTACCAATAACGACTGAGACACAAGGGACATCTACGTTAGGGAACACAATGTCCGCGAGATGTGCATGCACAGATTTATCAATGTTCTCAGGAAGGGTTTCGTTTACGTTGAACTTCGTTGAAACAAGACCTTCATTGACTACCATTTTCACTCCATCTCCTGTCACAGATTGTAGCAGAAACTCAGCGACTTCCACTTTCTCTTCATTCCTTTCCAACAATGTACTTACAGTCACAGTCTCCTTTTTTCCACGCAGGTTCAGTTGCTTGGCAATGTCAGCGTTGATTACAGTCGCTCGTGAGCCGTTATCTAACATTCCGTAAGTAGTTAATGACTTTCCTTGTAAGGTCAGAATCTTTACTGGTACAACGTGTAACAAAATTGTTCTTGATGGTGGTTCATTGGCTGAGGTCATATACTGTGTTGTCGTTCTCTGCTCAGCAGACGGTGCAGATTCTTTAGGTTCGTGCGCTTGTTCGTTGGCCTTCTGATCTGTGGACGTAGACTGTCGCATGTTATGTAACAACTTGTTGTGTGGTCTTCCGCTTTCACACTGACAATAACCGGTGAATTTACACTGGTCACGAAGGTGTCCACGCTTTAAACACTTATGACACAGTTTATTCTCTTTCACAAAGTTCCATCTATCGGGAATATCTTTCTTCATGAAATCTGCACATCGATGAAGCTCGTGGGATCCTTTGCAGCAGATACAACATGGCTGATTGTTAGCAGTTGGCTTAGGTGTATTTTCAGAAGAGTTATTTCTATTGGACATACTTGTACTCGTGGTAAAACTTGCTGTTTGCTTGACGGTGTTGGTTGACCCCCCAACTCTCGAAGTCGTTATTTTTCCTTTAAAGGGTCTAGTGTCACTGTTCAATGAAGGCAAAACAAATCCTGGATCGTTCTTTATATCAGCTTGTCTCCTTACAAACTTTGCAAGATCACTCAATTTCGGAGATCGTCCAGTCTTTCTTATGTTGTAAAGGGTATCACCCCACTTCATGATCAGAGGTCCTGGTAATCGCGCCACAATTTGCTTCAGGTTAAGTGTTGTGCTCGCTTCCATTTCATACTCTCCTTGTAACTTTCTAGATGCTGCTTCTAGTTGTTCTGCAAAATTTCGTAAGCCTTTGTTATCTCCAGATGTAAGTCTTGGTCCATTAACTATTTTTTCGATACATGATGCCGCTACTGCTGCTGGGTGTCCGTATCTGTTTTCAAGTATTTCCACGATGTCTTTGTAGGAACAGCCAGACGCTCTCTCTACGACTTCATAAGCTTCGCCTGCCACGAACTTCGGCAAAAACTCAACTTTCTGTGAATCTGACAGAAGACCATCTTCCAGATTGTCTCTTATGCGGTTTCTAAAGTTCGGAAAATCCGCAGGATTTCCCCGAAAAGTTATCGGTTGCATCGCTTGCAGCATGCTGATCTTTAACATAACGGCATGATGGTTCTTTTCAGGTTCAGGTGCTCGTTTCGGTACTTTAATAATGTTCTTTCTTACTTCGGGAGAGAGAGAAATTTTCTTCTTAAAGTCCCATGGATTATGTTTCACGTGCTCATCATCAGCTTTGTGTTTTTCATCTTCTTCATCTTCATTTAGAGGCGTGGGTGTGGCTCCACTCAGCCATTCGTCCATTATCTCTTTCAACGTCAGTTTAGGGTCGTAATTATGTTCCAAGTCAATATCTGTCTTCTGACTACTTTTCCCAGAATATTCAGAGTCTTCAGAGTCATGAAGTTCGAGTTCTTTCTGTTTAATACTAGCGTCCAACTTAACTTTGCTCAGTTTTCTTTGTTTTTCAATCTCGATGTCTAATTTTCGTTTTTCGATTTCAGCTTCATATTCAAGAGTTTTCTGAGCCTCTTCGGCTACAAGTTTGGCAATTTCGACGTCTCTTTTAATTTCTTTTCTTTTCGATGAAACTCTCGACTTTGGAGAGCCCTTTGACTTCTTGGAACTTTTCGCGTGAATGCTTAGGCTCATGGTATCGTCCTTTTCTTCGAGACACACTGACGCCTTTTGTTTTCCACGAAGAGATTGAATAGATTGTAATCGTTCATGCGCAATTTGGGCAGCGTTGGAATATTCACTGTGAGCTTGCGTATATTTCCCTTCAACTCGGCGCAATTCGTCGTCAGAGATGTCTTTAAAAATATAAATACGATATGCATCCTTATACATGCTCCAAGCCCGTTCGAGTCGAGTAATAGCTTCACATATGTTATCGGGTTGAGCGCTTTCATCTTCTAAGAGATAAATAATTTGATTGACAGTTGTTGTAATTCTGCCCTGATATCCAGACAATTGTTTTCGTTGTTGATTCATCTCTTCCTCAATTCTTTCTTGTAAATCCTT